>OX578285.1:24499536-24934536 GCA_951217055.1 Gerris lacustris
CTTATATAACGGCTCTGTCTGTCTGTCTGTCCTTTGGTGTCTGTCCGTTGGCATGTTTCAATTCATAAACTACTATAGCTAGAAACATGAACTTCGGCACACATGTGCATCTCGGCATTTGTGACAACCGTACACTTTTTTGAGTTTTAAATTTAATATTTCCAAGATGGCGGCCAATATGGCGGGCGACGACTAAAACAAAAGTTTTTGGTCAACATGACATGTTATGCATCAATTTAAATGTCTTGGAAGTGTAGAAAAAGAATATGCAACCATTAAAATTTCGCACTTAATATTTTCAATATGGCAGCCAATATGGCGGGCGACTAAAAAATGTTTTTAGTCACCATGACATGTTATACATCAATTTAGGTCTTGAGAAGTGTAGAAAAAGAATATGCAACTATTAAAATTTTACACTTAATAATTTTAACTTAATCGAACAGAAACACGCGATTATCGCCTAACGTACTTACGTGAAGCGCGCCTTATACTTGTTTTCATTTCAACAAGGGCTGACGTTTATATCTGACGTTTGCCAAAGGAAAAAACAGAAAATAATACTTGAAAATGACTTAAAATGGAAGTATAGTATAATAAAATTCACCTAACTAGCCGTTCAACTCCAATGGAATGGCGCGTTTGAGAGAAAATAGAGGGGAGCGACCATGAACGGCCGTGTGATTCTGTCACTGGCCACCTTCTGAAAATCAGGAGTGCCACTCTATTTGGAGTGGTGTGGAATGACCGTGAATGGCAAGCTTATTATAAGAAATTAAAAAATATAAATAAAAATTAACGGTTTTCCATAATTACGAAATTTAACCTTCTCGACTTCATTCGATTTAGGCTACAAACAGCGCTAGCATCGTTTTACAGACTCGCTATGATCCATAACTATAACTACATCCACCTTGATATATACATTCCCAACTAGATGCTTTTCAACTTAAATTTCAGAATCGCTCCTGGTGTTCGTTAAATTGTTAATTTATCAGTAATCAGTGCATTTCAGTAAGGACCCACCGGTCCATGGCGAGTCTGTGAAGCGTTGCCTGCGCTCTTTGTAGACCTAGACCTAGGTCAGGAACGAAGTAGGGAAGGTCAGGCACTAATAAATAAACCAGGCCCATTTACGGTAACGCCATTTTCATCTGATGAAGGCCCTAGGATACTAAAGTAGTTAGTTTACCTCTACTAGTTAATATTCCTAACCTCCTAAGCATGAATACTTTTTTATCATTTGAACGGTGTCCATCTACAGGACATCAATCATCAATGACACCTTTATAGTTCATATTTATAGAATGTTAAATACAGAGTTGAAGTTAGTTTTTCCTCACATTATTTGGTTTCTTTAAACCTATATATAAGTAAAATAAAGACGTAATAAATAATAAATAAATCAAAACAGACTTACTTGATCAGCAATAACTCTAACGAGCATCAGGAATGCGGGAAGCGCAGGAATCAAAGCAGCGCCGCTAGGTTAAATAAATTCTTAAATAACGATTCGGCTAATATTTCCAAAAAGCCAAATAGTTTAAAAGCCAATAAATTATTTGACTTGAAGTTATAGTGTAACTGATACAAAACCGGAACCTCCTTGGCCTTTTTAAGGCCTAGAAGCAATTCAAAACAACAGGTAGCTACTAACTTTAAGTACTCGGATAACAAATGCAAAACGATCGAAGGAGTTGCGAAGTTGCCGGCAGAATAAAGGCAGGGAGGCAAGTAGGCCCCCCCCCCCCCCCCCCCAGACAAGCTTGTATCGATTTGGGGGCATCAGGTCGCAAGCGCACAACTTTAGACAACTTGACCTACCCTCTATCGATTAACCGTTCCAACCAACGCTTTCAACAGATGTCACAACAAAACATAAATCATCCATTTAAAACTCTAGTCTCGATAGACGGCCTTGCCTCTACAACTACCATATCTCCTTCTGACTTCAATATGGACACTGCACCTAGTAATAATCTCTCTTAGATATTTCCACAATGTTTTAATAACTTTGATTATTCAAATGACGTTATTAAAATTAAACACCTTCTTTACTTTATATCACATACAGGGTGGTCCAAAAGTCCCCTCTTAACTTTTGAACGATTTAAGATAAATTAATGAAACTTGGGGGATCTCTATCATGCAAAGGGAAGTTTGTTTTCATGCAATCACCCACAAGGGGCGACCACCCACTTTGCCCCCAGGCCGCCAACTTCAAAATTTCCAATTGGAGTGTATATTTTTGATAGAATATTTGGATTCTACAGTGAAAAATAATAAACTTTTACTTGAAACTATTTTTTCTATCTCCAATATTTTGCCCCCTATAGGGAGGCAAAGATAGCAAAATAACCCTTACTATCAAAGGTTGTAAAATCTAAACGGTTAGAGATAAATTAATGAAACTTAGGGGATCCGTACCATGTAAAGGAAAGTTTGTTTATGCAATCGCACAGTAGGGGTAACCTCCCATTTTGCCTCCATACCACCTAACATCAAAAGTTTAACCTGGAGTGTACATTTTTGATAGCAGATTTAGATTCTACGGCAAAAAATAAATATATTTTACTTCAAATGTTTTTTTCTATCTCCAATATTTTTCCCCCTATAGGGGGGCAAAAGGTATAAAAAGGGTAGATTTCAGCGCCTGGGGGCAAAATGGTGGTTGCCCCTAGTATGCGAGTGGATGATTACACACTTCCCTTTACATGGTACAGACCCCCCAAGTTTCATTACTTTATTTCTAACCGTTTAGATTTTATAACGATCTAAGTCTTATTTTTTTACTATTTCAGAAGGGTTATTTTGCTATCTTTCCCCCCTGTAGGGGGCAAAGTATTAAAGAGAAAAAAAAGTTTTAAGTAAAATGTTATTACTTTTCACCGTAGAATCTAAATATGCTATCAAAAATATACACTCCAATTTGAAATTTTGAAGTTGGGTGGCCTGGGGGGGGGGGGGGGGGGGGGCAAAGTGGGTCGTTGCCCCAAGTGGGTAATTGCATGAAAACAAACTTCGACAATAATTCTCTGTGTTTTTAAGGTCATTTTCAATCACATATTTCTTTTAAATTTCGTGTACAATTTGTTGCAAAATTAAAGTAAGAACTTTGACCTTTCTCTCTTTGAGAAAGGTCAAATATTTTGAAGTTGTAAGTTCTAATGTGTTGTTAGGGGGTAGAATTATATTTATATTTATAATTATATAAAACTGAATGTCTGGAATTTTTAACAAATTGTGCAATTAACAGTACCTGATTTCAGGTGAATTGACGAGAATCAATAAGATTCAATGATACGTAGCAGTAAGAACCTTTATATACAACTATAACCATGACAATATAATCAGCTAGTCAATCAGCTTGAGAATGATCCAAGGAGGCATCGAAATATCGCAAAAGTGAGGCTTTTACATTTCCTTAAAAGACCCAACTAATCAAGAAAAAAAATCTATCAACTTGTGTGGCACATAGCTTTATTTTTTTTTTTTTTTTATTTTATTCCGGGGGGCTTTTACGCCCGAAGACATAGGCCACTTAGGTGGGCCCATTGAACAAACCCGGGTTAGAAACCTAACTTCTTCGCATTAGAGTGAAGTGTCTGGTCGTTAACCATGACTCTCTTTCGATGTGAATCGAACTGAGAGTTCCATGGTTTCCACGCCGAAACCTGGTGGCGCTACTCTTTCGAGCAGCTACCCATTTATTTAAACAATGCTGGGTGAACATTGAGCGGGGGGCCTGGTCCGGGAATCGAACCCAGAGCTGCGGTAACCATCTGTCCCGGCTCGATGCTGCTTAAGTTGCCTTATCGCAAGGCAAGCGCTCTAGCCTCCGAGCCACCCAGGCCCCCGGCACATAACTTACTCACGTCTCATGACTGGACATGGTCACAAGTGTAAAATAAAGACTAATGAGAATGATTTTAAAATTTCATTGTCATAGAAAATTAGTTTTTGTACGAGGAAGTAATGTCGTTGAAGTTAATATGAAACCATCTGTGGGCTTAATTTGACGTACCATCCAAATCTTATTAAAATCGGACAAGCAGTTTTCACAATATGGGCGTTCGCAGAAAATATTACGGACAAACTATCATAAAAACACGAGACCAAAAATTGTTCCCTAATGTCTGAAAGGCATTTTGTTTGAGGAAGGCAAAAAAGGACGTTCTTCGGAATTGTCACAATGCTTGTTTCTGTTACCTTTGGCAAGCTCAGAAGCAAAATAAAAAAGTTTTAATTTCGGCAACCTTGATCATATAAGAAGGTCAAATGTTATGTTTATCTAAAATTGATACGAAATATAAACTATAAACATTGTATCTCTGTTTAGATGCGTAGAAAGTGATTCTTTACGTACTTGTATTCATTGCGCATGCGCGTTTCATAATTCCTCTTTTTTCCGCCCAAGTGAGGTAAAAAAGAAGAATTCTTCACCTTAACCTTAACGAGTTTGTTTAACAAAACAAATTTGCTGTTTGTTTAATTAAAGTAACTGTTTATATTGAGTTTTTAGTGAAAAACAATGATTGAATTATGTCATTATGACGAAAATTAGGAGAATAATACGCCCCCAGAAATAATTAATTTGGCTCAAAATACAACTAATGAATTAATGACATCTTTATCAAAAGAGAAATACGAACTTACATACAGAAAGTTTTTTTTTTTTTTTTCTTTATTTATTATTAATATCCAACAGATAAAGTACGGTACGCAACTCGTGCGAAAAGTGCATTTTCCTTTTGCTCGTGTGGTTTTACTACCCTCGCTATCGCTCGGGTGCAAACTCTACACTCGCATGCAAAATGCTACTTTCCGCACTAGACGCGTTATGTACTATTAAACAACTTTTATAAACTCTTTAATTTCTGTTTTATCGTATAGCTGAGAGAAAAAAACGGAAGATAATAGAAGGAAGTAGGTAAGTAAGGGGAAAAAATGTTTTCGATTCCTAGAGCGAAAGAGAAAGGGTTGAGAGAGATTTCAGGAATTCATTCAAGTAATGGGACACTTGTTGAAAATAAACCCAGTAGTACAAGCAAAGGTCTAGAAGCTTACCGTAGAAAAAGAAGAAAAATAGATTCATTGAGAAAAAGAGGCCATGCAACACGCTATAACAAAAACATAGAAGTTAAACACGAATGGAACGGGAACGGTAAGGTCATACAATCTGGTGTTTTTATTATCTTTAGAAGATATTAAATAGTTTTTTTAATTTCTTTGGTTTATTCTATACTAATACTCTTTTTAATCAGACTATCCGTAACATAAAGTATGTAGTGTGGAAAATGATTGCGTTTCGAACCTACCTGTGCTATAATATAAGACTAAGCTTTGCAAAATTTTTATTTTGGGTTCAACTTCTTGCTTATCTAATCAAAATGAAACTCAAATTTCAATAAGACCGTCATGTCTCGGGTTTTTATTTTTATATTCGGAACTCGAACTGTCCCACAATACTGGACGGGCGTGATACATTTCTATAAATTCCAAGGTTTGTTTATCAGTCCACGTAGGTAGTAGATCACGGGTGTGTAAAGTGTGTTAACATAAATTATATTGAAAATACATATAGCATAAAAATAAAAAATTAATATATAAAAAACTATGTAAAATCCCTATAAACAAAATGTAGATAATACTGAATATAAATACAAAGAATGTAAAACTATTGGTGCATGTATATTTATTTTATAGATGAAATTATAATATTATTAAAAATTAAAATTAAAGAATCGCTAGAACTTGTAATCATTGTTTTGTTTTTTAAGCTAGCTAGTTTATTTCAGAGATTGATTATTGTTTATTTTTACTTTATAAATTTGATTGTATCTTTTACATCACTGTATTTAATGAGAACAATATAAATGAGCCAAAGATTTTTTGTAGCATGTGCAGAGCATTGTGCATGTTAAGAGTTAAGATGGCCCACTCCAACCCCGATACTAAAAGCAGTAGGTTTACTTACACAGGCTTGCTGTATTAAGATAAAAAATATGTATGTAATCTGTTTAGTAATGTAATAAATGCTATTTCTTCTTCATCTTCTACTATAATTAGTTTATTGGTATATATTAAAAAGTGTAATAAAGCACAAATATAATCATTTTTATAAAAGGACAGGGCCCCTGATAAATTTAATTTTATGAAGGTAATTTTATTAAAAAAATTAAAATTTATTTTTGTTTAAGCCTATAATTATGCCAAAACGGCATGAGTTTGCCAAATTTCAGTAAAACTTCTCCATTTATTCCCCTTCAATTTAAGTACCTTAACATCATCAGTTAAGTTAAGTTAAGCTATGATTACGTTTTTGTAAAAAAAACGACTGTCAAATGGCGTACAGACCACCTTACGTGTTACTGCGGGGAGACTGACTTAATTTGTATGCTTACCCTAATAAATGAGATGAATGAGACAATTATTTTTTTACATGTAATTAATTAAAGAGATCTGCAGACCTAACTGTCCTTAGGTCAATCCTAATTGACCTTTGGACTATGTATATAGGAAATTTTAACTTTTGATATTTGTCCGGAATGAAATTTATCATTATATATATATTTTTTTTTTTTTCAAACTTAATCATGTTAAATGCAATCATACGTTAAAGAATTTGGTCACAACAAAAAGTCCAAACATTCTATACAAACCTTATTTATACAATAGCATTATTATTATTTGTGTAGTATTATTACTGTTTCCACAGAGTGCTTTTTTTTAACAATATTAACCCTTTTATTTTTATTCTTCAATGAATAATTGCATTTAGCATGATTAACATTGAAAAAAAAAATAATGTTATTTCATATTTTCAAAATAATAAATTACATTCCGGTCAAATGTCATAAAAGTTAAAATTTCCTATTACATAGTCCAAAGGTCAATTAGGATTGACCTAAGGACAGTTAGGTCTGCAGACCTCTTTAATTACATGTAAAAAAAATTGTCTCATTCATCTCATTTTTTAGGGTAAGTATACAAATTAAGTCAGTCTCCCCGCAGTAACACGTAAGGTGGTCTGTACGCCATTTGACAGTGGTTTTTTACAAAAACGTAATCATAGCTCAAAAAAATTACACATTAACTGATGGTGTTAAGGTACTTTTGAAGGGGAATAAATGGAGAAGTTTTACTGAAATTTGGCAAACTGCAGCTCATGCCGTTTTGGCATAATTATAGGCTTAAACAAAAATAAATTTTAATTTTTTTAATAAAATTAAATTTAGGCATATGTCTTGCCCCTTTAAGGCATTTAAAATAGACTTTTCTAAACTGAAATTTTCTCCTCTTTTCAACGGTACATCTATTTCAGCTTTATCACCATTATTTTAGGAGCAGCGATCGATTTTTCAGAGTAACATGGTTGTAACTTGGAAAATAACAAAAAAAAAAAAATATTGCGGCGAAACTATTGAGAATTGACCCATGGTATATATAGTGTTTTTTGTTGCAAATGATGGGTAGAATCTGCCCTCTTCGTTTGTTACATCTTCGACCAAACACCCTGTATATATATAATAAATGTCACGAAGATGCACTATTCTATCATTATCAACTATTACAGTCGCTCAAAAGCCAGAGTGATAAGGTTTTTTAAAAAAGTTATTTTAATACAACAAAAAAACTGCAATCACAAGAAAAAAAAAATTATGAGGGGGGACCTAAAAGTAATGGGAATTGGGTTATGGTTAGGTTTGAACTAGTAAAACAAGGATTTCCTCCAAGAGGTGATCAAGTTCCTCACAAGTAAGTCTGCCAAACAGCATCGTTAAAGAAAGGTTGTGTAATGTAAGGATCCTACAATTATTTTGTAAAGGTTTTTGCGAAATCGTTGATTTTTGAAATGGCCGATTCTCGTGAATAAATCGCGGCAGTGAAATTTTGTTTTCTACTTGAAAAAAGTGCCGCAGAAACTGTTATGTTAAAAACTTCTTACAAAGAGGATGTCATGAGTCAAAATCGAGCCCACGAGCGGTTTAGCAACTTTAAGAAAGGGGAAACGTCGATCGAGGACCAACCCCAGACATGCTTCAACTTTTCGTATCGACGAAAATGTCAACAAAATGTTGAAAATAATTTATGAAGAAAGTAGGACCATTGATGAACTAGTAGAGATATCTAAGTTGACATGGAGCTGGTTTCAGCGAATTTTATCAGAGGATTTGAAAATTAGAAGCTGGCAAATTGGTTATTCAACACGAAAATGCGCAAGCTTACATTATGTGTCAATTTTTGACAAAAAAAGGAGTGACCACTTTGCCTTCCCACCATACTTGACTGATCTGGCTTCGTACAACTTTTTTTTTGTTACCTAGGATAAAAAGGGACCTGAAAAGATGACGTTTTGCTGACATTAACAGGTGAAACAAAAAAGATGCTGGCTCTAAAGGGCATTGGATCAGAGGAATTTAAAAAATGCTTTAAATAATCGAATAATTTGGTTTGGATAATTTGATTGAGTGTAATAGCTCCAATGGAGAGTACTTAGAAGGAGGCTAATAGCTGTTTATAGATTTTTTTTTTTTTTTTTTTTTAAATTCCAGTTACTTTTGGGTGGCCCCCTGTAAAAAGCTTTCTGTTGTATGAGAAACAAAGCAGCCACTAAATCCTTTAATAAAGATGACATATATTAGTTATTAAATTTAAATATCAGAGCTATAAAAAATAGACTTAATTGCATTGGACTGGCTACTGAGCCACTCATAAAACTATCTTGTGTATTGTGACATAAAAGCTAAACATTTTGCGAGGCACAGATTGCTCATAGCTGGTTCCAAGTCATCAATATGCACAGGTCTACAACAATAATCAATATTGTATATTGTGACATAAAGGCCATTCACATTTTGCACACTGATTTACCTTAACTATGACAGCAAATTGTGCTTTGTGACTTAAAAATCAATTAAAGCTGAAGATTGCTCATCACTGCTTTAAAGACAAATGCATCGACCTATCTTATATACAGGGTGGTCCAAAGGTCTCCCCCCCCCCCCCCCCCCCCTCTTAACTTTTGAACGGTTTGAGATAAATTAATGAAACTTGGGGGGTCCGTACCATGTAAAGGAAAGTTTGTTTTCATGCAATCGCACACTAGGGGCAACCACCTACTTTGCCCCCAGGCCACCCAACTTCGAAATTTCAAATTGGAGTGTATATTTTCGATCGCATATTTGGATTCTACGGTGAAAAATAATAAAATTTTACTAGAAACTTTATTCTATCTCCAATATTTTGCCCCCTATAGGGGGGCAAAGATAGTAAAACAACCCTTCCGAATATAGTAAAAAATAAAATAACACTTATATCGTTATAAAATCTAAACGGTTTGAAATAAATAATGAAACTTAGGGGATCTGTTCCATCTAAAGGGAAGTGTGTATTCATCCACTCGCATACTGGGGGCAACCAACCATTTTGCCCTCGGGCGCTGAAATCTACCATTTTTATACTTTTGCCCCATATAGGTGGCAAAATATTGGAGGCAGAAAAAAAAGTTTGAAGTAAAATATTCTAATTTTTCACCAAAGAATCCAAATCTGCTATCAAAAATATACACTCCAATTTGATATTTTGAAGTTGGGAGGCCTGGGGGCAAAGTGGGTGGTAGCTCCTAGTGCGCGATTGCATGAAAACAAACTTCCCTTAACATGGTACGGATTCCCCTAAGTTTCATTCATTTTTCTCAAACCGTTCAGAAGTTAAGAGGGGGGGGGGGGGGGGGAGAGACTTTTGGATCACATATGACAGAAATCTATTGCATTACAACTTAAAAGCCAATAACTCTCTCACAATAAGAAAAAATCAACAATATTTTACCATAATAAAAACAAAAAAAAAAAGACCAATAAATAAAATAATATAGCAGAAGAGGTGAGCACACAGCGTGAATAGTGATTAGTAATAAATGGTGCTAAATGTATATTTGAATCAAGTGCTCTAAAGAAAAAGCATTCCCTTACATCACAAAATGGCTGGCGAGACACCCCCTCATTTCCAGCCCTTTTCAGAAGCTCAAATTCATTTTTCAAATATTTCTGAAAATATTGCATACTTTGAAGTAAAAATGTACATAACTGTTCTAAAATAAATAAATAAAAAATGCTTTACACAGTTATTATTATAAAGAACAGAGTAATAAATAACAAAATACTCATTTAAAAAAAAAATGTTTTGGACAATGTTTTTATTTTTCAGGAACGAGGTAGGCAATTTCAATGAGGCAACACTCTGTATTGCCTTGATTCTATTGTAGAAAACACGTTTAAGAGACATTTGTGGATATAAGAGGCTCTCTAAAAATTATATAAACATGAAGTTGGCATATATCGGACAGGAAAATATTTAGAACCTTCAAACTAAATGAATATAATAATAAATTAATATTTTAAATATGTGAATTAGCCATGCAAACAAGTCTGCCGACCTTAAAACGAGGAAATTTAATCTAGGTAGGAGAATGAAGTAACTCATGGGATAACAATTCAAAGTGGATAATTATGGCTTTCAGCAACTATTTATCCTTTTTGTTAATGGAATATTCAGAATAATTTTTTAATTGCTTCAAAGCAATTTTAAAGTTTTCATTTTCCATCGAAGGGAATGAAAAAATACAATTTTAAACTTTTTTGGGTATTTTTAGTATGGTTGTAGTGACGAAATTAACTACTGTAGGATCGCCGAGAGATGGTCCCTGAGAAAACTCGATTCATACAATAAGGTCTGATTCAACTATCGATTGTTGTACCAACGTACTAACCCCGACCCAGGGCACCCGCCCGCCGCACACTACCCTACCATTTAAAACGTCTTCAAAGATTTTCATACATTAGAATTAGAATTGTCATTAGTCATTGTAGTCATCACATCAGTGGCGTATCAAGCGGCTAGGTCTGGAGGGGGCACATTCTAAGTCTGTTTAAATATGGGGGGGGGGGGATTCGTAGTGGTAACAAGAAAAGAGAACTACTTATTCAATAAAGCAACTGCCCCCCCCCCCTTCAAAATAAATAAAATCTCCACGCACAAGTAACAACAACTGTTTTAGAACGTATTCGTTAGAAAATGTTATGCTGATGCTTACTGCAGTACAATATCTTACTTTAAGTCATGGACATCGTCTGCAGTTAATAGGGGGGAGGGATTTATGGTGGGGGGTCCGTGGGACCCCCCACATTTTTGGAAAATTTTGAAAATATGACCTCTCAAAACAGCGCTTTTATGCATTTCTGAGGTCAAATTGAATATGAGGTGAATGTAAAAATATTTACTAGGCATCGCGTGGCTCTATCATTGAAGCGAGCGTATTGCAATGAAATACTGAATATTGAAATTTATTAATCATGATCATGATGAATGTCATAGTTGAAGATAAGTGGAAGAGGGTAGTGTGGGGAAGAGTGGGGGTACTCGATACAAAGCTTTACATCCTAAACAAACCTATAGACTATACGACTATTACAATCTTCACCACCCGCGGTAGCTTTTAAACAATTATTATAAATGTATCTCTTCACTACGCAAAGAATTCTGCTTGTATCAAGTTGAAATTTTGCATGCCTGTTTCAATTGTGCATTAGATGGTGTATATGAAGTTTTATTAAAATCGTTATGTTAGAACGTAAGATATCGGTAAAAAGGTTGTTTTCTCTATTATAAACGTTTAGGTCCGCTTTAATAGTTTTAGCGATCTTTATTAAGTACTAGCGGTGTCGCTGTTGGTTTTAGTAAAAAATGTTATTTGAAAAAAATGTTCGTCTCATCGAATAGATGATGATAGAATCTTTTCCCGTCCTGAAATTCCAATTTAATTTTTGTACCTCTCGTTTACACGAGCGTTGCACGCGAACTCTTGGACGGATCACGCTGTCCAACGAACTTAGCCTGAGTATTAGTAAGAGGAACATGTATACCAAATTTCAACTAAATCGGTCAACTTTTACTCAAGTTATCGTCACACGCGTAAACGTTACTGACAGACAGACAGACAGACAGACAGACAAGATGCATATTTCGTTGAATGTAAGAAGCTCGCTTACGCTCGCTTCAATTAAAAAAAAAATACGGCTCATTTTTTTTTTTTTTTACTCTATTGGGTCTGGGGGGGCAGGTGCCCCCTGTGCCCCCCCCCCCCCTGGATACGCCACTGCATCACATCAATAATAAAAATATGTTTTAGCTTTTTCTTAATAATTAAGTTGTTTACTCATTTATATAACTTTTATAATACCTAAATGTTGATTTCTGGTTAGAATGGTTAGAAACAGGAATCATACATTTATTATAAAAGTTATATAAATAAGTGATATAAATAAAAGTATATAAATAAGTAAACAACTTGATTATCAAGAAAAAGCTAAAACATATTTTTAATATTGATGACTATAATGATAATTCTAATTCTAATGTATAATAAACAGGTAAAGTGTGTGCTAGTCAGCACACAGCGAGGGTCCGTTGGCCACAATGTATTGTTTAGTACCCTATTGATGGTGTTTTTTAAAATGCTAAAAAGCTTCAAATGAAAGTAGGTTTTTTTGGACTTGTAGACTGTAACCGAGTGAAGGGGTTATTTGGAATGAAAGTCCGTGGTGGTTGTGGTTTAAAAATGTTTGTTTATTTCAAAGCTTTTGCTTAGGGAGCCTAAGCTTCATCAGTGACAAAAAGAAAGTGAAAATGAAATGAGGACAATGGCAATTTACAGAAAATTATTATATATGAAACAATTTGTGATTGGTAAGAATAACTTTTGTATTAAAAAATTGTTCTCACAAATTGTTTCATATACAATAATTTTCTGTAAATTGTCATTGTCCTCATTTCATTTTCACTTTCTTTTGTAGATCACTGATGACTGATGAAGCTTAGGCTCCCTAAGCAAAAGCTTTGAAATAAATAAAAAAATTTTAAACCACAACCACCACGGACTTTCATTCCAAATAACCCCTTCATTCGGCTAAAAAGCTTACTTTGAACTATCCTGTGGGTCTGTTATTCTCAAAACACATTAACAAACTTCTGATAAAGTATTTTGTCAATAAAAAATAAAAGAATATTTTTTTTGAAATTTCCAAAAAGTGGTATCTTTACTTTTGGTCGAAGAATGTTCAGGAATTTTTTCAGATTTTTTGCACTTCACATAAGCGAGATAGGGGGGGGGGACACTTTTCCCACCCACTTCAAACTCGTCTAAGCTAGCCCTATCCAATCTTATAACCAAAAATTATATATTTAACCCTTAAGTTTTTTTACCCTAATTTTTTTGAATTTTTTGTGGGTAGACACATATGTGCCAAATTTCAAAGAGATCGGACGAAAGGTGTAGCCGTGAGAGCTGGCAACAGACGGACAGACAGATACATGCAGGAAAATATAAGGGTCCTTAGCTATGCCTACTGACCCTAAAAATCTTTAAGACGTTTTAAATGGTATGGTAGTAGGGTAGTGTGCGGCGGGCAGGTGCCCTGGGTCGGGGTTGGTTTGTTGGTACAAAAATCGATAGTTGAATCAGACCTTAGTGTATGAATCAAATTTTCTCAGAGACCATCTCTTGGCGATCCTACTATAGTGTAAATTAATTGAAATAAAAGTTTGAATCAATTCTAACAACAATTTCCATAAATAATTTTGTGGAACAGAAATTTAGCTCTTTCTTGAAAATGACCTTTTTTGAAGAAAATGTTCTCTGAAGAATAACTACTTACAGGTGTGTGAATTTAAAAACCTCCAGTAAGAGGGCTCACAAATATTTAAACTAAACACACACAAGGACATCAATGTTAAGTATTTAGACACATAAAGGTTACACACAAATACAAGCAAGTGGAAGGGTTACTGCTCAACTCCAACTATCCAGGCTGTTATAATTACATATGATAATCATTTTTCATATTCAATAAGTATGATGAAAATTTACACTTGAATAAATTACAAGTTGTTCAAGCTAAAATATACTTATTTGTCACAATTAACATAAATATAAAAATCAGACGTTTGTTTCAGTCTTTCGACTATCATCAGTGATATGTATATACAGATTGAGTGAAGAAACAAGGGCAAGGGTAACAAAGTATAAAGATGTATCTGTTGGTTATGGTCTGTGGAGGTACACATCTGTTATGTGACCTGGGAGAAGTGGAAGTCAGAAGGTCTCCGGAAAAACAAAGCAAGGGCAAACTTGGGCAAAGTATGTGGTGGTTGGATTGTGGAAGGTGTATAAAACTATTGCAGAGGTTTGACCAGGACTGAGTTGTTTAGATTGGTTCTTTCATTGAAACATTCTAAACCAGTGGTTAGACAAATATATATATTTTAGCTTGAACAACTTGTGATTTATTCAAGGGTAAATTTTCATCATGTTGATTAACACAAAATAACGGTCAACACAACCAATTTTTTTATTCAATAAGTATGTACAAAAAAAGTAATCCTTCTGTAGTGTTGTTCAAACACACATTTAATATCTTTTATTATTACATTTTCAGTGCTCATTTACTTTATCAGACAAATAAATAAAAAGGAATAAGCAAAATCAGTGGAAAGTAGAGAATATCGTAGTATATTGTGGTATGTATTTGAGAAATATCTATACCCCAAAACAATAAGTTCTATATTGACAATAATATTATATTCATCATACATAAATATATTAGTTTTTATAGCTAATATTCTATTGCTGTAATTACTGAATTGTAGCTTCAAATATTAGGTACACCATATTTTGACCAATCTAAAGCCTTTGATCTCATAGATTATCCGCTTTTAATGAGAAAACTATATAAAATGATACTAACTATATGGAATGATTATATATAGTTTTTATTTTTATTTATTTTTTTTAATTTTTATATAATGGTTAAGTTGATTGTCTGTTTTTGTCTATACATATTAAGTTTGTTAGAATTTATATTTTGATTATTTATATTTATATTATTCGTATTACTCAATGTATTTAAATTTAATATTATTATATGACCTACTGCATCCAAGCATAAGGCTTGACAACGCAGCTAATATAAATAAAATAAAGCAACTTTTATAGTCTATCAATATAGCATACAAACAAATATAAATGACATAATAAGTACAAGAAACAAAACTTTTATAGTCTATCAACATATAATAATTAATATAAATAAAAAACAAAATATTAAGTACAAGAAACATTTTTTCTTTTTCAAAAATATACAACAATACAAACATAAAATGCAAACTATCCCCATGATAAATTAAGTAATTTGAAATAAAAAAAAATATATATATACCACCACAAAAACCATTTACTATGTGGTTTAGTTTTGGGAATTTTTCTGAGAAGAGGTTGAGATCTAAAGTAGTTATAATTATTGTTTTAATAAAACCATTCCTTAATCTATTATTTAATCGTTACAATCTCAAACTTTTTCAGTCTTTACAAAAAGAAAATTATAAATTTTGACCTAATATTTCTTCAAATAAAATAAGTTCTAAGAGTTAATTTTGGTCACATATTATCCAATGATCTTGTACAATAATATTTTATTCATGACTTTAAAACTAGATAATCCGATTTCTATAACTGCTAATTAATCTAAAAACGTTAAATTTAGAATACATACAGCGAGAGAAAACAGTAAAAAAACAATGCACCTCTAAAATTTAATCGGTAATTTCAATACTAAAACTGAGACACTATTTAAAGCCATTTTATATAGTCTGGTTGTCTGCTATAGTGCGAGAGGAGAGAGTCCAAATGAAAACTTGAACCACTCCAATATGGTGGTATCTTGAAATATAACAACCATGTTGAAAAATCAATTAAGAAGGACAAATAATTATCAACACTTCTTCATGCTATAAAAAGGACGATAAACAAACTTACTTAGATATTAATTAACACTGTAGCATATTGTATACATAGCAGCCACTTAGATAAAGAAAGTTCAATTTATATACCTACTACGAGGGTAGGCTGAAAAGTAATGCACACATGCTTGTAGAACGAGAATGAAAAGACCTTCATAAGTGCGCCAGGCGGAATTTGGAAGTGACACTCCCCCTCTATACGTATGCGCAATTTGAAGACATTGAGTTCATCCAGCGTATTTTGAGCAGCAAAGTATGGAGTGTTTTAGAGCTATGTAAACACGAGTTAAACAGCATGCTGTTATCAAATTTTTAACTGCTGAAAAAGTGACTCCTACTGAGATTTATCGCCATTTAAAGGTTTTTTTTATGGTGACGGTGCTGTTGATGGGCTAGCAAAATTTTGCTAGTACTGTAAATCAATGGCTAGCAAAATTTTGTGCTTGCGACCTGGAAAAGCCATACTTTTTGATGAACCACGCAGCGGACGTCCGATCACTGCAACAGACGATAAACATTGCAAACTCAACGATTTGATGACCGGCGAAGCACTCAACAGTGTATCGCAAACCATATTGGAATATCTAAGGAACCAAGTGTCGGCTTCTTTTTGTCAAATAATTTTGAATCAAACCGTTGACGAGTTTGCGATGTGTATCATCTGTTGCAATGATTAGAAGTCCACTGTGTGGTCCATCAACAATTATGGCTTTTCCAGGCTCGCAAGCCCGAAATTTAACTACCCATCGATTTATAGTAGACCTATCAACAGCATCGTCACCATAAAAACCTTTAAACGATGATAAATCTCAGTAGGAGTCACTTTTTCAGCAGTTAAAAATTCGACACGTTTACAAACGCGTTTAGATAGCACTAGAACACATCTCCATACTTGCGCTGCTCAAAATACACTGGATAAACTCAAGGCCTGGACTTAAATTGCGCATGCGTATAGGGGGGAGTGTTACTTCCAAATGCCGCCTGGCACGCTTCTGAAGGTCATTTCGTTTGCGTTCTACAAGCATGTGTGCATTACTTTTCAGCCTACCTACTTACATTACCTAGACACCTAAAATATTTGTGATATATATATATGCAAGAAGGTATTAAATATTAATAATATTAATCTGTGATACAATATCCCGACCTAGGCCTAACATGTGATAGATGACATGGGGTTAGCATTCAGAAACTGGATAGGCGCCACTTAACTTAAGCAGCTTCCCCTTTACACAACGATTCTACCCTGCCTGAGTTGTGAATCAAACCCGGTACCTCCTTCTTAATAACAATTACCATATTGTTCAATAAAAATTAAATAAGGTAGTAATAATTACTAATTAATAATCCCCATGTTGATAAGGTAAAAATATCTTTACCTCTTAAGGTAACGATATTAAATGTAAATTTGGATTATTTTTGAAATAACACTAAGTGAAATGAAGTTGTTTTGAGAAATAAGAAAGCGCCATTTGAAACCTATCTGCATGAGCTAGAGACCTTAAAATTTAGTTTTACTCGAGATTATAGAAACTAATAATTCCTGCAATAGTTCCCCTGCCAAAAATCCTCTTCCTCAAATCATTCCCATCATATTATGATAATTAAATTTCATCATAAAAGAGGTGTAGTTTAATAATCAAACATCTTCAAACAAAATTAATTATATTTGAAACAATTTGACTGGTTTCGGCTGTTCTAATGCAGCCTTCTTCTGATAATCTGTTGGTTATCAAGTGACTTTAAAAGTACCTTACTTGAACCTTAAAAGTACCTTCCTTTGACCTTAAAAGTATCCTCACTTGATTATTTTTTTATTTTATTTTTCTTTTTCCGGTTTTTTTTTTACACCCGAAGACGCTGGTTACTTAGGTGTGCCCATTGTACATACCCGAGTTAGGAACCACATTCTTCACATTTGTGTTCAAGTTTGGTTGTAAACCATGTCTCACCTCAAGATTTATATAGAACCGAGAGTGTCCATCATGGTTTTCAGGCCGAAACCTGATGGAGCTACTCTTTTGAGCAGCTACCCATTTATTTAAACAATGCTGGGTGAACATTGAGCGGGGGGCCCGGTCTGAGAATTGAACCCAGAGCACTGTAGTCAAGTGGACACCCATCCAACAACTGACCACTCCCAATACTGCTTTATTTGATTGAAAGCCAAGTGCTCCTACGGGCTACTCAGGCCCCCACTTGGTTAATGAACTACACCTCTTTTATAATGAGTAGTTATCACACATTAGAGAAAAACACAGTTGACGACAGTAAATTTCAGATGCTCATTCTGTTATTTTTCAATTTAATGGTAACACAATGAGACTTGGTATCTTAAAATTTGGCATTTTTATTTTTATTTCTTTTGTTTTTTTTAATGCTCCATTAACTAAGTGCATCCTTCTACTAAAATAAATCCAACATTCCTTTACAACTAAAATATGACGGTAGGGGAGGTTCTCTTACCTTGAACACTTTAGCAAAAATCAAGTTTGCTTTTAAACATTGATATGGTAGTTTGTGAAGGCTTTTCTTTTTACTGTTTCTACTGCAATTCTTATTTAAGTGTTGTCAGGCTCCGTTTTGACAAGTACGAGGGTTGTCTAGAAAATAAGTTCCTTTTGTTTGTGTTTTTTTTAAATCGAGTTTTTATAAAAAAAAATTGAAACTTACAGAAATTGTACTTAAATGGATGCATTATTTTTCCACGTAATCCCTGGCAATGACAATACATTTGGTACACTGCAAAATGAGCTTTTAAATTCCCTCCTCATAGAAGCTTGCCTCCCAGCTTTTGCTGACAGCTTGTTTCACTTTCTCGTCACTAGTGAAGAGTTCTCCGGCCAAACCCTCCTTAATTTTGGTGGTTTTGGGGCCAAGTCGGGACTGTAAATTGGATTTTTCAGAAATCCCAACCGAATTTATCCAAAAGTACAGTTGCGGAACGAGGGAAGTGAAGCAGAGGGTTGTCGTGGAGAAGGCACAAACCGGAGGTTAACATTCCTCTTCTCTTGTTCTGTGTGGCCCGATCAAGCTTTTTTAGGGTCTCACAATACAGGTCAGGATTATTTGTTTCCCCTTAAGGCAAAAAATCAATCAGGAGAATTCCTTTTTGGTCCCAGAAAACAGAGGCCATTATTTTCCTCTCCTACCCCTATAACCCCTCTCCTCACCATTGACTCACTCGTTACACCTTCTCTAAACACAGAAACGAGCTGTCGATGAATTTGAACCGAATTGAAACCACAGGCATGAAGAAATTGACTCACTCCACACACAACACATCGAAGTGTGACAGGCACCGAAGTGACGGGAAGCGACGTGAAGCCCTCTGCTTCAAAAACCTGTTATTAGGGCTGCTTAGGCCCTTCACCTCTCATACTATTCACAAAAAAATTTCCCTTTCTCCCAGTGTGGTCGAATCTGGTAAAAACCATCCCTAGCACCCTACAGACCAAAACAGGATTTATTTTCTGGACGTTTCTCTCCCTAGAATTGGGATGGTGGCAAGGAAACCTCCTCTACATTACAATACATGTTAACTATAACATCTCAAAATCACCAAATTGGAAGATACAAAGTATCACTGTGTCACCCTCAATATACTATAAACAGTTGGATCAAGGGTGGTGGGTGTGTTAACTCTGACAGCTCAGGTCGGTCATCCTATGTGGGGGAAATTAATAAAGCCCCTAGGTGCGCCTCCACCAGAGACATTTTTGTTTGCCCAGTTGGCCTGATTTTCTAGGCAAAATCACTAGATATCATTGATACCCTCCCCATTACTTCAACTATCCCATGTTGAGTTAACTGATCCGACTGTAGCGAAAACATGGATTTCATCGAGATAATTTTGCACATTCAATGAAAAACAAAGAAGATATTATTGATGTTAAAAAAACTGAGGAATGGAAACACTGGTTTTATTTAACATAAATATTTTAACAAAATCTAGCTTAGACTTAGTACTTAGTGTATAGAGGTTTTGTTAATTTAACGGGCTTTGTTAACTAAACTCCTTCCAAAAGAAAGAAGGTAAAATGTAATGTGAAACATTTTAAGTGAAAATTAAGGTTCTTGTGAACAAAAATATAAAAAACTTAATTTATGATTTTATATTTATACGAAATTAAAATTAAAATTACGAAATCTCTTAAGCCTACCAGAAAATTATTAAATTAAAAAAAAAGCCTTTCTTGCGCAATTTTATTAAACACATGAAAATGATTAATTTAAGTTGAACGTCACATCAGAATGAAACATGGGCCAGTACTACATATAATTGGTTTAATAAGAGTACCTACGACGTCTAATAAAGCACTGTTGATTTCGTAACCGGTACCCATAAAACGAATTTTTGACTTCGTTATCAGTTGACCAACTAATAGGGTGGTGCCAATTTTAATAATCAATTCAAGAAAAAATATAGACTTGTACTATTAGGTTTTAATACAGGTAAAAAAATCAAAATATTCTTACCCACATAAAATTATCTTCGTAGCAAATTTTTGAGATACTGCTAGTCAAATTATTCTTCAACGAAATATTACTAAGTATTTCACCAGTATTGTTAACAGCTATAATTTAAAATTCACAGCTTAAATAAACTAATGCAAATGATCTTCTGCGTAAAAGTATAAATCTAATTAAGAATCGTGTCAACATTAACGAGTCTATCCCCAAGAATTAACAATCCAGTTAAAATTTGCAACCGCAAATTGTAAACAAATAATAAACAGTAGAGGCAGAGGCGGAGAACTGGAGAACTATCGATAGCCATAATCAGGACCAATCAGGACTATCGTTAGCTCTGCGTCATCGATAGTATTTTAGACTATCGATAGTGCTAACGGCGCAAGTTAGTTCATTAAAAAAAGAGTGACCCCCCCCCCCCCCCCCCCCCCCCCCCCCCTTATCTAGCCTAGACTCTTGACTTTTTTTTTGAAGTGAAACTTCTTTGGAGGCGGTAGAGTGAATTTTTTCATATAGTGAAATCGTGTAACGAAGTTTGCTATTCGAGACTCGTCCAAGTGTAACATTTTTACAGATTAATTGTATTATATCTATTTAAAGACCAGCAAATCAAAACAAACATTTATTTTTATTTGAATAAATGTAATTGCCTTAGCGTAGCAATTTTTTTTTCAATTAAATTTCCCATAACCATTTCTTAATCCTGAAATAATAAATTCATCAAAAAATGAAAGAGAGCAATGCATTCTAGAACTTAAGTTTCACTTCTAATGCGTGAGAGCCTCACACATATATATTTTTTTTTTATACATGCACAGTCAACAAAAATAATAATAAATATAATGTAAAATAACATTTAACATGTTCATGACATGGTATAAACCGTCTGTCAGGAGTAGAGAGCTTGTGAATCACTCAAATCACTCGCTTCTTGTGAAGTGTACAATACTATATATAATATATCTTACAAATAATTTAAACTAATATCTAATGAATTAACTAAATATCTATTACTACATATCATGCAAATTGCCCTAATAGGGACAGTTAAATAAACATAATATAATAAAAAGATTACTAACAAATAATTAAACAATCTAATTTAAACTCTTAAAAATACCAGTGATTTTATATAAGTAATGCAATTTTTAATATTTAACAATCTAATAAACTATTAGTAAAAAGTACAAAGAAAATAAATAAATAAAACCCAACTTTTTGATAATATATATATAGCAATTACTAAATTAACATATGATGTAAATTATAATTCACAGCCTAATAATCATAAATAAACAAGCCTTATCATTGTATTTAACGTTATCATATGGCCCAATACCTCTTTTATTTATCTGTATCCACAATCTGTGCAGTTTCTTTTAATTTTGTTAGCCAGAAAAGTATTTTTGTTTTCCTACCCATTATACTCTCTTATCAATAGGATCGGACTGGCTATAATGGAGCTCGGGAGTTTTCCCGGTGGGCCGGTCTGGTTGAGGCCTAAAATGGGCCGGTCCCTTGGCCAACTCAAGGCTTGATGCCGGTCTGATGGAGAAACTCCCGGGCCGAAATTTCTTCCCAGTCCGACCCTGCTTATCAAGATGGTTCGATATCTGCCTGCAAACTTGCCAAATTTGACAAGCCCTTCGCCCTTCCCAGTTACTTCCGTTTAACATGCTGATAACCTCTTCCCGAGATAGCTCTTTCTTCTTCCCCAAACATTCTAATCGAAACTGTCCTAGTATAGGACACTCGCCAACAAAGTGAAAAATGTCCTCTGTCCTATTTAAGTTGCAAAGCATGCATTTATCGCTATTTACTTTTAACCAGGGCTTAGAATTAAGAGGAAACATATCTGACCTCAATTTCAATTTAAATATCATACTGCCCATGTATAGGTTGATCAAGGGAACTGAAGTAACCAGGTTGATTTATAAAATCCAAAGTTTCAAAAGTAGGGTGAAACCTCGACAACACTACTTTTTCTATTAGGTTTTCCTTTATTTTAACTCTCATTTTTCCGTATAGCTCCTTAACTTGATTTTTCAACATATCTATATAGTCTGTTTGTAAATGAATGCCGTATTCCTCGGCCATTTCTTCCCACTTGACAAACCAGAATGCCTTGCATTTAACAGTTTTCAACGCTTGTATTTTAGGCAATCTATGCGCAGTGGCGTAAATAGCGCCCCCGCCAACCCCGCGGTGCGGGGGGGCGCCTGCTCTAGGGGGGGCGCCGAAAAAATTAATAAACAATAATAATTAATAATAAAAATTAAAAAAAACCTTCTGTGGTCGGAATTATTTTAATAAAATTATTTTTGATAGATAGAAATAAATGAAGATGAAAGAAATAAAAAGTTTAAATGAGGGTTAGAAGTTAGAATGTTATATGAGATGTTAAGGTTTACATCTCAAAGCTCAGTTAGGTTTCAAGTTGAGTGTCACTATACCTATTATAATGATATTATGTGTAAGTATATCGGAATATTCGGAATGATTCTCCCTTTTTCATTTAGGACTGTTAGAAGATCCAAGTGAACTAAAAGTTATCTTATCAATCTGGTTTTAGCTTAGCTGTACTAGATAAGGAAGTCTGTTCCAAACTCAAACTTAACGTCATACATCTACCTCTACGATTGTCTTTTCTATAATATGTGTATACATTTATCTTTTTTTGTTAATCCCCTTACTTCTTTTTCCTTATCGCCGCCACTTTTTATTTAGTTTTAACTCTTTTCTTACCTAGCTAATTTTACCTCCCTTATTATAGAGTTGTTATCTTTTCTACCCTTCCCTTAATTTAAGAATTGTTATCTATTAACCAAATAGGAGTATCAAGCTCAAGCTCAGTGCTCAGTTCTGTTATAGCTCTCGTGCGAAGTGGTTATGTCTTTTGTTGTGAATTTTAACTTTCCTTTCTTTAGAAAGCTTGCAATTTTGTTTATTCGTTATTCTACGTTCAGTTATTTTGTGCATAACATTACATTATTTTGCTGAGGAATTTATTTAAAATGGTGAGTGCATTTTACATTTTTTAGACTATTATACAGCCGTCGGGGCCCTAGAGAGCCCCGACAGTTCAGTCTGTTAATCAGTGGCGTAGCTAGGGCATTGGAGGCCCCCCGCAAGAACTTTTTTGGGGCCCCTCGCCAAAAAACCTCTTGCGTTTAGAACTGGGGGCCCCCGGTTGTCGTTGATTTGGAGATCCCCTGACGGTGGGGGCCTTCCCGCAATGCGGGCCATATTAGTTACGCCACTGCTCTTAATGTCTCAAATATATCATCGAAATCTTCCTCCTCCTCCTTCAGCAAACACTTTTTTCTTTTGCTTCCGAGTTTACCGAAACTATCGGAAGCTATGTAATTGTTCTGAAGAACTACCAATTTTTATGTTTTAGATTTGAAAACTACCAAGACGATAATCCGTTTCAGATAACAGGAAACATTTTTGTTTCCATGTCTGTCTGTCTGTCGATGAAAACTACTCGTCCCATTTCTTTTTCTCCCACATGCACACAAACTTAAATTTATTTACACTTCTATTGCCGTTACCCAGGAAAAATCTAGTTCCTGAGAAAATAGCTTTTGGCGGATAAAAAAATAGCTTTTGGCGGACGGAGAAAAGGCGAGTTTGATTTCCCGCCGAGGAAAGTTATTTTTATGATACATTTTGATGAAATGTTCAATAATTAGTTAATAAATGAAAAACACTGGTAAAAGTAATTATGAACTTATATATTATATATTATAAAGTAGTCATAATCTGACTTTTATGAAATTTGAATGGTTTGGTTTGTAGAAACTAGCCCGCAAATAATCCCAGATTATTTTTATTCAACCGTCTGCGCTCTTTAATTTTTGCTAAATTGATACTATAATTCTTGTAAGAAATAAAAAAAATTGACATATTTAAAATGAACGGGGAAAATTAAATAAAATCTATTGTGAAAGGATAAAATCATTATGTAAAAGTAAATTATAGAGCATTCTATTATCATATTATATCACCCATCATTTTAATTATCCTAAATGTTTTAATATACAAAATGCAGCAATAAGTTTATTGAACATTATTTTATCATCCCCACTCCATTTGTCCCAAAATGACTAACAAAGAGGGGGGGGGGGGGGATGAGAAGGAGGGGTAGGGTAAATTTTGTAAGCTATAGGGGGCGCATTTTCAAATGTTGCGGGGGGGCGCTGGATTTCTTAGTTACGCCACTGTCTATGCGACTCTAACCGAAGTGTTTTAATTACGTATCGAAAATGAAGATCTAAAGTAAAGGTGAGTAAAGGTTCTAAACCGGATTCCAGGTAAATAGTAAATCATATAGTTTAGGAGTGTTCATCGGTAGAGTCATAAGTTTTTTTAACAAATAACCGAAGCAAGATTTCTACCTCTTCGTGTTCAACAAAACCCCATACTTGTGTATGTAGCATAACACATGATCGATCTGGCGACGCTATTAAAAATACTTAACTTGTGTGGATACATATGAGTTTGTAAACATCGAGTTCCAGATAGTACATGGGTAGTTTTCAAATAAATTGGGCATTTCATGTCCCCGACCTTTGAAGACGTGTAACTCAGAAAGTATACGGAAATTTTTAATTTTAATTAATGCGTTCATTTAAGGAGAACGAAAGGAACATTTTTCTGCTATTAAATTTTAAATACAACAAACAACAAAATTTTTAATCAATTTAAAAAAAAAAAAATTTCACGTACGTTACTGTCCCCGGGTATATTTTCTAATATTCACAAAGATTTAACTATATATGTTATAGTTGTTAGATTAAAATGATAATTGGTTCAATTTTTTATAGTATCCTTGGCTTCAAGAGTCTATAACCAGTGGCGATCCTAGGGGGGGGGGGCAGGGGGGGCTATAGCCCCCCCTGGGAGAAAATTAGCACCCCTGGAAGAAAATTAGCACCCCCGAAAGAAAATTAGCCCACCTTTAAAAATTTTTTTACGAAATATATTTTTTTATTATTATTATTTATTTTTATTTTTTATTATTATTTTTCCGAAGTAGTATCCAAAGTACTGATTAGCCGCCGAGCCGAAGGCGAGGACAGGCTATGAATAAACGAGGCAGAAATGTTTCCTTTGCTGACTTGTTGCTGTTGCATACAATATTATTTTATCTACGGCTACGGGCGGCAGAAAAATGAAACTGCTAAAATACCTACTATCTTTATTAATATAACATAGTTAATTACTATGTGTCATATTAATAAGATAACATAAGTATTAACTAAAATAATGTTGATAAAGAAATCAAATATGAAGCTTGGGAATAATAACAATAGTGAATAGCAAACTGAAGCTATAACAACAAAATACAAAACACACGTTCATAACATTCATAACTTCGGAATGAATAATGCACGCAATATAAAATATGTATTATATAACAAATTTCTAAAAGTGTTATAGATATTCTCTTCTGCTTAAAAGAAAAGAAGTAACTAGGATAAATCAAGAAAAGTAGCTAGTCTAATCTAGAATGACTTCAACAATAATATTATGGATGTTGGATGTTTACATGAAGCTGCAGTGTGGCCAGTGACTCCGCTTTTTTTCTTTTTTTTAATTATAGATCTACTATTCATTGCACTTATTTAACAGAATTAACAAATATAAACAAATTATGTAAATATTAAAACGTTTATTTATTAAATTTTACTTATTCAACTATAATATACAATGTTACAACATGGAGATAATAGTATAAACTGTTATTGCCAACATTATAACTATGTGGTAAACTCAATAATGTATATGTTTTTAAAGTTTCGAGTAGGTATCAAATGAAAGCTACTGAATCGTAAGTTACAAATATATATTTGCTTTTTTTAAATTTTGCATTCCTTATTGGTTAAATAAATCAAAATATACCCAAACAAAATCCCCCCCCCCCCCAACCACTATATAACGGCTGATCCTAAAATTTCGATATAATTCATGGTTATACCTTAATGTGGGGCAATGAAAATTCCGGTTTGAGTTGGGTATCAAATGAAAGCTGCTGAGGAGTAGGATACAAATGTATGTATATATTCTTTTTTAAATTTTGCATTTCTTATTTTTTAAATAAGTCAAAATATACCCAAAGATATCCCCCCAACCACTATATGACGCCTGGTCCTAAAATTTCGAAATAATTCATGGTTATACATTATGGTGGAGCGATGAAAATTTCCGAAAAAATGTAATTTATCTTGTCGTTTTACCGATAAAAAACATTGTGACCCCCCCGGGGGATCGAACCAGGGACCCTTGAGGTCAGAGAAAAAATATATAACGGTAAAAACCAATTATATATAACGGGTATGCTTAATCTTCTACAAAACCCTAAAATACTTGGACGCAAGTACTTCCCCGTGATTTTTTAACTTTATTTTTTATTTTTTTTTATTTTAGGGAAAATTATGGAATGCTATGGTTAGTTTAGGTTAAGGTTAGAATTTTTTGACCTTCTATCATTGCCACATTAAACGTGACACTTTGCGCATATAAAAAATAAAAATAAATAAATAAAATATAATTCTGATTACATCGAGATGCTACAACCGGAATAGTTTTTGTACAGAGATTCTGTAAAAAAGACAAATTCAGTAAAAAGGAACAGTTAAAAAAAATTAAGTAAATCGGACAGCACGAAATAGGTGGGCCAAATAGTGCAGTTGCAGTTTTACCAATGATGTCCGAAAACCTAATCTAAAGTTTTTATTTATCAAATTTAAACTTTATCCAAATTTTTGCTAGGGCCCCCACTTTCATCGGGGGGCTACAATAGCTCGACCACCTTCCCAAAATTTAATGTCCCATTTTGGACTAAACTTTATATTATGGTCACCCTAAGAAAACATGTTTTTCACAACTATTGAATAAATGACACAGTTTATTATAGATGTAAAGTAATATTGCATAATTGCTATTATCTGATCTATTTAATCTACCATGATCAGGTGCACACCTTTTATTATTTTACAATTACTATTTTTAAGTTTGTATTAAAATTTCTTCGTTGGTCAGAGCACTGTAACGGAAATATAGAGGCCCGTGGTTCGAGTCCTGGTGTCTATTTTTCTCTGTCTATTTCCCATTGTTAGTAATAATTATAATTTGATTTAATTTAAAAATTAAAATTCTTTTAAAAATACTTGTGCATACTTTTGTGCCAACGAAAGTAGTTTAATTTATTTTATGAATAAGAATTAAAATCAAATTTCACCTCAAAGAAGCTTAAAAACGCTGTTTTGAGGGGTCATATTTTATAAATTTTCCTTCCAATAATGCACTGCTGTCGACGTCCATGTTAATTTTAACACTTTTGTTATCTATATAAATATTATATTGTTTCTGACAATTTATTCATTTTTAATTAACCTATACAGTTTTTAAACCAATCCTTTTGTTATCCTCATGTTAAAATTATTATTATTTAAAGACCAATAAATTCTTCTGTGATGATATGGTAAGTATCATAGGAGACTGTTTAAATAAGCCTCCAACTATACTTACAGTAGAACTTCCCAGTCCCAGTTCAATGGCAATTATAACATTCTTGAATGAATTTAATTGTTTAGCCTCACGAAAAAATTGCATAGAATTGCCTCTGGGAAGGACTGCAACAAGATATAACATACAAATGAGTTCTTCCTGGTATATTAAAATGTATACTACACCCGCAAAACACGGGGGGCTTTAGCCCCCCCAGAACTTTCGACCCAGGATCGCCACTGTCTATAACTGAGTTCCTTCTATTTTAAACGAAGGTATTGTTATAAGTCAGAATATAATAGTTGTCCCCAACTTTGGTGTAAAAAACTACGAACCGAATAAACTGCATATTGTGGGGAGGGAACAATGGGGTTGGAACTTATGGATGACGTTTTTAGACCCGTTGATGTATACAGTTGTACCTTAAGTTGGCATGTTGCTGTCCTTTCATCAGTAGCGACGCTACATCACGTCAACTACAAAAACATGGCGCGTATTTTAATTCAATGTCACAGACGTTACCACCTTCTCACTATGAAATGCTATTAATATTAAAATTTAATTGTTGTTACGTGATAGGTTTTTAGATTCTTATCTTAACGAGTCAAATTATTTTAGCTTATAATATTTTTTTCATACATATATTTCAAAATAGATTTTGATTGTCACGTACGTTACCTGTCACGGACGTTACTTTTTAGATTTTTTTTGGTAACGTAGTATGTGACTAATTTATAATTTTATTTTCAAATGTGTTTCTTGTCACGAATTATCAACATTTCACTAAGAAAAACGTTTGGATGAAAAATTGGGAATTAATTGTGATACAAATAATTGTTACTCTTGTTATACGATCTTTTTTTTAACTTAATATTTTTTGATTGTCATATTTATATTATTTTGCGTAAATCGTTTCTTTTTGCAATGAGTTTTCTTAAAAATATATTTAAGACATATATAAATATATAATATTTTAAAAAATAAGATTTTTTCATTGGTGAATTTTACATTTTTATTTTCCCAATGCAAATTATTTTCCTATGTCACGTACGTTACTCAAATATATGAATTTATTTTTCTTCTGAAAATTTCATTTATTAATAATTTATGCAAGGAAGTATATTGTTTTGTTTAAAATATGGTTTTATAACAATTACAGCTCATTACTTTAAAATTATCAGCTTTGAAACTAAAAATATTGGAACTTTTCTAATATTGTAGATAACGTATGTGACACATGTTGGTAATTGTTTTACATTTTACCAATAAAATTGAATAAATGAGGGTCCCTTACACGTTAAGTGATTAGATTGCTCATTTAGAACGATTATTACTGCAGGAAAACTGAGGTAAGTATTAAATAGTGCAGTTTTCAATGGTAACGTTTGTGACATAAAAATTACGACATTAAATACAAAAACAAAAACGTTAAAAAAATCAGGATACATAGAACTCGCGTATAATTGCCCGAAAACATAATTAGGATAGTAAAGGGACCAGGGTGTATCAAAAAAGTCGAAATTTTCTAACATTTATTTTTTTATTTTTCGGCATTTAGAAAAAGCCAAATGCCCAATTTATTTGAAAACGACCCACCTATAGTTCTTTTACTTGCAATTAGTTTTTCTTTCAGATGTTGCTTGTATGCAAGTGTGGGTGTAATTAGTAAACCTAAATATTTATATACTTTTTTACTATTTCTATAGGCTCACCGTCGAGGTACCATTTTTCAAGTTTGCCTGGTTTTCCTACGGATTTATTAAAAATCATTATCTTAGATTTGCTTAAATTTACTTTCAAGCTCCACGTAGCGCTGCATTCGGCTAATTTATTAATCATAATTTTCAGCGATTGCGGTGAATCCGTGCGGAAAGTAGCATTCCGCATGCAAGTGTGGAGTTTGCACCCGAGCGAGAGCGAGAGTAGTAAAACCACACGAGCAAAGCAAAATGAAGTTTTCGCACGAGTTGCGTGGTAGACGGAAAAAATGCCCACGGAAAAAATGCCCACGGAAAAAAAACCCAGGAAAAAATGCCCACGGAAAAAATGCCCACGGAAAAAATGCCCACGGAAAAAATGCCCACGAAAAAAATTCTCACGGAAGAAATGTCCAAAATAATTAAACTTTAATGTTTAATGGTAGTTTTTAAATATGTATAATTAGTTTATTGTTAACGCTAACAAATTTTAACATATTTTTAAGTGGAATAGCCATTAGGGTGTTGTATTTTTGCAGTTATATTACTATAAAAGTAACGGTACCCTGGGCCACTGGACTTATGATCTTCTTTAAGGTCTATATATAGGGTATATAATAAAGTAATAAACCTTGCTATTCTATATGCTTCAAATAGCAATGTTGATTACTATAAATATTATTTACCCTATAGACTATAGACCTTATAATATACAAGTAAGTTAAAAAAAAGTTATTCATTTAAAAAAGTTTCGAGGTGCCCCGTACTCGATTTTTTTTAATTCGAAGACATAAAAAATATCTCTCTTCAGAACGATCATAATGCTTCCAAGTTTACTGAATGTTAGGTACGGTAAGTAAGGAAAAACTGTGACATGGAGCTGCAAAGGCTCCTAAAAATCTAATTCTACTGCAAAGGATAACTACATTAGATTGTGAAGCTAGGATCGTATACACTAATGTTGGTTCAAATGATTTTTGGCTTGAAAGATCCTTATACTAATATGTTAATACATATTATAGGTATATGTTGTTGAATAATAATTTTGATAAACACAATTAGTGGTTTGATCCATTCTGTGCTTGCCCAGATGCCCTCCATTACGGTAAACAACTTTTTTGAGTTTGATAAAATGTGAACACAGACTCAAAACAGTACTAGTTCTAACATGGATAACTGATTTTATACAAAAGACAAAAGAATGCTATGTTAAACTTAGGCTTACATTTAAATATAAAATTTACAAAAAAATTATATTGGTTTAGTATTTCCTTGAAGCATTCATACTTTCCTAAAGATTAAGCATCAATGAAACCGCGTAAGTAAAAAGATAAGTTTAAAACATAATAACAGACCAAGGACAATCAGGACATTTCCCCAGAGGGATCATAAACCGTGGATTACCACAGGTACTAAAGGGATATATACATCAGTATACCGACAAAGTTCAGATCCAACAGTAGGATTACGATTTGTTCGCCCACTCCTGTCTAGATAACCATAAATATTCAGGATTAGGCTAGTTTAATCTAGTGTTCAGTTTAACAATGAATAGAGTAAAACCGATTTTAGAACAAATAATTCTAAAAACTTAAAACATCATTTACTAAAATAAATTTCTCAAGAAAAAAATCGGAGGCATTATGAATTTTAACTTTCATTATCTTACTAACTAAGGAGTAAAATTATATGATCTTTTCACGGTAAATTTTAATAGAAATATACGAGAATATAATAATATATAGCCTTTATAGAGATATGTATGGCAATCATCATTCTAATAAGCTAGCATATATTTTAAAATATTAAACACAAAACTAACTACACCTTCTAATTAATTTTTTTTAAATAAAATACCTACCAACATTTTTAAATCCAAAAAAAGTCGAAACTAAAGTTAGGATGGTACAGATTTTGGAAGAAAAATCAATGAGCACAGACGGTTGAAACTTATAGACTAATTAGGTCTATGACCTACCTTCCAAATTTCATTAAACAAATGCCCACGGAGGAAAAGTCTTTTTTTTTTTTAAAAAAATCTAGTAACATTTTTTCCTTTTCAAGAGAATCAGTCACTGTTTGACATCGTACGTGATTATACTTCAATTCTGTGCCCATATTGTCCAGACAGAGGACCCGCGCCACTTTCACTTAAATTTTGGTATTACGCAAATTTTAGTGAAATATATAAATATAATACAAAATAAATTAATATGGTACCTGAATTTAAAAATATACTGAAAAATTAAAAAATTGAAAATGATAATTGAGACTGACTCATTTTGCGCTTATAAACGATGTGACTAAACAACGGTATTTTATAAATTAAAAAAATAATACAATTATAAAACCAATTTTAATGTTTTATAATATTTTGCTAAAATTAATTCATTCAAAATTATATTTTGAATGAAATTTCAAAATTATGACATAATTATGACATATCAAAATTATCTTTTGGACATTTCTTCCGTGGGAATTTTTTTCGTGGGCATTTTTTCCGTGGGCATTTTTTCCGTGGGTATTTTTTCCGTGGGCATTTTTTCCTGGGTTTTTTTTCCTTGGGCATTTTTTCCGTGGGCATTTTTTCCGTGATTCGAGTTGCGTAGGTACCATACTTTATCTACGATTGTTCGATTTTAATAATAAATACAGAAAAAAATTTAATAAACTTCCTGTATGTAAGTTCGTATTTCTCTTTTGATAATGATGACATTAATTCATTAGTTGCATTTTGAGCCGAATTAATTATTTCTGGAGGCGTATTATTCTCCTAATTTTCGTCATAATGACATAAATCACTCATTGTCTTTCACTAAAAACTCGATATTAACAGTTACTTTAATTTAACAAACAGCAAATTAGTTTTGCTAAATGTAAACAAACTCTGAAGTGAAGGATTCTTCTTTTTTACCGCACTAGAGCGGAACCCCCTATATTAAGGATATGGGGGGGGGGGGGGGGGTAAAGTAAAAAAGTACCCTCTTTTCTTATTTAACTTAAAAACGATAGGCACAATCTTTTTCATATCTAAATTTTAATGTATAATCTAGTCAAATAGTGTTTTGCGGGCTTTGTATTAAAAATATGATCCTTCTGCTTGTTTTATTAATTCAAATATATTATTTGTGATATAATTTAAGCATCACAAGGTGGGTTCATAGCAGGCGTTTTATGCGCGCGCTGAACTATCTATGACTGACGACGTCAAAAACGCGAGAAAGTTGGGTTGAAACCAACTTTATCGCGTTTTATTTGTAACCTATTGAAACCTTCCAGTCCTTCACTCTAGTCTTGTTTTGTTTATTTCATTTTCGTATTTTTTTTTTATTCTGAATTCTTTCCTTCAAACTAGTAATTTTGTTTAACCCTCGTAATTTTATTATTTTTAGTTACTATTTGTACTAATATGTTTGATAATACTGCTGTTTGTTTACAGTCTACAAAATGTTGTTCTATTCTATTTCTGTGCACTACATTTGGAACTCTTAAAAGTAAGTATTGTATTAATTTATTTTTATTATTATATCTAATAATAACATTATGTTAAATAACAAAAATAACGGTAAATATCGGCAATAGCGCGCCCCTTCTCACTCCAACGTATTTTTTGACAAAGGGATATCAACTCTTACGAAATGCATGAAATAAATTAAATATCTAATAACAGCTTCAATAACAATCATTATAAAAATATATGCCGTTGTTTGTGGCGACATAACTGGATGATAGATATTCCTTCTTAACTTTAGAAAAAGTGAACTGGGTGCTGAATATAAGAAACGTCCTAATTGAATTGTTTTCCTTATCAGTATCAAGTTCAAAGTTATGTCACTCGGTTAATTTTCCAGGATAATATTATATTTTTAGTAGTTTTACCTTTTTGTTTCAAAATGTTATCTAAAATATGGATTTTGTTCGTTTCTTTCTATTGTTTTGAATGTTACACTTTGAGGAACTATTCATTTTTAATGCCAAATGTCCATCCATATGTTGTAAGTATCAAGTTGCACTTTCGGTTACATCATTTTAACAGTTTAAAATCAATTTCATTGCTTTTTTTCAGAACAAATTAAGTTTTTAATTTTGTATATGCTTAGTTTAAGGGTAGAGTTGAGTTATATTTATTTTCTTGTAGTATATTACATTTTTCGGCCGGCGGTTTCTCAAGTGTAAATTTACCTCCAGTAATTTATCAGAAATTTTGATTTGTTGCTGAATCTATCGTTCGGAATATTTTCATGCTTGTATTGTTGCTTTTTAAATATAAGTTTAAAATTCTTCTAAACATCTATCAATTAAGTTTCATGTTATACCTAATGGAATATTGTTTGAACATTTCAGTAAATTTGGACTACACAGAATGGCTTGGAACTACCGGTATCTACTTTGTTATGTAACATTGTTATGAATCGATTTTGTTCCAGATTTGTTAATGACCAATCATTTCTATCCAGACTAATGTCTTATTAATATCTAGTTAAAGGTTCAATATGGGCTTGTTTGTTCATCTATTAACTGTAAATCTTAAATCAATACTACCCTTTAATGAGGAGCTAAGAGAAGTGGGTGGGCCTAAAACTATCAACTTCAGTGGGTAGAGCAAACTAATAAGTCCTATTATTATATATACAAAACTGAATTGTTTTGACATATTGAATTTGACACATCAAAATTTGTACCCCTCATCTGATCGATGTGTCTCTTCCAGATGTCACCATTATTCATTTTTACTGGGTACATTACTGCACCTATTTTTTTCTTAACCTCTCCAAAGCTCCACTTTACTGCTTGTCCTGTAGCGTAGTTCCTTACCTGGACTCTGTCACCTTTTCTAAAATGTCTGCTCTTAATGGCTATTTCTTTATGTTCTTCTTTCCTCGGTATTTGATTCATAAGTTCAAGCTTCTTTCTAATCTCTCATCCGTACATCCGCCTGTAGACTGAAATACCGTAGACTGTCAATTGCATTAACAGTCTTCTTATTTTCTCATCTATCTCCCCTGGTTTATCCCCCATTGCCTTTAGATGTACTTTGACCGTTTGAACTGCCCTCTCGGCCGTTCCATTCGAACTAGGACGATATGGAGCGATGGTCTTATGCTCGATGCCATTATTTTTCAAAAATTCCTTGAACAGTGTTGAGGTAAATTTATGTTGTAAAGCACATATGTTAGGTTTAGGTTCTAAATGATTTTTAAGTATATTTATCAGATCTAGGATTTATCTTTCGGATCATCTGGAGCGCATAAATCATATAGTTTTTCGTGTAACTGTGGCGTCAGTGCATGTAAGGTGTATGGTTTCACGTTTTTGTCGAAATTTGGTTTTAATTTTAAAAATGTTTTAAATCTATTAATGAAATTTGAAAACGCTTCATTTTCTTGAAAGGGTATAAAAGTCAAATATGTTGTCGGTGAACTATACGCATGGTTTCTTTCTGGATCAAAACTATATAAACTATTATTTAAATCTGGGTTTGTACTTACTAAGCTACTTATTTTTGTTTTCAGATGGTAATATGTATTTTCGATATCTCCTCTATACTCGCTTTCTTCGGTCGGTAGCTCATTCTCTTCAAATAATGACTCCAGCTCTTCTTGTACTTTTAAAAAGCTAGTCCATAAGTCTTTTAGTCTCTAACCTTTGCTTCAGGGTTTGTCTGTAAGATTGTGAGTGATCTGTCAAAAAAACTGTTGAGTCGAGAAATCTGTGCTTTAATGATTGCTCGTGTTTTCCATAGTCTCCTGTTGTCTTTTGTCCACTTGTCTGTTCTGTCTGAGTCTTCCTTTCGGTCCATCGTTAGGTTTTTTTATAATCCTTGTCGCCAATTAATAAGTCCTTTTATTATATATACAAGACTGAATTGTTTTGACATTGAATTTGACAATTCACAAACTAACTCTTTTTGGCAGCAAATGCTCCTCTTTAAAGGCGCAAAATTTGATTTCCCCAATTTTTAATTTTTTTTCAAGGTTGTCATGTTTTTTGTCAAAAATGAAAAAACAAAACGAATCCCCTCTAACATACTGTTTTGACAAGGAATAAAATATACATTTATATTTGGCTTACCTTTTTAAGTAACATGAAACTTTTATCCGATACCTTTGAGGAATGCACTCATAAGATCATCATGATCAGATATACTCTCCTAAGTAAGAGTGAAACTAATCAGTGGTGGTCCTACTGGGAAATCCTCTATTAATGGCACTCCACGTCCTTTCAACACTATTTGTGTGCACTCCTGTCTCAAGGTATTTCAAGTGGTAAGAATGATTGACCGTTCCATGAGGTATCCTTCATCCTCAAGCCAATCATACGACTTCAAACAGTCTGACTAAACAGCAAGACGTAACTATCTAAAGAAACATATGCTTATCTCTCCTTACAACGACCCTGAGAAAGCATATATTCGTCCTGCGCTCAATTCCTCCGAAAACCCACTTGCCATCCACACGTCTATCCTTATTATACGTCCTTTTACCAAATTTTCTTTTATCTATTTCTACTATCACGCCTAGTTTAATCAAGTCCCTAGTTTAATCAAAAGATTGGATTTTTTTAAAATTAAAATCAAATGTTGCCCAACCCTGCTTACTGATAAATACTATGAAGCCTTCTTTTCATATACATTTTAGAAATTATAAGAAGCCCGTGGTTCGAATCCTGGTGCTGGAGTCTATTTTTCTCTGTCTGTCTCCCGTTGTTAATAATAATTATAATTTGATTTAAATTAAAATTTAAACATTTTAGTTTTGTTCTTACCGTCTTTTGTTCAACATCTATTTGTTCTCCGCTGATAACTTTCAATATTGTGTCTGTTTAAGTTCTTTTGTTTGAATCATTCAGATTTCCTAAACTTATTAAAAAGTGGTATTTGATGCTGACCTCACAGACGACATTCTTAAACCCGATGTGTGGCCAGCAAATGTCATATTGAAGAAATATTTTTTAAGGAGAGGGATGCCTGCAAATTTTCTGACATGAACATAACGTGTTCAGATGATAAAAAGATAATTGACCACAAGATAAATAATCTTGTAAATATGACTTCTAACAGAATTTTACCTGACCTGGATCTTAACGATCTCAATGATAGCATATTCTATACCAATATCAGATCCTTAAGAGATAAGTACTATGAACTTAACGATCAGTTAGCTGATAACCGTGGCATCAAAGTTGTTTGTCTTACCGAGACTTGGTTGCGAAACAATGACTGTGGATTATATACAATCCCTAACATCAAATTAGTTTCTAAGTTTAATCGACCTGACTGTATGAATCGTGGTGGTGGATCAGCAATCTATATCCATGAAAACTTACCTTCTGGTAAAAATATCAGTATTATTGAGAATCTTTCCAATGAAAGTGACCTAGAAATTTCTGTTGTGCAAATTAAAAAATTAAACACCATCATCATGTGCGTCTATAGAGCTCCTTCTGTTAATGCCAATATTTTCTTCGATAAACTTGATAAGGCTTTAAGTATTGCCAATAAGTCTGCTAAGTATGTATATCTTTGTACTGACATGAACATTGATCTTCTTGATATTAATAACAGTCAGACTCGTCAACTTAATAATATACTACTTGCAAATAATATGTCAGCAACCTGGAACCAAACTGCACGACCTGCTAGCCGCACTTGTATTGATAATATCTTTACTAATATTCATGATATCAGGGCTAATAACTTTGGTTATAGGTTCTCTCATCATATTGCTCTAACTTGCAAACTGATTAATCAGAATAAAGGAAAGAAAACACATGTTACTTATGATAGAAGATTTATTACTCAAGAAGGAGAACACTTTTTAATTAATGTTCTGGAAAATTTTAATGCTGAAGCCAATAACTCAGAAGAATGTGAATCAAACTGGAAGACTTTCAACTCCTACTTATGCGGTGCTTGCCCTGTAAAAAAAGTTAAAGTTAATACAAATAAAAATAACTATGTTTATAAATATTCAGATAAATTAAAAAAACTAAAGGAAGAAATACTTACCTTATCTGCTTTAGGTAATGATGTTGATAGTCCATACCTCTCAGCAAAGATTAAATCTGTAAAAAGAAAATATAAGAATCAGCTAAAAGAAGAAGTAATCAAACATAATACAGAATATGTTAAAAATCATGCAAATAACAGTAAAAAGATATGGCAACTTATTAATCATGAAAGTGGTAATAAAGATAAAAATAAAAAACTTACCTCATCATTACTTACTGCTGAAGAGTTAAATAAATTTTTCGTTGATGTTGCTGATGAGCTTGTTAGTCAGCTTCCTTCCAGTTTAAATAATGCTACTTGTGAGGACTACCTGAAGAACCCTAACGTTAAAAGCTTTTACTTGACTCCTACGAATCCAGAAGAAATAGCTAAAATAATTAAGAACCTTAAGAAATCGAAAGCGAATGACATTTATCTTCTCAATAATGAGTTATTTAAGCAACTATGTGATATTATTAAAAATCCACTTAGTGATCTTATCAATAGTTCTCTTATGCTAGGGCATTTCCCAGAAATTCTAAAGTTTAGTAAGGTTGTACCTATTTTAAAGAAAGACAATCCGGATGAAGCTAATAACTATCGACCGATTTCTCTAACACCAGTTTTAGGAAAAATTTTTGAAAAAATCACAAAATCACGAATGGTGAAATTTTTTAATAAATGAAAAATTTTTAACAGCTATCAATTTGGATTTAGAGAAGGACTGTCTACCCAGGATGCTATTAATGCTATTACTAACTTCATTCATAATGCTTTTGAGTCTAAGGAAGATGTTATCACGCTCTCTTGTGACCTAACCAAGGCCTTATTGATTGTAGGGGGGGGGGGGGGGGGGGGGAAATGCACTAGGGCTCTAGACGAATCCAAAAAGCCCTCATTTATTAAAATCGGTTCAGTAGTTTAGGCTGTAGGTCCGTCAACGTTAAAGTGACTGTTCGCTAGCTTGGTTTCTCGCTCCACGTTCAGCGTAGGGATGAGTTATCTATTTTTTTTTATCTAGGAATGCACTAGGGCCCTAGACGAATCCAAAAAGCCCTCATTCATTAAAATCGGTTCAGTAGTTTAGGCTGTAGGTGCGTCAACGTAAAATGAAGGAAGAATAAGAAGTCATCAAAACTACATTTTTTTTTTATTTTGATCTACAGGACACGGCCTTCAAAGATATTAAAAAAATATTTCGGTAGCTTGTACGTATTCCACGCTGCAGACCCTCAAAAACCCTAGTTTGTCACCTACAGTATATATACACTGGCAGCTTTTGTGAAATTTTGACTTTTTGACTTGGCGTGGCGGAACGCTGCCGCGTTCCTAAATATTAATGATCTCCCCGAATATGGTGCTTTGAGTCCGAGATTTGCGGATGATTCTACGTATGTAGTAAAAGGAAAGGATTGTGATGAAGCTGCACAAATAATTGATGCCATTGTAAAAGATGCTAAAGATTGGTTTATCATTAATAAATTAACTTTGAACGAATCAAAAAATCAAATTTTAAGGCATACTCTTAAAAATCATTATTCAGTCAATCCTTCATCAATAAAAATACTTGGACTGTCAATTGACAGCACACTTAATTGGAAAGTTCATGTCAACCATCTTAGTAGTAGTCTTTCATCTATTCTGTACATGCTTTATAAACTTGGTTCCACTCTGGACGATAAAACTATTAAACTTGCGTACTATGCACACTTTCATTCACGAATGCTCTACTGTATTAAAGAATGGGGAGCTGCCCCTTCTGCTAATAGTATTTTTTTGTTACAGAAAAAAGCAATACGCATAATAAATAAGCTTAAATTTGATGCTAATTGTAAACAATTTTTTATAGATAATGGAATTTTAACTTTTTATTCTGCTTATATTTACTCATTGTTATTGTTTACTAAAATTAAATATGATGAAGGGACAGTTTAATAATGACAAAAGTCATAATTATCAAACTTGATTTACCACCAATATTAATGTTCCTATGTGTAGGCTTCACAAATCATTTCAATCTCCAGTTATCAGTGGCATAAGATGCTTTAATAAATTACCTCCTACTATAGCTGAGCTCCCCCAAAAAGCTTTTAAGAAAAGTATTAAAAAGATTTTAACTGAGAAGGCATATTATAATTTATCTGAATTTCTTAATGATACTATGTAAATTTTATTAATTTTTATGTTGTTTTAATCATTTTATTATTATTATTATTTTTCTTTTTGTACCTGTACTGACTATTGTGATGTTACTCTAAAGTTGTAACCGCATGTAAATAAATAAATAAATAAAAAAAGAACCAGACTTTTAATGACAACATTCACAGAGCTTTTTTGGAACTGTACTATTACGAAAGTTAAGAGCTGTTTCTATGTGTATGTAAATCTGTATTGTTTTTTGTACTAAACTTACTTTATTTATTTTAATTTTTATTGTTTACAGGATGATTTGTACTTATGCACCCCTGTGCGTATCAATATGACTAAACCTTACTACATCGGTAAGTATTTAATTTATCATAATTTAAAATCATATGATAAACCTAGTTTCAAATATAGTAAAGTATGTGCTTCACACTTCAAGTGTAGTGTGGTCTATAGGGCCATGATTTGTTTTTAATTGTTTTACAAAGATAGCATTTGCTTTAGTTCTTTGCAGCATTAATATAAAAATTTGTACCAAATTTATTCTTAATTTATTTAGTCCTTAATTCGTCACTAGTTCACAATAATTTTCAGTTAAAATGAATATTTATCAATAATATAATGTTATGAAATCCTCGTGTAAATCCTGCTAAACGTAGGAGTCCATAACATTTTGTTGAAATGTCTGAACCTTGCAGCCGTATATAGAACTAATTTACAATGATTTATATGTAACTTCATAACCAAGATTTTTCCCACATAAGCCAAGACAGGAGGCACCAAAATGAAGTAATGTAAAAGTAGTTGTGTGTTGGACTCTACTCAAAAGTAGGGTGTGGATTTTTAGTGGGTAGTGGACCCCCTACCTATTGAGAGGCTTTCTCAATTATAATTCTAAAAATAATAATGCACCTTTTTTTATTTAAATTGGTTATGTGGTGAAACAAAAATTTTGTGTATTGTTGTCAAAACTCTATAAACAAAGCATCTGACAGTGGTGCATTTTAATTTTCTTTTAGTCAAATAGTGCTTATTTATTTGAGTTTTCTCTCTTAAGTTTCTCATATCTCTGAATAGATTTAAATACCTATTTACAAATTTTAAAGTAAGCGTAAAAGCAATTAAAAAGATTGCTGGTTTTTTATGTGTTAGTGTTGGCATATTTTAATTACAAATATTTGTTAAGTGTACTTATACTAGGCATCGCGTGGCTCTATCATTGAAGCGAGCGTATAGTAATAAATATGTATTGAATATTGAAAAAAAAGATTATTGTGAATCACGATGAGTTGATAGATAATGGGTCTGGTAGTAGTGCAGCGGCTAGTAGTAAGGGAACCACCCCGCATTCTTACTATTCCACTAACCACACATCTCTATTTCAATATTTATAATTTGTATCTCTTTGCTACAAACAAACTACTGCATGTATCAAATTGAAATTTTGCATGCCTGTTTCAATTGTGCATCAGATGGTGTCTATGAAGTTTTATTAAAATCGTTACGTTAGAACGTAAGATATCGGTAAAAAGGTTGTTTTCTCTATTTTAAACGTTTAGGCCCGCTTTAATAGTTTTAGCGATCTTTATTAATTCATAGCAGTGTCGCTGTTGGTTTTACTAAAAAATGTTATTTGAAAAAAATGTTCGTCTCATCGAATAGATGATGATAGAATCTTTTCCCGTCCTGAAATTCCAATTTAATTTTTGAACCTCTCGTTTACGCGAGCGTTGCGCGCGAACTCTTGGACGGATCACGCTGTCCAACGAACTTAGCCTGAGTATTAGTAAGAGGATCATGTATACCAAATTTCAACTAAATCGGTCAACTTTTACTCAAGTTATCGTCACACGCGTGAACGTTACTGACAGACAGACAGACAGACAGACAGACAGACAGACAGACAGACAGACAGACAGACAGACACGGAGCATATTTCGTTGAATGTAGGAAGCTCGCTACGCTCGCTTCAATTATTTTGTTTGGAAAAAGACCATGCATTTAGAAAGAAAGTATCATAATATGTCTATTTACGTTATGTATTTAAGATTGGATCCTTTGGTGACTTTGTTTCTTTTATTTATGTGATTTTGAGTCATACAATCTATAGAGCTTGCTGCGTTTTATTAGGTTATTATTAGGTTTGTTCCAACCAAGCAGTGTACCGTCCGCGGGATCGTCATGGGCATGCGCAAAGGATAAAAGCTGTTCCAACCCGACTTGTGACAGTGTTACGCACGGTCCTCCAAACTGTTCCAACCCACGCAGGGATAGTTTGCGAACCATTTACTGTACTGTCCAAACGATCCTGTGACAATACCAAGTACTGGTTTGTATGACATGCGCAGTTATATCAATTGTCATATATATCAACAGGAAGGTTCCCTAACAGTTAGGTTTCCTTGACTGTTTTTAATACGGTGCGAATTATAGTCCTAAACTCATTACAACCTGACATGATTTTATTACAGTACAATGTTAGCGCATGCGTATAAACTTGTCCAAAATTATTCCCAAACAATGCGCGTGATGGTACAAATACGGGAGTTGGAACAAACCTATTATGACACTCTTTTTTTATTGATTTACTGAATTAATTACTGATTAATAGTGGAACATACTTTTTTTTTGCTTTTAGTATCATTCGAACCTATAGCTAGCATGCATACTGCTCATCATATGCTCCTGTACGGGTGTTCTCAACCTGGTAGCTCTGCTCCTGCTTGGTAAGATTTTCTCTTTAGATTCAATTTATTTTTATATTATTTTATCATTGCTCTTCACTAAAATTATGTGTTAAAAAATATTGTTACTCTAATTAAACTCACCCAACATTTAAAAAAAAAAAAAATAAATAGGTAACATAATAAGAGAAACACATACAGTAGAACCTTGATTATCCGAACTAATTCTGACTAGAGGTGGATTGTATAGTCGAAAAGTTTCAATAATCGAGGTTCATTAAAAAAAAGGAAAATATTCAATTAAGTATACAATGTTATTTTAAAGGTAGATATATTTTTGAAATAAAAATTATATTCATACATACATGTGAAAACAACACATTATATTACATTTTTCTTAGATAGGTTTGAAAAAATCATAATTTCTTGTCTGTCTCACCCTCAACATGGTGGCTCTAACCTCCTCACCACTCGTTCAGATAATTTAGGGTTCGGATAACAGAGGTTAGGACAATCAAGGTTCTACTGTAACTACTTTTTTTTCATTTCATGTGTGTAAAAAACATATGTTCACAGAGTCTATTAAATATTGATCTTCTAGGGAGAATACTTTTTATTTTAAGTAAATCCTGATGTGTCAAAACCACAGTAGAAACAAATCTCTTGAGTTTTCCTTATAATTTGATTAACGAGCTATTGACTTACTTCTTGAGCTTAAAAAATTATCTATGCAATGGGTTTAAAATGTCAATTCTCCTCTGGTGAATCTAAATTTATTAAATTTGGTATATCTTATCAATGGTTATTACTGGAAACCTTATAGATATAAACTGGTTGAAAGGCAGCATTAAAAAGGCAAAATTGTAGCTAAAAAAAAAAAAAAAATAAAAAAAATAGTTGTTTTGACTGAGATTTTGAGGTAACACTTCATAATTAGGACTAAAGAGGTTAATGGAAAGTAACACAACATTATTTTCACCACAATTTCTTTTTAATAATTAACATATGTGTATCTATATTTTATATCATCTTCAGTGTTAACATAAGACGCACCCGGTTTCAAAAGAAACATCTTCCCTTCTCTCTTTTACCAACTTGTTTAGACGTCAAATTTATAGTTACATGGATATTGTTGGAATATTAAATCTTTATTTAGAGGTAAGGCAGATGCCATGCTGGCAGAGAAGTAAGTATCAAGGTTAGATTTTGAAAAGTGATCAGAGAAGTCCAATTGCTATAGACTTGTAATAGTCTAATATCCAATATAATTTTAAGTTATAACTTGTATGAGTAACTACTTTATTATAATTATTTTATCACATAAACAGATAGGTACGAGGTATGTGCCTTACACAAAAATTTAAAAATAAGGTATTTTTGATAGATACATACATAACTGGAAGCCTCTTGTGCCTTTGATTGGTTCGATTCAAAAGGGCCTCATCTACCGCAGGATGATGACATTTCTTTGGCCCAGTGAAGGCTTTCCTTGATTTGAGGCATTTAAAAAGTTTATGCTTTTCATTGCGCCAACGTCATACATTACATTCACTAATACTAATCTCTTTTCCCTCGGCTCGATTATTGTAGCGTTCAGCAAATTGAATCACTTTTATTTTATCACCGGCTTCATAACGAATCCTTCTTTCTTGCCCCGACATCGCAAAGTGAAAGTAAACCTAGAAGACAACAACAGACGAGGTATAGAAAGAGAACTGAACTATCAAGAAATACCTAGGTACAACGGAACCCCCTCCACCAAACATATCATCGGAAATTGAACTCGTTGAAATTCCTAAAAATTGTATTAATTTAAAAGGAGGCCGACAATAATATCCCTGTCAAAATTCGGAGAATTTGAAATAAAAAGTAAAAACATGATCTTAACTATTTTTGAACGAGAAGTTCATAGAATAAAGGTTGTTTGATCACGCAATGTTACTTACAGAAGGAAATGCTATTTCAATCTGTTATACTTGAATTAATCAATTATAAGATGCACCTCGATTTTCGCGATGCAAAAACTAAAAAGAGTGCGTCTTATATTGGAAGCAATACAGTAGTTAGTAGAGACTTAACTTTTTTCTATGTGAACACTGAATATGATATAAAACATGGAACGAGTTTGTTAATTATTAATATAATAGTTGTGGTGAAAATATTGTTGAGTTACTTTCTATTAACCTCTCTAGTCATAATCAAAGAAAATCAAAACAATAAAACTTTCAGGCCACATGAAAATATGCAAAACAAAATCCGGTAGAGCTAACTTTATGTTTTTTTAAATTCCAATTTCTTCATTATTATGTGAACCTATACATTGTTCCACTATGATTGTTGCCATGTTTTCAGGGCCGTTTCTAGATGTTTTGCCGCCCTAGGCGAGAATTTAAAAAAAAAAATCCCCCCCCCCTCCCTTTATTATCAACACCTTCTCCCTTTGTCATACAGGCTAGAAGAAATTAATGTATTATATATAAAATAACTTTAATTTAACATAAATCCTATCCTATCAGAAATTAAATAAGTAATATATTTCTGCTGTATTTTATTTCATTTTAAATATCCGATAACTTTAGTGGAATCTTAGGTTCTTTCTTTTAACTTTCTTTGTCTGTTTAGTACATTCCTTCCTTACCTTTATTTTAGAAAAATTCTTTAATAAGATCTGTAATGTCCAGCTGCCAGTTGGTAATTATGTCTTTTCTAATAAAATTGTGGCTAGTGCTGCGTCTTTATTGGCTCATGGAATTGCTCTGATAGTAGTCCAGTAATTTTAGGTTTTCTGTTTAAAAAAACGGAGCTTCATTTTTTTTTTTTTTTTGTAAATATTCTTCGCCCTATAATCCGTAAACCGTCCATTGTACGTAAAAAAATAATGGAACTTTTTTTGTAGGCAATTTTGTTATCTTTAATTTTGATAACCGCCATAATATCTCACAAATTCACAAAAAAACGAATTTGTTGACCTTGAATCCTTGAAATCTTGTTGCCGATTTTCAATATGTTTTTCAGAATATCAAAATGAAGTGATCAAAAAAAGAGAATTGAAGCTCCGATTTCTTTGGAACAGAAGCCATATTTATGAATAAAATAACTAAACTTTAGGTTATTATTAATTTGAGTTTCTCATCAAAACAAAATTTCCAATCACTTGTGTTTTGGCCCGTTTTCAACCACAAGAGTTCTTAATTTGTCCCCACTTGAGTTAATTCAGTCAACGTAAACACATATTAAGTCATTGTTTGGTATACATGCTTAAACAATTCGATATTTTAATTTTTCCTTTATTTATTTTTTTCCCTCATTACTTGCTCAATTTTTTCGTTTTTTTATTAAACTTTCATTTCCCCCCCTTCCTTTTGCCGCCCCTAAAATTTTGCCGCCCTAGGCGGCCGCCTAGTCTTGCCTATTAGTAGAAACGGCCCTGCATGTTTTATTAAAATCATTTGCCATAATGTTAAATAATTCTATTTATACAATTGAATTAATTGAAAAGCTTAAACAATTAAATGCTTTATGCTTAAGTTAGACTTTTTTTTATCTTTGTGATACATTTAACTCATTACTGTTCATACTTCAAAGGCTTTTATTTCAAATGAAAATATGAGCTTAGTGGTAAAATGCTGTGCAAGGTCGTGCTTGAAGCTATTTTACAAAATTTCTTATATATCTGTTTCCCGTAGTTAATAATAATTATAATTTGATTTAAATTAAAATTTAATCTTTCTGTAGTATGAATACTACCAAAATGGTAAAATAAAAATTTCTTATGTGTGCTGGAGAGTTACATGTAGAAAATCAGCGCAAACATGTTTGCCCTGTTAAACAGTCATTTATAATTTTCTTCTTGCTTTCAGGAACTGTGGTGAAATGGCGTCTGATGAATCTAAAGAAGAAAAAAGCCTTCCCTGTAAGGATGGATCTCAGGTAAATTTTGTTTCTATTAAGTTCTTCAGTAAAGCTATAATAATAATTGAAAGTTATTTATTGATTAAAAAAATTGTTGACTTTATTAGGATTTTGAGATCTCTTTTCCTTTAACCATTTTAAACAACCATTTTTTTTTTTATTTGCTCACTATAATGTTTTCTCATCTAAGAGATAAAAAGTTAAGAGGAAATCTTATTAAATTTAAACTTATTAGTTATAAGTTTCTTAATGTCTTTACAATATAACCTTGGAGGTTCTTTTTTTGGCTGCATGCATCGATTATTAATGAAATGTGTTAGCATAATGTATTTTTCCTTATGTAAGATTCTATTTGCCTCCAGATCATATATGCTTGGGCTAGAGACGCTCCTAAACTAATATTACCTGAAGGAGTTGGATTTAAAGTTGGTGGAGATTCCCCTATCCAGTATTTGGTTCTACAAGTTCATTACGTCAATACTGGACTTTTTAAAGGTACCTTTTTTCTTTTTTGGGGGGGGAGGGAGGGAGAGATAAACAACTAAAGTTATAGACCAGGTAGCAATCCAAGCCTCAATAAAATAGGAACTATTAAATAAAAATAACACCCAGTATTCAGTTACATATTAGATTTGCTCTGTGTTAAACTGAACCCTTTTACCTCTGTTTATTCTTGTACTTTTGGTGACTAAGTAGTAGAAATATAATAAAATTAATTAAAAAAAAAAAAAAAAAAATGAAAAGAACATAAGAAATACAAATAAAGAATGTTAAATTGATTTCTTCTGCTGTGCCTCGCCGCCACAACGCTTTCTTGGCTATGTTTGTCAATAGCTAATCAATTAATAAATTGTTTGTTCGACAAACAATATTGAATAATGAAAGTTATAATTTATATATTTAACCTTATCATAAGCATTAAATTCCGCATTTTTTATTTATTGTTTTACTTATGTATGTATATTATTAGCAATTAATCTATACATTTTAAACTTAACTTTTACAAAACACTCCAGCCCCTGATATTCCCTCCTTAGAGAGAACCATCAGTAAACCATACATCCTTCAGAGGTAGGGGAATGTTTGTATTACCTTGTGCCCAGTCTTTCTCAGAAAAGAATAAGTTCAGGTGATGTTAAAGTTCCAATGTGGTAAAGTATAAACCTACATCATTGTTTAGCGCCATCTCTTGACCTTGATCGCCTCTACACCGTCTTTTCTTATTAATAATTTAACTAATGCCGTAATCTTAATTCGGTAATAAAGCCGTTAATTTATATAATTATATCTACAAAATCATGGAACTACGAAGTTATCTCCTTAAAACTAATTAAACCTATTTATACACACAATAATAAACTGTTTCTTATTGTTTACACAATAAAACAGTAGGATGATAGGAGTGTAAGTGAGATACAAATAGATACAAATAAAGATAGGTGATACATTTTTAAATAAAAACTTTGATGGATATAAATTTAAATTTATTATTAACAATAAGTTTTGTTTATTTTTACTAATAAATTTTCCCATTTCTAAATAAGTGTTATGAAATTTGAATCTTAAGTAGAGTATGTAGACAACAATAACCATAGTATGGTATTTTTACTTTGTTTAAATAATTTAAGGTTTTTTGATTTTTATCTAATCTTATGAATCTTTTTTATTTTTATTTGTATTATTTTTATTTAAGTATCAAAAATCATTTAGAAGTTAAAAAGAAAATATGTTCTATTATGTGTTTAACATTTTGTTTATCATTATTATGTTATTATGGTTAGCCCTAACTCCATTGTAAAAAATACTTTTGTATTTAAAACAATAAACTAACTAACTAACCTACATCATTGCAGCTGCAGGGCACTTCTCCGCTAGAGACTGCCAGACAGCTTTATGTTCTCTGTCTCTGTGGCCATAATAGACTTGAAGAAGGCCTGTAAAACCTATTAAGCTGGAGTTTGTGTCATCCTTGTTGCTTCGCAAATTCCTGTAAGCTGTCCTTTGGAGGTGTTCTAATTGCCGTAGGACAGTGGTAAAAAAAGACACTCTAAGCCACCAGACTATTCTATACCAGCGTGGGAAAGCACTGGGTTTATCATTGCTGAGTACATCCAGTCAAGTACTTAGGGCTGTGTGTGAACCTTTGATCCAATATATATTTGAAATATAATAGTACATTGCGCGTCTGGTGCGGAAAGTAGCATTTTGCATGTGAGTGTGGAGTTTGCACCCGAGCGACAGCGAGGGTAGTAAAACCACATGAGCAAAGCAAAATGCAGTTTTCGCACTACTTGCGTACTTTATCTACGATTGTTGGATTTTAATAATAAATAAAGAAAAAAATATTTAATAAACTTCCTATATGTAAGTTCGTATTTCTCTTTTGATAAAGATGACATTAATTCATTAGTTGTATTTTGTGCCGAATTAATTATTTCGGGAGGCGTATTATTCTCCTCATAATGACATAAATCACTCATTGTTTTAAATAAAAATTCTATATAAACAGTTATCTTAATTAAACAAGCAGCAAATTAGTTTTGTTAAATGTAAACAAACTCGCTAATCGTGTGTTAAGGTGAAGAATTCTTCTTTTTTACCGCACTAGGGCGCAAAAAAGAGGAATTATGAAACGCGCATGCGCAATGAATACAAGTACGTAAAGAATCACTTTCTACGCATCTAAACAGAGATACAATGTTTATATTTTGTATCAATTGTAGATAAATAAATTTAAATACTTGCTATTGTCATTTTATAGCTTCTTTTAAAAAAGCTTCTTTTAAAATTATACTTAACTCATTATTAACTTAATCTCTTACTTAATTATTATTAACTCTTTCTTTCAGATGGCTTAACTGACAATTCAGGAATAAATCTGGTTTACACTGAAAAAGAGTAAGTTAAAACAATGCTTTTTAGTTAAAGCTAATGTTTTTAGCCTAAGTTTTCTCATATAACCAAAATATTTATTTAATCTTTTTTTTATTGAACAGGATGTCTAAACTGGCTGGTGTTATACTTTTGGGAACTAGTGGTGTCATACCTCCCTTGAGTACAGAACGTATGGAAACTTCCTGTGTTATTGAAGAAAACAAGACTCTTCATCCTTTTGCTTTTAGAACTCACACCCACAGCCTTGGTAAAGAGGATAACTGTGTTTACTATTCTTTGATTATTTCAGTTGTTAATATTATGTTCTTTGAAGTGAAACTTCTTTAGAGTAAATGGGCTTGGGTGAAACGACATCATGAAACGAAGTTCACGTTTCAAGTCTCGTTTAAGTGAAATATTTTTAAAGTGAACTTAACGAAATTGCAAGTTGTTCGGTCGGTGATTTACCTGTAAAAAATCTTTCACATGGACCAGTCTCGAACCACTAACCCCTGAATTATAATTCTGATGCGCAAACCACTATACCACGGGAGTAATTGATTTACTCGCTACACAGAATTGGTATATAAGCGTATTATTATATACATTTTAATAAGTGACATGTATAAATGTTGTTTTCACGTTTTTTCTTCATTATTCGCTAACATTTTATGGAGATATTTTATTAATTGAAATTATGTTTCTTTGAGAAGTTATCTGACTGTGGCGGCATTATAAACTCTTGTTTATAAATATGTAATGTTGCGTATTTAATAAATGATTTATATAATATGCATCACTTAAATAAGGTTTATTGTGCTATTTCATTATTAATTAAATCAAAGTAATAACAATTCTAGTGTTTCCTTTATAATGGAACTGACATATTTATACAATTATATTATATTAATATGTTGAGTGGAGCATAAAATCAACTGTTTCTTGAACTTAAGTTTCACTTCTAATGAGTGAGAGTCTCTCACATTTTTTTTTTTAATGCACTAATTTTTGATAAAAAAAAATGTATATATATTTTTAGGGAAAGTTGTCTCTGGCTATCGTGTGCGTAGAGTTAATGGAACTGATTCTTGGACTCTTCTTGGAAAACGGAATCCCATGGACCCAGAAATGTTTTATCCTGTGCATAATGATTCAGTTACTATTGAAATGAATGATACTCTGGTAAAATTTAATTATGATTTTTTTAACCAATTTTTAAGGTCTGTAGGCAAAACCTTGGGCCCTTATATTTTCTTGCATATGTCTGTTTGTCCATCCGTCCGTCTGTCACCTGCTCTCACGGTACACCTTTCATCCGATCACTTTGAAATTTGGCATATATGTGTATAGTTCCCTACCCACACATTTTAAATATATAGCGACAGGGGTTTAACATTTTTTTTTTGGACACCCTGTGGGGTATCATATTTAAGGGTACATCGAGCTGATTATAAAAAAATATATTTTTTGGTTATATAAACTTTGATAGGGCAAGCATAGTCAAGTTTGACATGGGTGTGAAAAGTATCCCCCCTCTCTATCTTGCTTATGTATAGTGCAAAAAATCTGATAAAATTCCTGAACATTCTTCGACCAAAAGTAAAGATAACACTTTCTGGAAATTACAATTTTTTAAAAAAAAATAATTTATTGACAACATACTTTTTTCTTTTTTTTTTATATAAAATATGCTCTTTTCGATGTATTTATATGTTTATTGTCCTGTTCAGTGACAAAACATCGTTAATCAGAAGTTTATTTATGTGTTTTGAGAATATCAGAAGTAGGCTTTTTAGTATTTTAAAAAGCACCATCCATAGGTACTACTTAAAAAATACAGTGCTGCCTACGGACCCTCGCTATGTGCTGAGTAGCACACAGTTGACCTGTTTATTGAAAAATTGTTATAATTTAAATTGTATTTGATTAAATAACCAGTATATTTCAACTTTTTTTTAAGAACTAGCGGGATACCTGTGCTTCGTTACAGAGTGCCTTATTTGACATTTTATTAAGATACCATTTTAAAAAATGGAATAACTCTTGGTGTTTCTAATACCTCCCTGTGAAAAATTATAGAAGTTGTGCACCTGTTGTGTCTTTCGCCGCAACATAGTAAAGAAAGGGTTTTATTTAAATAATAAAACTAGTATATATTTCATTTGGTGATCTAGTATAGACCCTAAACCTGACTGACTGGTCGAGGATTTAACTATACATTGATACGAGGATGCCTCTCCTCGACTGACATTATTATAATGTCTAAAAAATAAAATGGGACTTAGTTGTAATGTAAATGTAATAGTTAATATAATTACTAAAAATTGTATTGTCTACTAATGAGACTCAGTCGTTATTTGACAAGAATTTGGTGGAATTTACTCATACTATATGGAGCTGAACGAGTTAATTTGTGTACATTTCTCTTAACCCATTAGTGCTCACTAATAAAATCTATTTATGTGCATAATTCATATGATTTTATTTCAAAAACGAGGAGGATAAGACCTCTTTTATTTGAATGTTAGTATTTTAAAATGCTTCTCCAGTAGTTGAAACCTATTAATAATTAGTGAGTTTTGCTAATTATTATATTTTAATCATGGAGGGCATCTTGATATTCTCACTTAGAAGAAAGTATTATTTCTGTAGTTTTAAACCTTTTGACTTGAAAAGCAAACAATAAAAACACTCCCTTTCTAATCTGGGGAATCCAGTTACATTTTATATTTTATTTTACTTGTTACTTATAGATTTTATGTTAATATTTTTAGGCTGCTCGCTGTACAATGTTAAGTAACCGAAGAACCAAAACTATGGTTGGGTATGTATTAATTTTTTTTTCTGATGTACATTTTGTTATAACTTTTAACTTATAATTAATTCTAATGCTTTATTTATCAAGGAAGTATTTACTGATAAAAATAATAGTAACAATTCGTAGGAATAATTTGAACAAAATAATAGTTAATTAAAAAACAAGAGAGTACTTATTGATCAATTTCTGGGAGTTAGCTTAACCGTGTGGCTTAAATCATTTGTCGCAACTGCTTGATCATAAATGCATCAGGGGCAGGATGAGGTTGTGGGTTCGATACTTTGCCGTGGTGCTCTCATTTAGATGCCTCACTAATGATTAAACCATACTTGCTGTGTAAAGTGGCTGGAATTTTCTACCACAGGGATAGTAAAAATGGGACCAATAAGGGCCTCATTGCTAGATTTGAACCAGTGGTGTTCTCTCTTTGTCTAATTACTATCTCTAAAATCAATAAAAATCCTATTTTTCTTTAGGTTCTTAACAGAATTACTCTCTTCATGTATCATAAAACACACACACACACACATATATATACAGTCAACATTCAAATACAATTCAAACATTCATTAATACGAACCTCTCAATAATTCGATGCATCAGAAAATGACGATGCATCAGAATAGAATTTATTCTACACAAGCCAAAGATGTCTTACTGGTGCAGAAAAGAGCAATAAGAACTATTTGTAAAGCTAAGTGGGATGATAGTTGTATATCACTTTTTAAAAAATTTAAAGTACTTAATCTACCTGCAATTTTTATTCTGGCTTCTGCGGTAGAGGTGCATAGCATGTATAGAGATCTAGCTCAGAAACATCATAAATACTTAATAAGAAATTTGAGAAAAATTAACTTACCTGCTCATCGTCTTAACTCTCCAGTACTAGCAGATATTATGTTGGCATTAAAATCATCAATAAGTCGGATTCAAGAATGGTACAGCTTGAACCAAGACTATTTAAAAGTAATATTTAACAACAAATATATATTATTCTGTAAATGAATTTTTGATTTCTGATCTTGTTAGCTAAGTTATTTAATTGAATTGATTTTTTTTTTTTTTTTTTTTTTTTGTATATTATTTAGTTATGATTTATTTTTTAGTTGTTGATTGACCTGAACAAAACTTTTGTAGTTTTTATGTGTAACTGTTTCAAATAAATATATTATAACCTTTGCTAACGATAACTTTGACCGAAGGAAGTGATTCATTAAAGAAACTGCGAGTTTTTTCCCTCCAAACCCAAGTTAAAGAGGAAGTGTTGGAAGCATTATTCACACTTGAAAAAACTATTGACCAATTCCGTTTGAGTATCTTAAAGCAAAAAGTAATAACCAATTTTTTTTCTCCAAAGAAAGATTAATTTTCCTTGTTTTTTTTATTATTGTTTGTACATACTGTACTTTTTTCTCACATGCATTGTTTTTTATTTGGTTAAATTATACATTATGACTGTTTTCTTGCCCCCTTATACGTTTCTCTCATCCCACCATTTGATAATTCCAACTCTTGATAATTCAAAGTTTTTTAGGGGTCCCTCCAATTTTGAATTGTCGAGAGTCGACTGCATATATATAATAATGAATTATCTAAAAACAATCTAGAGTATTTCCAATCTGCATCTACTTTTATTATATGAATTATAATTTGTTTCAGGGCTACCAATAAGGATGAAATGTGCAACTTTTACCTCATGTATTGGGTGGAGAATTCGTCACCCTTACAAAGGAAGTACTGTTTTAGCCCAGGACCTCCATTTTACTATTGGAGTACAGCTGGGTTTAAAAACATTCCGGAGTTGGATGCATCAACATTGGATTAAACATTATCGCATTTCCTCGGAGATACAACATAGATACATATGTGCTGAATGACCATATTGATCTATCGCTATGATTTATAATTATTATCCTCTTTACATGGCTTCCTTAAATGAAACCACTTTCCTCGATCTCACAACACACATTTATGTTGTGAGATTATTTTTATTTAGTTTATTATATCTGTGAAGTACTGGAAATGAAAAAAAAATTTGAAATGGTACTATGGTGTTAAAAGTGCCAAAAATTGTTTTATTCATTGACTACATCAATGTTTATGGTACCATACGATACTGTTGCAGCTTAGTTGTTTTGTTGACCATGGTTAATGGGATTTTGTCAAAATTAAATTTAATAGGAATTAGTTAATGAATAGGTTTTTTAAATTTAATTTTGAGCCTATTCATTAACTAATTCCTATGGACACTGGACACATGCATGTTTTGTTGTTGGAGGAGATAATAACTCAGACTGAACGAGAAGACTTGACAGACTAGACTAATTTATTAATGTTATGGAGCTTATTTATTTATTTATTTTAATGTCAGGACTGGAAACCATTGCTAATAGCATTAAAGGTGACATCAAAGTTTAAAAAAATCTTATTTACTAATGTGAGTTAATTGTCAGAGCCCATGATTACACCGTCTGAACACTACAAGGTGATAATAAAGACGACACGTTTAATAATGTTAAATTTATTTATTTTCTTTTTTGTACATCTAAACTGAAAGGATTAGAAATGTTTAGTAATTAACCATGGCTAATTGAATGAAATTTTCTGCAAATTTTAACCTATAGGCTAGTTAGTTTTTGTGATTTATATCTCTAAAATAAATGCTGCAGCTTAGTCATGTTTTTTTTTTTAACAAGAGTCTGAATATTAAAATGTTAATAATTAACATTTTTTTTTTTTTAGCAAAATTAATTATTGCAGGGATTGACAATAACCACCAAGGTTAGATTAAAAGAATGTATAGCAAGAACAGGATGGAATAGTAAATTTCTAGTCAGGTAGATATAGAAAGCAATTTAATTATGTATTATGTTACAAAATATAGCAAATTTACTGACAATAAATGTGGTTTTCAGCTTCAAGATGACCCAAAGAGGGGTTAAAATATTTTAATTTTTCCTCTAGACCCTACTGTCAATAAAATGTAACATGAATACAAAATCTTGTAGCATTTCTTTATATATTTTTGTTTGTTTATTCAAGCTTGTCAAATTCAAAGGCTTACATTGACCAAATAAAGAAGCTTTAAGTTGTGTGGGCCTCAAAAAATAAAAAAACATTTTGATGTGTTAATACTTGTTCCACGTTCATTAACTTTGTGCATAATGCTTATTAATATAAAACGCAATGCGTAAAATAAATCTCAGATCCACCATATATTTCACTTCGTTTATTTTGCAGTAATGTGACAAAAACATTGTTCTATGGATGAGGCCTACGCCGCACATATAATTTTGAAGTTTTGCTGCAAGTTTTAAATTCTTGCTCTAAATTGTTTAACATTTTGAATTGATCTCATCTATTTCACCCAACGTAGATATCAAGTTAGTAGGAATAAACTCAAATTTTGTGGAATGAATGATCGGTGAGAAAGGTTGTGTCAATATATTGTTTCCCGTATCTGCATTATTTAATTAATTATCTGAAGATTTATATTTTTACTCTCCCTCATTAAAACGAGAAGTATTTTATCCGCTCCTTTGAAATAAATGATAATATAAAAAATATTAAAATAAAATGTCTATTGAATATATAATTGTGTCAGCTGTTAGTGTAATCAAAATAAATAGGTAAATTCATATTTGTACAATCAAATTTCAAAATTCTGTTCTTCCTCATAGAATTGTAGAGATTATTTATAAAGTTAAGCAAAATAATTAATGTTTACAAGGAGTTTATATATATATATATATATATATATATATATATATATATATATATATATATATATATATATATATATATATATATATATATGTATATATATTAAATAGAATATATTTCAAGAAAAAGAAAAATATATTTAAAAATAAAGAAAGAAAAAAAAGTACGCTTATCTAATTATGTACCAAGAATTATACTTTTTAAAACTTGAAAATAACCCTTTTGTGTCAATTTGCAATAAGAAAATGTATTAAAAATTAATAAATCTAGCTCTTTTGAAGTATTTCTTGTATGAGATTGGCTAAATCTAGATATTTCGTACTCATTGTAGAGATCAATATTGATTGAGCTGCTTTATATTTCGCAAGCTCCTAACTATTCATTAGTTGTTAATGGCTCACATATTTAATAACTCTTTTGACAATAGTTTCTGCTATGCCATATCTGTCATATGCTATGCCATATACTAAATATCTGAAAAAATCTCAAGACACAATTAGAGACCCTTGAGGAATATTTAAATGTATTAGACTCTAATCGCTTATAAATGTAGAACACTATGGAAATAAAGGTTAATAATATAATATTAAAATAATAAAATAAATCACTTATATGCATATAATAGCCAGTAAGCATCACATTGTTTTTTATAATGCACTTAACATTTTGTGTAAAAGATGAAAGAGAAACATTTTTGTACTAATTTTCAAATACTGTAATTAATTTGATTAATGTTTATACATAATTTGAACAAATAATACTTTCCACGTATCAATCTATGTATATGACCAATTGTATAATTTGATGTTACTGTTTTTACAGAATACAATCGTAACTGTGCATTACTCAAGATTAGTTGTTAATTAAATGTCTAATTTTTTGTTAGGTATAGAAGTACAATAAAAAAGCCATTATTTAAATAGAAATCAATAATATTTTTTTAAAAAAAACTTTACGCTTATTTATTTATATACTAGGATTGTTTTATGATTAACAAAAGAAAAAAAGCCCTTTTGTGTCAATTTGTTGTAGAACAATTTTAAAAGAATAATATTATACGTAATATGAATATAAATTTACACAGTATGTAACTCTTACTCGTAAATCTATAAATTTATTTCTAAGTATATAAATACTTACAATGTTATCATGTATATTTATTAATCATATTTGTGAGTTTATGATTGTGTAGAGATATTTTTAAAAAAATAGAACTTACCACACGATGCTGTAATCTAGTATTAATTATATTAATCAAGTAATGTAAGTACGTAAAGTTAAGTATTACAATACTTATTAAAATATCCTTACCTTTACGTTATTATAATATAAAGATAGGATGTCAAATTAAAAAAAAGAAAAATTTCCTTAAATTATCCTTTAAAAAAATAGTTAAATAATTAATAAAAGTAAAAATTCAAAATATGCAGTAGTATAAAAAGAATCTATGGGGATCCCATTATTACCGTTTGTGCTTCTCATGAAGAAGGACTCCTGCAAGAGGTTCCATGTTCTATGTATATCCAGTATCCTAACTGCTTATGTGAAGTACCGTCTATTTGGTTGTGATGTCTGATGAAGTGACCATGTGTCATCCATTACACTTATAAAGTTGTATAAAGTTTTTGGCAGGCCTAAGACCTCCATAGGGTGTTATGCCTCCAGTTATTATTAAATGTATCTTATTTAAGGTTTTACATTGATAGTAAATTTTAATGCACTTATTAACATTATATTATTAAAATTTAAATGCGCATGCGCAATAAATACAACTACGTGAAGAATAACTTTCTACGCATCTAAACATTGATACAATGTTTATATTTCGTATCAATCGTAGAACAAGAAATGAGCTAACATTAGCTAAACCATGTAAAAAATACATTTTTTTTTTTTAAATATTTGTATAAAATTATTATTTATGAGGTGTACACAAATTATAATTATTCTAAGTCAAATTAAGTGCAATTTTACACAACTCTTGTGTGTACGATAGATTCACTTATTTTTTTGCAAATAGTAAGGGCGTTTGCAGTGAAGTTCATGTGAATGGAAATTAGAAAACAACATGGATCTAAAATGGTGTTAAAAGTGTTTTTCACTATTTGTTTGTAAAATTATTTTTAATATATTAAATTTTAATATAGTATTTCCATATTTTTTTTTTTATCTCTTACTCGTACGTAGTATTTTCTTTTAAATGTAGAGTCTAGTTGTAAAGAATTCTACTATATTTACAAAATGTTTTCTTTCTTTTTTAATTCTTTTAGTTTTTTATCTTTATATTATTATTATTAACTAAATCAATATGTCGACTATTTCTCTAATTTTTTGACTATATCAAATCAAATAAGATTGATTTGTTATAATTAATAATCTAAAAATTCTAAAATAGAAAGAAATGAAAACTCAAAATAATGAGTAAGATAATTAAAATCGTCTGTACATTTTATAAATATCAATGCAGTTTAAGATGGCTACAAGGTGTAATGACGAATAAAACTCAAGTTTTCATAGGAGACGTTTCGATCCTGTTAAGGTCATCTTCAGTCCTTTAATTACTGTAACATATAATTTATTTTCACACATTGATCCTACTTATTCCACTTTATCTACAAATCTAAACTAACTTTACATAATTTGAAACATTTTGTTAAGATTAAATTTCTCAAACTCTATATAATAATAAATTCTAATAATATACTTACAAATTTCATTTGTCACGTCGAAATTTTTCGTTAATTTTTTTTTTTTTTTTTTTTTTTTTTTTTTTTTTTTTTTTTTATTTCTTTTATACAAAATTTATAGTAGTGCTTTTTAATTTAGTTCTCCTTGCTGTGATAGTCAATTTATAAGTATTTATTTTGTTAGTGAACATGGTTTTATTGCTGCATTTATTGTTGCATTTTGTATTTTATGTATGTAATTCATTATTAATTATTAAATTTAATTAAATTACATTATCTGACTTTCTCTTATGGAGATAAAACGGGGGGGGGGGGGGGGAATTAACGAAAAATTTCGACGTGACAAGTGAAATTTGTAAGTATATTATTAGAATTTATTATTATATAGAGTTTGAGAAATTTAATCTTAACAAAATGTTTCAAATTATGTAAAGTTAGTTTAGATTTGTAGATAAAGTGGGATAAGTAGGATCAATGTGTGAAAATAAATTATATGTTACAGTAATTAAAGGACTGAAGATGACCTTAACAGGGTCGAAACGTTTCCTATGAAAACTTGAGTTTTATTCGTCATTACACCTTCTAGCCATCTTAAACTGCATTGATTGAATTACAAGGGTGTATAGTTTAAATATTTCTTTTAAATTATTTAAATAATTTAAAGAAATATACTAAATAAAAAATATTTTATAAATAGTTCAGATTGTTAGTATTAAATTTTGAAAAGTGACATGTACTTACCTTTTCTTAAAATTATGCAATAATTATGTTGACGTATATTATATTCAACATAATAAATCAATCAAAACGTTAAACCATTTCTGATTCATAAATGACATAATTATTTACTTTATTTGTTATAAAATAGTAAAAAGTTCTTATAAAAAAAACAACAACTAAGATATGCCTCTTATAAGACAATAATAATTGTTAGTTGTTTAAATACGTTTACACTTAGTGCAAAAATGTACGTGTACATATTTCTCTAGTATTTACTTTAACATAAATTAAATACTAGTTATACTAATAGTATTTAAATCAATGTTTTTGAACTCTCTCTATGATTTCAAGAGGCCCATTAGATTTTTTTTAACTACATATGTACTTTTCTATTAATAAGTTTTTGTGTAGATAATGTTAAGATTATATAATTTTAAAGTATCCCTGATTTGTTTACTTACTGCTTAATAATATAATTTATTTTGTAGGGCCAAATTATAAGCCATTTTATAAGTTTTTGTGTATGACTAAAATATTTGTAATGATTAGACTTACTACTTAATAATAAAAATCTTTTTTGATTCTTATAGAACTCAACAGAAGTTGGCCCGTTTATTTGTATATTAGTATAATTAAAGAGTTAAGCTATACAAATTATATTAGCCATTTATTTTTTATTTTAATTAAAGGTTCTACAATTATTATGCTTACAGTAATTTAAAAAATATGTTAAAACTAACTATAACACTCGTAAATTAATCAACATGATATCCCATTTAATTATAATAATTAAAGAATCTGGAATTATTAAAACCTACTATTACATCATAATTAGAGCCATAATTATTATATCTGCTGCTATTATTTTTATCTTCATTAGTTCAAGTTTTTTTAATAAAATTAAAAAGTCTGTATTTATGTAATATGCATGCAACTTAAAAGATCTTAGTTGGGTTTTGCCATAGTTTAAGTTTTTTGAGTATAAAGAAAGCATAATTATTATACATACAACTTAAAAGATGTTTGTTGGGTTTTGCCATTGTTTAAGTTTTTTGAGTATAAAGAAAGCATAATTATTATACATACAACTTAATAAAAAATATCTTCTCTTTCTTTTTAAACTATGTAAATGTTGGCCCATTAGTTTAGGTTTTCAAATATAATCAAAGAGTCCATAACTATTATACAAACAACTTAATAAAATATTCTATTAATATTTTTATAGCACTATCCAATATTGACCCATTTGTTTAGGTTATTCAAGTATAATTTAGGAGTCCGTAACTATTATACAAACAACTTAATAAAATATTCTATTAATATTTTGTAACCCTATCCAATGTTGGCCCATTTGTTTAGGTTATTCAAGTATAATTTAGGAGTCCGTAACTATTATACAAACAACTTAATATAATATTCTATTAATATTTTTTAACCCTATCCAATGTTGGCCCATTTGTTTAGGTTATTCAAGTATAATTTAGGAGTCAGTGAACAAACAACTTAATAAAATACTCTATTAATATTTTGTAACCCCATCCAATGTTGGCCCATTAGTTTAGGTTTTCAAATATAATCAAAGAGTCCATAACTATTATACAAACAACTTAATAAAATATTCTATTAATATTTTTATAGCACTATCCAATATTGACCCATTTGTTTAGGTTATTCAAGTATAATTTAGGAGTCCGTAACTATTATACAAACAACTTAATAAAATATTCTATTAATATTTTGTAACCCTATCCAATGTTGGCCCATTTGTTTAGGTTATTCAAGTATAATTTAGGAGTCCGTAACTATTATACAAACAACTTAATATAATATTCTATTAATATTTTTTAACCCTATCCAATGTTGGCCCATTTGTTTAGGTTATTCAAGTATAATTTAGGAGTCAGTGAACAAACAACTTAATAAAATACTCTATTAATATTTTGTAACCCCATCCAATGTTGGCCCATTTGTTTAGGTTATTCAAGTATAATTTAGGAGTCCGTAACTATTATACAAACAACTTAATAAAATATTCTATTAATATTTTGTAACCCTATCCAATGTTGGCCCATTTGTTTAGGTTATTCAAGTATAATTTAGGAGTCCATAACTATTATACAAACAACTTAATAAAATATTCTATTAATATTTTGTAACCCTGTCCAATGTTGGCCATTTGTTTAGGTTATTCAAGTATAATTTAGGAGTCCGTAACTATTATACAAACAACTTAATAAAATATTCTATTAATATTTTGTAACCCTATCCAATGTTGACCCATTTGTTTAGGTTTTTAGGAATAATTTATGGGTCTGTAACTATTTACATAAACCTAATTAAAAGGTCTGGTATAATTTAATAAGTCAATTCAAATATTGGCTGGTAAGTTTTTATGTAGAATTAAAGAGTAACTATTATACAAACAACTTTAATAAATTAATCTTGTTATATTTTAATAAGACGATTCAATGTTGGCCCATTTGTTAAGTTTGTTGAGTATAATAGAAGAATCTGTAACTATTTCACATAAAACTTAATCAAATGTTCTTTTAACATTTTATGGCACTATCAAATGTTGGCCCATTTGTTTAGGTTATTTAATTATAATTTTAGAGTCTGTTACTACATAAACCTAATTAAAAAGTCTGGTATAATTTAATAAGTTGATTCAAATGTTGGCCTGTAGATATATGTACAACTTGATTAAAAGATCTGGTATAATTTAATAAGTTGATTCAAATGTTGGCCTGTAGTTATATGTACAACTTGATAAAAAGGTCAGGTATAATTTAATAAGTTGATTCAAATGTTGGCCTGTAGTTGTATATACAACTTGATAAAAATATCTGGTATAATTTAATAAGTTGATTCAAATGTTGGCCTGTAGTTATATGTACAACTTGATTAAAAGATCTGGAATAATTTTATAAGACAATTCAAATGTTGGCCTGTAGTTGTATATACAACTTGATAAAAAGATCTGGTATAATTTTATAAGTTGATTCAAATGTTGGCCTGTAGTTATATGTACAACTTGATTAAAAGATCTGGTATAATTTTATAAGACAATTCAAATGTTGGCCTGTAGTTGTATATACAACTTGATAAAAAGATCTGGTATAATTTTATAAGACGATTCAAATGTTGGCCTGTAGTTATATGTACAATTTGATAAAAAAATCTGGTATCATTTTATGAGATGATTCAAATGTTGGCCTGTAGTTGTATATACAACTAGATAAAAAGATCTGGTATATTTTTATAAGACAATTCAAATGTTGACCTGTAGTTATATGTACAACTTGATAAAAAGATCTGGTATAATTTTATAAGACGATTCAAATGTTGACCTGTAGTTATATGTACAACTTGATTAAAAGATCTGGTATAATTTTATAAGACAATTCAAATGTTGGCCTGTAGTTGTATATACAACTTGATAAAAAGATCTGGTATAATTTTATAAGACGATTCAAATGTTGGCCTGTAGTTATATGTACAATTTGATAAAAAAATCTGGTATCATTTTATGAGACAATTCAAATGTTGACCTGTAGTTATATGTACAACTTGATAAAAAGATCTGGTATAATTTTATAAGATGATTCAATTGTTCCCCCATTTTTTGTAGTTATTCTAGTATAATTTAAGAGTCCATAATCTGTTAATATTTTAATAACACTATACAATGTTGGCCCATTTTTAATTTTTTTGGTTTTTGAGTACAATCAAAGACAAAGAGTCTGTTACTATTATACATACAACTTATTAAAAATATCTGGTATAATTTTATAAGGTTATTTAAATGTTGGCCCATTTTTGTTTTAGTTTTTGGAGTATAATTAAAGATTCTATAATTGTTTTACTATAAACCTAATAAATTAATCTTTTAATCATAGACTCTGTAACTATATACATAAACCTAATAAAAATATTTGATATAATTATTATAAAGCTATATAAATTATTGCATACATATTTATTTTTATTTTTGAGTTAGTTAAAGAGTCTCTTACTATTATGCATAAAACTTAATTTAATATTTTTTTATCTATAAATAATTTTTTAATATTTTTTATTAGGGTATACCAATAGTGGCCCATTTGTTTGTTTATGAATATTAATCGATATGCAATATTAGACATAATTATTTATGTATACTTTACATACTGTTACATATTATTACTATTTTACTTATTGTTTCTTGATATATATGTGTTTTAATTTCTGTAAAGCTATTACAAAATTATGGCTTATTTGTTTGTAATTGATTATAATTTATGAGTGCATATCTAATCTACACATCCAGTTTAATAATATAAATCTGGTTTGATTTTTATATAACTATACAAAATTACGCCCACTTATTGTTGTTTTGTTTTTTTGTGACTATTACACGTACTGCTTAATATAATAATCTTGTTTTTTATAAATATAAGGCTATAATTACTAATATTAGCCTATTTGAGTATTTTTACAAATCTCAATTATTTATAATATAGGATAATACGAAGTGGAAATCCTAAAAAACACAACCTATTTAAATCATCACATTAAACCTAGGAACATCACATTAAACCTAGGAACATCACATTAAACCTAGTTATTATTATGTAATCTGCTTTAAGACAATGTTATTAACTTAAAATGTTAAGCAGTTATAACTTTATAAATTGAGTTAGTATTCGTTTTGATTAGTTTTTTATTTATTTATTTATATATTTTTTTAAAATAGTATATGTTTATTATAATTTAAAAAAAAAATTATCACTATGTTGTTCTGTTTGTAATAGTTACTTGGTTATGTAAAATAATGAAAGTTATCAGGAATAGGTAATAAGTTATGAGAACTATTATGAATTTTGTTTATAGATGAAAATGCCGTTGTTTATTCAAATAGATTCCACATTCAATGTAGTAGAATGGAATATGCATAAAAATGTTGTAGTATAATTTATGTACACCTATACTATGATATGTTTACAATCTAAAATTCTTGTAACCAATTATGAAATCTCCTATTGTATTATTAACTAAAGCTTATTTTAGGGTTGCCCTGATATTAAAGCCATTTTACTGTCCAATTTTCAGTCAGATAAAATATAAGATAATCAGATTTAAAGAACACTTAAATTTGGGTGAACCGATTATGTTATCAAATTGGTGAAACAAATTTTTTCCGTGGTAGGCTGTGAAATAGTAACTTTAGAGCCTAAAAAACATAGCTAAAATCCATTTTTTCATTACGTGGACTTAAAAAATCTTTTCATTACTCCTAGCTGTAAAGAAAAAATCTTTTACGTCCTAGGCACTAAAAGATTTTTTCTTTACGGCGGGTAGTTGTCAAAACTTCCGTTAGTAGTGCTGCAGTCTTTGTAGAAATGCTTCTAGTACGATAAAAATCCGCTAGATGTCAATGCGTTTTATTTATCTTTTCTTATAGTGTAACCTCATTTTAAGGTTTCTTTTTTTAAGTCTTAAGTATGTACTAATATTTGTTATTATTATATATTGATTAGTGATTAATATTTAATGTTTTTTCATCGTCTGCTACCTCGGAAAAAATAGCATATGCTACGCGACTTTGAAGTGTTTTTCAAAGTTTCTCACTTCACAGCCTTGTAACATAATATACTATTGTGTTGAAAATAATATGAGTAATACGTAAAAATAAAAATTATAAAATGTACTAAATATTTTCTAAATCACATTTATTCTGTTTAATGCTAATTAATATTTTATTATGTTTACAGTTATAATAAGAGAAATGGGTAGTTAAGGCTAGTTGTGAATATAGTTTTGATGAACTAATTATAGTACACTTAAATGGTGACAATGTTGGCCTTTAATCAGTTCATTACAAATAGTATGCTCTAATAGTGGTTAACTAGCTTAGTCTTCATCTAAGCCTAAAAGATATTTAAGAATATAGGAGCTAATTGATTACTTAATCTAGCTAAACTTAAAATTGTTGACCTATTAGTTGAAGATTTTAGGTGTCATTTGGATATAAGTAAAGTTAGTAAATATAGTGTGTTTGTACTTAACCATTGCTAACAAATTAAAAATATTCCTCACAGCATTAAAAGTTATAATCCTTTTAAATGGTCAATGGATTGCTCGCCTCTGTAGAACTAAGATAGCAATAATTCCTAAATTTGAACAAACTTATAAGTGGAAATCCCTAATAAAATCTCTAAATCAGCATTATATGAACTATTATTGCTTATCTTTAAATCAATTGCCAATTGATTATGTACTATTATTGCCAATTTAAATAGATTGTTTTTATTAAATACTTAACGTGGAACTCACAAAATATAAGATCGTTAACCACTGCTGTGTATTTGAGGAATTAAGTGATTACTTCACCTGCTACAAATCAATAGATAACACACCTAATAATTTTCTCTTTTACATTATTAATTCTTCTTAGTACTCTTATTAAGATGATTTTATCTAAGAAGTATGAATTTAACAAAATTAGTATAATTCCAAGCTTGTTTTGCTAATGATCATATTATTTTTGGTTGTTGTACTGGTATTACTGCTTAGTTTTTTTTTGTTGTTTTTTCCCCTCCGCGTCGACTGCCAGGGCCATTGGCGGGTATACTAAAAATGTCTTTAAATATTATTTTATATGTTCACTCTTTCAAGAAACTCTTTGATCTTTTTCTTTCCAGCTTTACTTTTGAATTCTTCCATTCCGTTCTCCATTCCACCTTCTCTTCTTTCTTGCCTATACTCCTCGCATTCTATTACTGCTTAGTTTTTTATTTATGTGTGCATAATTTTGTTTGTCTATATAAAAATTTGTTCATTTTGAGTAGTTAACATGTTTGTTCAAAAAAGTAGGTTACAAATAATATGTGGAAATCCCAAACAACATCACATTAAAATCATTCAAGCATTCTTTAAACACCGTCTCCTTCCTGGTTTATGAACTAATTTTGCTTTTCATAGGACTATTAAAAATATGTAAATTAATATAAGATCAGCCTTTTCTAAATCAACCTACTTCTTGTCAGATATCTTAATAATATCAATAAAAATACTTAAGACAATTCATGTTCACATAATTTGTGTACCTCACAACATTACACCTTATAATTTATTAAAATGGCCAATTGTCTGCTGGCCTCTTTAAGTAGTACGAAGGTAGCAATAACTCAAAAATTAGGACAACTATTAAGTGGAATTCCCAAATAAGATCCCTAAATCAGCATTATTTAACAACTTTCCACCTAGTTTTTGAGCTATTATTATCTTTCCTTTTTGCCAATTTCAAATTTCCCCTTTAAAATGTATGAGAAAAGAAGTAATAATTTGATTTTATGTATTTATGGAATAAAACTGCGTATTGCTGTTTAAAAGGCTATTGATGTTAATTCTTAATAGTATTTATTTCTTTAAAAGATCCTCCTAATTTTTATCTCAACATACCTTCTTAATCTAGAACATTTTTCACAATCATTCCAATTTTGGAATTAATATTGCTTTTATAGGACCATTTAAACTCTGCCAACTTAAATAAGAGGTGACTAGAAACTGTTATTTATATTGAATTCAAAAGCACCTTAGTAATGCATTAATTGTACTTCTTATTTACTAATTTACTAGTTGGATTCCAATACTTTGCTACAAATTGAGTTATTTTTAATGTATTTTTTTTTAATTTGATGGGTTTACAGATCTACTGTAATTTTAGTAAGCGAGATTACTCTTGGGGGTTTGAGGAACCTACCTACAAAAGTTAGTAACCACAGAGTCCGTTCCACTTATTTCAATTACCGTTTGTTTGAACTAAGTTTTGAGTAGTAAAAGAAGCATTATTAAAATGCTTATCTTAACATCACATTCTTCTTACGTTTGAATTATTATGTCTATTCTCTACTATAAGTGGGTTAAATTAGCACATTATTTAGTTATTATTTCAAAGAAGTATATATTTAAATATATGCTGGTTTAATTAGCTTGTTATTAATTAAATGTTAAGTTTTTTGTTTTTTTTTAATAAATTTAAAAAGCAATTATTATAGTTGTGACAATGTTGAATCATTATAAATAATAAGTAAGTTAGTATATTTTAAATACTTTATTTTTAGTCAGTAGTACGGTTTTTTTCCTTGTATTAATAATTATATTGTTGGTAGACCAATAATAACAATGGTAATAATAATAATAATAATAATAATATTAATATCTATAATATTAAGACCACATTCTAATTAACTACTGATTAAGGTAAAAATGAAATGTTCTCTTATCTAAGTTTTATTTTTACCTTATATGATTTTATTTATTTTCACTTGTGTGCAAGAATTTTAAATTTAAATATTAATCTACATTTATATTAATTGCATTTTTCTTTATACCTACCAATCTTAAAAGTAACACATTTTATGGTAAAAATGGTAGAATATTTCTTATGGGACTATAAAAATGTCTTGTATGGATTATGTATATATATATATTTATAAATAATAATGTTAAAAATTCAAACACCAAAAATTATCTTTATTCTAAAAGCATAATAGGAGTTAAATATATTAAAATACATATATTTTGAAAAATTACACATTCTTCTTGAATAAATTTCAAACCTACCACTTATAATATAATTATTTTTGTGGTCCAAATTTTACTTAAATGTAATAGAAAATTGTTTTATTAATTCATAAGTTGTATATTTTTAAAAATACAAAGGGTATATTAGTTTTAAAGTAATATGTTAATACTGTATATTAAATTATCAATGCAGGGTGTCAAAAAAGATCTGGACCGGTGTATTATGTTGGTTGCATCAAGTTTGACAAACAAGGTTTTTTTAAGTATAAGTTTAATTTAAATCAAATTATAATTACTATTTACAAGGGGAGACAGACAGAGAAAAATAGACTTCAGCACCGGGATTCGAACCTTGGACCTCTCTATATTTCCTGTACAGATGCTCTAGCCAATTAAGCTACACTGAAGAATAATTTCCTCTGTCGATAACGATACCTAGCCCCGAATTAAGCTTTCAAATTTTTCTACAAGTCTAGAAGTCAACATTAACGACAATAGAACTAGACCGAGAAATAACGCTTGTAATTATAAAGTACCCAATTAGTACCTGTTCCTAGTACAATCAATTAGAAATTCAATTTTTAAGTTTTTGGTAGTATTCATACTATGGAACATTTAAATTTTAATTTAAATCAAATTATAATTTCTTTCTAGACTTGTAGAAAAAATTTGAAAGCTTAATTCGAGACTAGGTATCGTTATCGACAGAGGAAATTATTCTTCAGTGTAGCTTAATTGGCTAGACTGTACTGGAAATATAGAGAGGTCCAAGGTTTGAATCCAGGCGCTGAAGTCTATTTTTCTCTATCTGTCTCCCCTTGTAAATAGTAATTATAATTTGATTTAAATTAAAATTTAAACGTTCCGTTGTATGAATACTACCAAAACTTAAAAATTGAATGTATAAGTTTAAGAAATCTATTAGATAGTAAAAAACTATGTGTCTAAAAAGGATCAAAATTTGTGTTTTGCCTATCATTATGTGGATTTGGCAGATCTGTACAGTAGAGGTCAAATCTTTTTCTGAGGGCTTTTAAAAATTGAATATTAACAAGTCTTTAAAATAAGCAACAATGAGTTTTGCAATTGATGCATTAGACTAAGCTATGCAGTTAGGTCACATAGCAACTCTTTAAAGCCTATGGCCTCGCCAAAGCTATGATGTCCTAATTTCTATAGTTTAGGCTAATATAGTCTGGAACTTTTGTACACCCTGTAAATCATTACCTCACTATGCACGTAATACATTTTGTACAAAATTGCTTAATATTCATACATTTGTGTAAAAGTTTATTACGGTTGTCTTGGGATAAACTTTATTTTACATCTCTCTATACATATATGTGTGTGTGTCGCACATTTCACAGAAAGTAGTAATAACTAAAAAAAAAAATAAAAAAAATATGTGAATTCAATTTTCTCCCAAGAAAACCAGAATAAAATTTACTCATTTTAAATTATTACTAGAAATTAGTTTTCTTTGGGACATCTGAAGTATATAAATAATTATGTAAAAAAATTGTATGTTTGTTCAAACTATTTATGAAGAGTATATTTATGGGAGTGAAGGTTTATTTATGATAATATACTTGCCAATTATGTACTAATGTTTCTCGTTGTACTTTTACCATGTTTGTTCTTATAAAATTTTAACCAAACTTATCATAACTTTTTTATTAGCAATTAGTTTTTGTAATAATGCACTTAATAATAATATTAATACATCAATAAAACAATCCTGGCCCATTTTCATGTAAGTTAATTGTATAAAAAATGTTAGAACAAATAAAAAAGATGAAAACACCAAACGTACTAATTCTAAAAACATATAAATCTTTGTGATGAGAATATGACACTTAAAAATCAGTATATATTTTTTTGTAATATTGCTACTAATTTATTTAATATTTTTTTGTATAATTTTTACATTAGTATTAAAAAATAATCATACATTTTTTTACTAATTTTAAGAGGGTTTAATCTCTTTCTGATTGGTATAAATATAGACACTTTTGAGTTAAATATCATAAAGCATATTATAATATTTTTCAAACTTGTCTTATAGTGGATAAACTTCATAGAGTAAACGCTATCAGTTCATTATGATATCAATATTGCCAATATTTAATCTGGATTACTTTAAATTATGACCTCTATTGGTAATAATTTAATGGTATAAGTATTACTCGTTTTTTTTAATACAAGCTTTAGAATTACTTGGGGCTTAGTAGTTCTTATTAGGGTAGTGACACACTTCGCCACCCGGGTGGCGCTACCCGGTCGTCAATGAGAATAGAATGGAACCTGCCACACGAGGTTTTGCCACCCACCGGGTGGCACTTCCCGGTCGACCGTCCCATGGTCTAGCCGCCACCTGGTCAGTCCATAGTTCTTAATTGAGCCCATCACACGGTGCCACCCAAGTCAGCCGCCACTACTTCTCCTAATCTAGGGGAAATCAAATCAGGGGCCAACTGCATCCCTCATATATAAGTGTTTTTACAGGTCCAAACTGTTCTTTAATATTCTAAGCAAATCGTTGAAAGTTCCACGCGACATTCGGCAAAAATTTAAAAAAATGTTACTGTCCTCTTTGATACAAGGGTACACTGTATGAAAGCAAACTAGTATTCTTTTTGTCTGAAATTATTAGATGAATCCAAAAACGCCTTTTTTTTCCCTTCTTTAACGAACATAATGATAAGCAAGTACAGCTATCTCCTCTAGGTCCATTTCTCTACTGGCCGAAAAAAGTAAAAACTCGGGTGGTGGAAGCAAGTGGCATCAACCATGTGGCACGCTACCCGGGTGGCGAAGTGTGTCATTAGCCTTAGAGAGCAGTCGGATCTCCTATCATAAATGTTGACCAGCACTGGGTGTGGTCACATCTTCGATAAGTTTGACCATTGATCTGTGTTCAATTCCCCGACTGCTGTCTGATTCCGTTAGGCTTTTTCCATTTATCTTTTCTTGCCAGAACTAAACTAAAGCTATCCAATCTGAAAATAAGCTTTGTAAATTAAAATAACTAATCACTAATTCAGAGGCGTCTCTTCTCTATTCCCATTATGTATTGAGTTTTAATCAGTATTAGCTCTTCAAATTCTTGGTTTATCGAAGAATAAATAAATAATAAATGAGAAATTTGTAAAAATGATGTACCTTTTTAAATCATTCATTGTTTTAATTCATAGCCCATATTCTTTTAAAATGTTACAACTGTTTGAGCGATTAGTGTAAAAAGAAGAATACATCTTATGATTACTTAATTGTCATTTATATTATTACTTTTTTCTGGTTTCGTTATGAAATTTTAGGAATATTATTATTATTATTATTACTAATGGAGACAATATGAAGACCTTTTTTAAAACTATTGTTAAACTAAATTATTAGAATAAATATCGCCATATATAGTTATAAAATAACTTAATGGTGTCAATAATTTTCTCACTGTATATGCATTGATTCATTTCAAATTTAATTTGATGAAAAGAAATTAAAATATTTATTTTATAATCTAATATAGATTATAGAGAAATTAAATGTTTAAAATCATAATTTCAAATTCTTTTTTTAAAAATTAAATTGAAGTACCTACTACTTCCACCACTATACTAAACGTATTATTTATCAATCGGTGAAAGAATAAATGAAAATGTATCTCTTAAGATAAAAATGGAAGTTTTCCGTGGATTTATTTAACCAAAATTATTATGTAAAGAAAGTAGCCCTTGGATCTAGTCAAGAAGTTTTCCTTAATTAAAAATCAATTTAGGTTCTTATAAATCCTTTTTATTTTTATTTATTTATTTTTTTTTTTTTTCAAAATCTAGTCTATTTCTTTTCTCTTTTATCATAACTTTCTTTTTAATTTGATTTATTATTTGAATAATCTCTGAAAATTCTACATATTCACACACTACGGATAATAAAGTAGATTAAAATGTATAGTAAATTGATACTTGATTATTAATCAAATATTAGAAAAATCAAATGATTACTGAAATGTATATTCAGATAGTAGCTATATTATTATGTATTGGGTTGTTTATTTACATATTAAAAATTAATTATTATATTGGTATTGTACCTAGATAACAAATGACCTGGTAAATCCAAAGCTTAGGGGAGTCATACATTTTGATGAATTGTTCTTAAATTATCTTATTTGAGTTTTAGTTTATCTGCTAATGTTTTATGTTAACTCGTAAATTTGTAAGACTCCTATTTCTTGGCAGTTCACCCTAGTAGCTAAGTACTCATATTATATTAACCTTGTAGTTACTTTGCATGTATCCAAATATGGAAATATTCATATAAATATGTATTTTTGTTTGTAGTTAATAAAAATTTATTGTTGAATCTTCATAAAGTCTATTGCATTTTTAGGTTTTTTTATTATATTCTTTATTTTTAATTTTTGAGCACTAGGTTATATTAAATTTCTTAAACTATATAGAGAATTAAATATATGTATTGTTATCTCAACTTTAGTTCCATGTAATATTTTCAGGAGAAAAGGGTCTCTTAAAATTATCATCCAAATGTTGAGTCTCACCTTTTCTTCCCTAAATGCATTTTTTAAATTTATTTTTGTATTAAATTATGTTACTTAGTAAATTTTGTTAAAATTGTCTATATAGACTGTCGAATCCATTCCTTGGGGATATAAGTATAATATATTGTAAGATTTGAATTCTCAGTAAGCAAACTTCATTGTAGAATGAGGGACTATGTAAACATTCCAGTGAAATTTCCTTTTTTCCTTTGATCCCTGTCTTTCATTAGGTTATTCTTTTTTTCTTGTAATTTTATTTACATTTTTAAAAATGAAGATTTTATATAACTTTTGCATTTATTTAATTTTTAGGACCAAACATCTGTTAAAGAAATATTCAGACATATTTATATTTTATTTCAATAAAATAAAGTTTATTTATTTTTTCAAATGAAAAACGTGTGTTTTGCCTTATTGTTTAATCCTATGAACCTAAATCGAAATATGAAATCATGTATTCCTGAATGCAGATTTTGCAGACAATGTGCCAAATATGGCTAAATATTTAGCTGGTGGTAAAGTTAGGACATGGCACAGACTCAAGTGTGTCTATGGTGGATTTAGAAAGAACTAAAATCTATTATCTTGCAGTGCTTGATGTATAAAAAAAAGAGGTTTCTGTACAGTGACCTCGTGGTACTAAAGTTTTGAAATTTTGACTTTTTAAAACGTTATTTTAACTCTTTGCTGAGCATTTTAATAGTGTGAATACAACAGTTGTATTCACACTTGGTAAAATAAACATTGGTGAAAAAATAAAACTCCCATGTGCACTAACAATTTTCCGTCAAAGGTATGGGTACGGCGTACTGTCACAAACCAAGCACTGATCTCAAATATGTGTACCAATTTTAAAATCTTAATTGAAGTTTATTTACTTTTAAAGGTTATAAGCAATAATTCCGTACCTCATTGGTAAATTATTGTAAGTACCATTTTAGCTATTACAGGAGAGCTATTTTCTACACACTAAAAACAGAAATTTGAGCAGGCTTTCTTCAAAATTTATACATTGATTGTCTCTTTATTAACTAACAAAGAAGTTACCGTTCTTTACCATAGTTTCTAGTTTCTGTTCCCATAATGTAGGATATACACCAAAAAAAGTTGATTTTTTTTAAAATCATGGACTTACACTAATTTATCTAAACTACTCATTGCAATAGTCACTTACCACATAAATCAAGCAGTCAATTATACAATAGAAAGTCATTAATGTATCTTCCACTTCATACTGATTACCATTTATCACTTTGACTGATTAAACCCCCCCCCCTGATTAAACCCTATATAAGTTAAAATCCCACAAAATTGAATTTTCAAACCATAATTCTTGATCTTATTAACACAACATTTCTTCATTGGGAAAATGTATATTTAAACGGCGATTAGCAGACACTAAGATTCTCAGTAAGGCGTCTTAGACATACTGCTAACCCTTTTAAGGAAAACTACTTATATGGTTGGATTAGTGTTAAATTAGAATTATTTTTATCAAAAAGTAATAACCTTTTTTGAGATATATATTTTTGAGGGTAGTGTGCTCCCACATTTTTAGCCCATTTTGTTGTTAATAATGGCTCTTGCCCATTTTCTCTATTTAAATGGTTTTGACAAATTTTAAGTCATTATTTATCAATTTTTACTTACATTTTATTACTTTTTTGTATCCTTATCTATATTTCCTATTAAGTACCTAGATATAAAACAAATTGTTAAACTTGATGTTGTTTAATTTTTCTAACCCAAGCATTTTCTAAGCAACCTAATGTAATTGAAGTTCTTGGAATCATATTACATGAATCTAAAATGTATAAAAAGGTGTTCGATTGAGGTACTTGATAAATTCAAGACATTTGGAACATCCATAAATAATTTCTAACAACTCTTAACAAGTTCCTTTACCAATATAACTGTAACAACTTGCCCTAATACCTTTAACAACTTACCCCATAGCGGGGTAGGTTGTTTCAATTTAAGTTATCTCAGATTTTAAGTCCCTGCGACAAGAGACGTGAATATTTAGAGCCGAAAAAAAATAATTGAGGTAGCCAACAGTTGGTTTTAAAGAACTAATGTTAAATTACTTTCATAAAACTTAGGGCATGGCAATGTAAAAATAAATAATAAAAAGTGTACAACCAGCCCTGGTCTCCCCTACTTGAGGCGATAATCGCCGGTTTCTGTACGATTAAATTAAAATTATTAAGTGTAAAATTTTAATAGTTGGATATTCTTTTTCTACACTTCAAGGCCTTTAAACTGCTGTATAACATGTCATTACTAAAAACCTTATTTTTTAGTCACCCGCCATATTGAAAATATGGAGTGTGAAAACTCCAAAAGTGTACAGTCGTCACAAATGCCGAGATGCACCTGTGTGCCGAATTTCATGTTCCTAGCTATTTATGAATTGAATCCTAGTAGTTTATGAATTGAAACATGCCAACAAACAGACAGACAGAGCAGTTATATAAGGTTTATTTTTGTTCTTCGTACAGAAACCTAAAATGAATAGTGGCAGATGGGATAATATATTTTAAACATATATTGATGTGATCATTATTCTTAAGGCAGCAGCAGTCATACAAATTGTAAAACCTGTAAAGGTAAACCAGAATATGTGTGCTATAAAATTATGAAATAGTAGTAGTAAGGTCCTAGTACTAGTACAAGACGGGTAGGACGAATCACTTGTAGGAACCTAGCAATTAGGCCATCTTTTAGGCCCATTTTACTAACCCCGTGGTAGAGAGTTCAGCCACTTCACACATCATACCTCTGTACATTGTACCGCCGAAGCAAGTATAGTGTGATCATTAATGAGGGGATCGAACCCATGACCTCGTACCCCCCTTGATTCAGTGATGGCCGAGGAGGCGTGGTAAGTAATTTATTGCACACGGCCACTCCGGGTCTCAAATTATGACATAGCTACACAGTTATGATAGCACAAACACCTGTTTGAACTTTAACATAGTTGAGAGCATTCTACTCTACCATACACTTTAAATGCAGTGTTTAACCTTTCTAATACACCGCATAGATAGCACATTCAAGCTACAAAAAGGTACAAGGTAGGTAAATAAATAAATAAAAAAAAAACATGAGATTTATATTTTTAAAAAATTATATTTATTAAATATTTTTGTGGAATTATATTATCCATACCTATTATACAATTTAATTTATCACAATAGAGCTAATCAATTTATCACAAATTTTGTCATCTTTAAAGTAAGACACATGAGCTTACTGAAAGTGAATTTCATTAACATACATGACTTTTCTTCTTCAAATAAAGAATAATGACATTGTAATGGGTAATACTGAGTAAAACCAGGTGAACATAATAGTCTTTAAATGGGTTAGAAAATTATGTTCGTCCAAAATTTTGACTCTTTATACATATGTAATTAATATGGCTGTGGTAAGCACTTGTTAACCTTGTAACAATAAATACGATGAAATCAATTATTAGGAGTATTGACACCACTTAATATTACATCGGTTTATTCATAATAACTGATTTAACTAACTTTCCTCTAAAAACAAAAGGGATTTATTATTTTCGTTGTAAAAAACACTCCTGAGTATTTACTGATTATGTAATGATTTCATCTCTAGCTTTAGTAGTTAGCCTACAATTTTAATCTTGTCTTTACTAACAAATTATTAGTTACCTCTATGTAGTACCTTTATTGTATAGTAATTAATATATATATAAATACATACATACATATATATATATATATATATATATATATATATATATATATATATATATATATATATATATATATATATATATATACATATACATATATTTCATATCAATGAAATAAAACAAAATTCTACAATCAAACAAATATTTATTTTGGGTACTGAAAAATGATACACTTGACAAACAAAGGACTAAGTAACTCCCATGGAAGAATAATAGATCTCCAACTTAAAGATATAATAGCTTAAAACTATTCTTAAATTATACAAAGGAAAAGAAGACCTAGAATACTTTAAATATATTCACAGTATATAATGGCAGAATGTTCGTTTAAAAAAAAGGGTTAACATAAACACACAGATACAAAGGGCTTAAAAATATGCCCTATGATTCCCTAGGAAGATAGAATTGAGAACTAAATATTCCATTTAGTTCCTATAAATAAAATTAGGTTTCTTCTTTTATCAATGATTCAAGAGATTTTGATAATATTTTCTTTTTTTTTAATCAAATTAATAATAGAACTTTTTTTCTTTTTTTTAAAAAAAAAATTCAAGCTTAAAATAAAAAAAAACTACCCATATTATCTGCACTAGAATGATTTTTTTTTTTTTTTTTTAAATAAAGATTATAAATATAATCAAAGAAAAGTATGGCAATAGAGAGAAATATATGTAAATAATACAAAACATTTTTTAAAAAATTGCTTAAATTTTATCTTTAATTATATTAAATAAAGCAGAAAAAGTAAAATATTATAAATAAAATTTTTAAAAAAAGTCTAACCGCTTGATAGCTGCACTACAGCTTTCAACTAATACATTAAAACTAAACAATGACGTTTAAACAAATTAATTTATATATAATTATATATATCCAATGAAACATTTTTAAAATATATAAATATATTAATGGATTAATTCCTGAAAAAAAAAACCAATTAGTAATATTCTTTTTCCATATTATATATATAATAAATAAAAGATTCTGAAATTAGTAAGATTCAGTACTTTCTTTATAAAAATAAATTAAGTCATAATTTAGTTACTCTATCATTATATATATAAAAAAAATACAGAAAGTTCTCAGTAAAAGATTTTTGATGTCATCAGTTTATTCACAATTCAAAAAAGTATTAGTTACAATCAAACATTTTTAAAACGAATAGAAAGAAACCTGGAGGATTTTATTTTTCCTTTGAAATATTTTTTTTAAAACAGTTTATATTCTTTACCCATGTAACACATATTTTCTTTTTTCCTTTAAACCAAATTTTAAAGGATATCGTAAAACAAACAAGAGTAGATTATGAAAAACATTTTTATTTTACAATTAATTCATTTGTTGTAAAAAGTTAACATCACGTTTCGACACACTTAAAGGGCTAAATTAAGCCGAGAAAAACTATTGTGACACTTCATCATTTTTAAACTTTGCCAAAAATTAAAATATTTCACTTTAAAAAATATGCTAATATAAATGGTCAATTCGCTTATAAAATACTGAATAATAGCTTGCCAAAAAAATTGATTATCAATAGATTCACTTCTTTTATTGCTTAATGTTTAAAAATTGACTATTTTCTCAGAAGAAAAAGAGTTAAAAATTGATTGTTAAACCGTAATTTAAAGATTTCAGAAGTACGACAGGAAATCTGAAACAATCCATACTTATTTAATCATTATTATTTCTTAAAGAATCAAAGGATTATACAATAAATTTAATTTGTAAAAATAGATACCTCTTATTCTATTAAATCTACAATATATTTAACATGGTTCGTTGTGATTTTGCCATAGCAAGAAGGGATGTATATATTTATTAAAAATACGTTAAATAGTAAGGCAGACACCTAAATAGGAGCCATTCTTCCCATTTCCCCAATTATGGGTGGATTGTGCTCTTTAGTAACCTGTACAAGTTTATGTATTATTATTTATTTTTTTCTGTTACATATATTTATAATAAACTCTTAAGTTTTGTTCGGAAGAACAATGAATATGATGGTAACTAATTTTTTTATAATTCATCCTTTACCAATATTACAAAAAAAAGTAGGTAGGTATAAAAAAGAAATTAATGAAAGCATTATTATCACATTAGCTTTGGCAAACAGAAGAGAATATATCTCTCTAAATTAGTGTTATATCATTATTGTAATTTACCTTTTGTGATTTAATAACTACAGAATGACAATAATTGATAGTAACGAAGGTCTCGTGACATTTTGGTTAAATCAAACTTTGAAAGCTTGCTTTATGATCGGCATAAAGCAAATGATAAAGCTAAGGCCCTTAGGTAATATAATATATAATTGAACTATTCTGCCAAGTTTCTTCCAATAGCAAAACAAATTTCTCGCTATTTTACTTGAAAAAAACACTAAGTTCTTAAATAAATAATTATCCTTCAAATTCATCTTGGCTTTCAAAGTTCGAGCTAACTTATTTAGGAATTTAAACCACATTGTTTATTTATTTATTTATCTTAAAGGAAAGCTACATATTGTGATCAATAAATATACTAATGAATAAGACAGAAATATGTGAGCACAGGTTAACCACTGAGTTGATTGTATGAGCACTCCTATTATTATTTCTAAGTAAATCTGTCAGATTAATTAATAGAAAACAATAATAATGATAATTATCATTATTAGGCATTTGAGGCACTTGCAAACTTCATATTACAAAATACAGAAAATAATTATTCCCTATATTATATTATGTGTGAGGATATTTTACAAATACATAGTTATAAAATTACAAATGGCGACCTCTCAAGAGATCACAACACAGTAGTAGGTATAGGCACAATCTATATATCGATAGTAACTTTTTATTTCATTATATATTACGGTTTAGCTTAGTAATAAATACTTCTATTTAAAAAATAAAGAGACTCTATTGTGCAATATGTGTGCGCAGATTGATTGCATTGTATAACGAATAAATAGTTTTAAATTAAAGTGATAAGCGTAAAGAGGCGAATCAAGGTCAATATATAGTCAGTAAATTAGCATCTAGCATTTTATTCTCATACCAACTAACTTAAAATAATTGGAATGCATGAATATATCAAAAATTCAATTTATCAATTAAAGAAATAATGAAATGATAAGATATCATTTTTAAACGGGTAATAAAAGGGAGAGGAAGCTTGAATGCACCATAAATTTCATTTTTTTTGAGCAGCAATTTTATTTAAGCTTTTCTTATTAAAAGTGTACTTCATTTATAGTCTTAGACAATATAAAAGAAAAAAAGAGAAAGTACTCCTTATTTAAATTGATTTGCTTTTCTCCTTAAAATTGTTACAATTGACAATATTTACATTTTAAGTAATACCTTAAAATTATAAGGGACAAAACTAAAGTGAGGAAATTTGGTTTTAGAACAAAAATAAAACCAGAAAATTTATGTGTGGACATACAAAAACAAACTAATGAATTATAATTTTAAACATGTTATGTAAAAAAAATTGTACAAGGTCATAAAAGTATTAATTAAATAAAATAAATAAATAGATACAATATTTAATAATTAAAAAAGAAAGAAAAAAAGGTTAATTATCTAAAACTTTTGGTAGCAAACACCCACATAATATCAAAAATAAACAGACAAAATATGAAAAGAAATTATATTTATCAATCATCAGTCACCAGACCATTAGAGGTCATTATTATTATTATTATAATCAATAAATGGAAAACATGGCAATCGATTTATTATGAGTTTCAAGCCGGCTAGAGGAGAGAGGTATGAAACATTTTTTTATACTCCAAACACAAAAACTTTATAAAAAGATATAAAATTCAGTTGAACAAAGATAAAAAAATGTTCATAAATAAATAGCAAAAAAAAATTTTAAAAAATAGTTCTGCAGTAAATTATCTTCAATGTGATGATTATGTGTGTGTTTAATATAAATTAAATACAATAAAAAACTTAAAAATACGAAGGAATCTAAAACGTAAAATATTTGTAAATTAATCACTGTCTCGATATATATATATATGTATATACATATAAAATAAACAGAGAAAACCATACCCTGTCTTAATATGTTAAGACAGATGGGTTAATTAAATAAAATAAAATTTCCTACATCATAATTATGTACTCTGTCAATAGTTGTCTAGATTAAATATTAAAATAATACATAAATAAAAGCTAAAATTGAGAAATAAAATTTCAATATGCAAATTTGAGATCTCTGGTTTAACCTATTTAAAAACTGTACATATTGATTGTTCAATATTGCATCATCTTAAGAGATATCATTTTCATTATATAGAATAAGAAAAGATTTTCAAAACATCTTTTCTTATCCGTTACTTTTAATCAATATAACAATTTAACATTACTTCTAGATATAGATATAAATATATATATATATATTTTTGATTTATTATGGTTTATAATGGAAAGGGATAAAATAAAATAAAGACTAAAAAAAAAGTGTCTAACTTAAAATGATTAATGTATACTTAGATCTCTTATTAATGGCACCTGAGAGCACACAAAAGGCACAAATGGACACTATTAGGCCACATTATTTGACAGTGTGTGAAACGTTTGGAGGATCAAAGAAGAAATAGGGAGTTGTGGTGGAAGAGCACTGTAATTAAAAAGATACAACAATCATAGAATCAATGGTAATATGAATGTAAAATGAAAAAATATTTTAGACGATACGATCTCTTCTAACTATAAAGATCAGATGGTCATTAAGGATTTCGGGTTTAGAACCAGAGCCTGTGAGCTCAATTTGCCTTCAAATACCCCACGTTAAGAAAAAAAAGTCATTAGAGATACAAATACCATACCTCAGAAATGCAGTGCTTTATCAAAAATATTTGGAAAATTATAAAATTATTTAAATTACTTGTTTTTATATAAAAAAAAAAAAAAAAAATGAGGACTTAATGGAGATGGTAAAAACTTCAAATAAAGAAAGGGGGATTAAGAAATTTTTCAAAAAAAAGACAATACACAGTATCATCTGAGAAACTCATCTATAGTTGAACACTTGTCTTAAATATGGGAAAATTAGTACAAAAAAAAACTCATTATATTAATAAGTTATTAATTATCAATATAATTAAACAATTGACAGTTTACTCCATTTATTTATTATTTATTTATTAATTTACTCCATTAATAATAGTATTAAGGGGAATCGCCAATTTCACACACCCGTATAGTGTCATATTACGTTGAAATAAAAAAACAAACTAAATCTATGTAAAAATGGACTTGACAAAAGCTGATGTTCATATAAAATCTTTTAAACATCTTAAGTTAGACACTAATAAAAAATTTACAACTATTAATAAAAAGGACTAGAACAAATTACAAAATAAATAAAAGAACGGATAAAAAAAATCAAAAATAAAATAATGGTAGGTAAAAATTACAATAAGGCGGTGCGCTAACCTAAATATTATTACAATAATTGCATAATAATATACCTAACATAAATATATAAAAATGCTTAAAAACTTTTTTTTTTAAATTTAATAAATATTTAATTCTATAAATATATATTTCTTTATGATATATAAACTTTTTTTAATTCTTCTCTTTTTGTTATTATATTCTGTGATACATACCAGGGTCTATTTCATTATTAAATAAAAAAAAATAATAAAAAAATACTTTAAATAAAAATAGAGGTAAAATAGAGATGCGTTTTACAACCCTTTATATAATTTATATTTAAAATAATAAATTAATTATAATTTACAGGATATAAATTACTTACCCTAATTAAAAATAAATATGCTTTTCATGCCAATTTAAAGATAACTTGTTAAAAGTTAAGAAAGTAGGTGAAGTATAATTAATTTGGCTTCTCCATAAGTGATAAAAGAAATAATTTCGAAAAATTAATACAGTTTTTTTTTTTAAATTAGAGGAGTTTCCCTTACCTGGAGATGGTATGTATGTACCTTGGACCCTTGACCCTAGCACAATTCCAGTGATAGAATTTCTGTGTTACTACTTATCAGAGTGGAATCTGACAACAATATTTTAACAAAGTTCCAGGGTTCACCAACTATCATGGCAGTGTTATCTACGAAAGTTGGTTTTTGCTAGGCGTCCAAAGTAAGGGAATCTCCTTCTACAAGAAAGCATATTTTATCCGAAACATTGCTTACAGTTCAATATATTCATCTCTGATTTAACTTACAAATAATAATAATAAGAGAAAATAAATATAATACATGGTGTGTTGAATATATTATAATCAATTAGGATACACATGCTTTTAAAACACAATAGAACAAGTAAATTTACAATAAGTAGAGATTGTAAATAAACTTTGTCGTTTACACTACCAGAGACTACCTCGTAAAACAAGTCTCGTTTTGTCTTGTCTTGATAATTGAAGAGACAAATGAAACTGAAGGAAAGCATCCGACTTGAAATGGTTGTGTCAACCGAAATGTCAGCTCAACTTCTTCTCCCCTGTTTCGAGCAATGTTTTGCTCGAAACAGGCATGTGAATGGGGAGATTGAGAAAGCCTCTTCTTAAGACTCTCGTGCGAGTAAGTCTCATGTTGTGTATAAACGTTGCTTTACTTTCAAATTTTCTTTATTTTAAACATATACAGGGTGGGGCGAAACAAACAGTGCAGTTAGGAAGGGTGACTACATCCCTTGAGGTAGGGGTCTCATTGTGTCTTGTGGACATCGAGGCTTCGCCGTCCGCACGTTTTTTGAAAATGGCTGTTCTTGCACGCCTCGTCTCTCTGAGGTGACCCGCGAGATCACCGGATTTGAGCATTTGCGATTTTTTCCTGTGGAGCTACCTCAAGAAAAATGTGTTCAAACATCGTCCTCACACTTTGGAAGAACTGAAGACCCGAATTAGAGAGGAAATCGCCCCAATTGCCAGAAGGCGGCTGAAAGCTTCAGGAATCGCCTCCATCATTGCATCACTGCTGAAGGCCATCACCTTGCTGATGTGATCTTTAAAACTTGAGTAAACAAATGGGGTGTACTACTAAACCAAATAAAACAAACTGCATTTTTCTAATTTGCGCCGTTTTTTTTTTAATAGCCCTTCAAAACTGCACTGATTGTTTCGCCCCACCCGTTACTAAAGCATATGTGTATTTTAAAAGGTTATAAATATACATAAATATATTTTTTTTATTTTTTGAATAAAAAACAAGCTAAAAATAAAATCCATTATAGAAAAAATATATCTTGAATTATTCATGTTCAATAAATAAAAATCTGCGAATATTTAGAGGATTATTTCACTGGCCTATTTATTAAAAATCCTAATCTTAAAATATGTGTCTTACGGAGTCAATAATGGTTTTAACTGGATTTGAATATTGACTATTACTATTGCACGTACATACGTATATATAATATTTTAGATATAAAATATAATACTAAAAAAAGGAGGCGTTAACTTGAGGAGGCTGAAGAAAGCATATGTTACAAATATACCAACCAAATAAGTACCTATATACTTTTAACTATATAAATAAAAAAATTAAATTTCGAATAAAAAAATTTAAGTTGTATTTAGGCATTAGTCAAAGCAAAATAAATTATTAAATGATAAAATATAATAAAAATCTAAGTCAATGAAAAAATAAAATAAAAATAAAAAATAGCTACAAATTTTAACTTATCAAAGTGAAATGAATTTCATAAGCTTAAAATAATTTAAATAGTATTTGTATAGAAATGTTTTAAGTAAAATTTAAAAAAATATGACTTAAAAATACAACCTTATAGCACCATTTCTAACCTACTATACAATGTGTAGGTTAGTTTTACATTTTTTTTTTTCTTTTATAAAATTATAATTAAATAAAAAATGATAAAACGTTAAAAATTCAATGATTTCATGCTTATCAGAAGAGCAAAAGCACAAAAAAAGTTTTATTTTTTTTAATTTTGCTGATCTTATTATATCAAAACAACAGTGGATTGACTCACATTATGCAATCTCAAATGAGAGTATTATGTACATTTAATAGTTTTTATTTTATTGCATACAATAGATTTCTAACGAACCATTAGATATCTATTGAATAGAATGATATAGAAAAAATAGCATTAGCTTTTATCTTAAGTGCTTGGGTACTGAAGGCTGGCACTTGATAATAGTCGCACCAGAATAAGGAACCTTATTAATTGTAGACTAGGTCAAAATATATATCATTAGAGGGTACATGATAATGTTTGGGTAAGTATTTTCGTATAGCCGATAAATAGCTCAATTACAATTAAACGCGGATGTTTTAATGGCATGCCCATAATATCCCTTTGTAATCCTCACACCGGACCATATAATAAAATTGAAGTAATAAACTATGTGAAATTACATTCTTTATATATTTAGATTATTAATTAAATTCTTTAAAATGTTTTATTTTTCTGTAAGCAGTTTCCTTTCTTTGTTTTTTAATGAGAACATACTTAATTGGCTGAATTAAGTGAATTATAGTGACTATGACAATGATAAGAAATATGAATTTAACATGTCTGATAGCCCAATGATGAGAAACAGTATACGAGGTTATTGCACACACTCTAGACATTAAACGTATTTAAAAACAATAATATAATTCAGTGGATTTTTTTTAAATTACTCGTGTTGTGTTCAAATTGAAAATTTGATATGATTTGAATCGGAATCATATTATTCATACAGTATCTGGGTCACATCAATTTTACAGATGGAAATTTTGAAAATAAAGTATTATTAACATACAAATGAACTCTAAGCATGCGAGCTGATACCAGTAGTTAAAATTTACCATAGATTTGAAATTAATAATAGTTGCAAACCAAACATTTACATGTATGCTGCCGATACTAAGGTCTCTTACAGGATAAGGCTTGATAGGGACAGAATACATAGAACAAAGACATATGATTGTACTTTGATTACAATAGAAATGACCGCTTGTATACACACACATTAGAGAAGGAAGATGTGAATAAAATACTGGTGAGTAGTGGTGCGGGTCGTTTATACGGGACGACTATCACCTCACAATGTAGAGAGCACCAACGTACAGGTGCCTCCGTTCACTTCCTCACCGATACCAGTCAGGAAGCTCCAAGACCCCGATTTATTAGAATACACCTACCTAAGTAAAAACGTCAACAGGCGCAGTTTAAAGCTGGCTCACGAAATATGAGACGACTGCATGATAGTCATGAGTTGACAGCCACTGTTCACATGATCCACGACCTGCTCTTTCAGGTTGTAGACCTGTTCCTTGAGCTTGTTAACCACTCCGTTCAGTTCCGAGTTCTCGGCCTTTAACTCCTTGACCTTGTCCTCTAGCCTGGCGATCCTCTCCAGTTTCCTTCTACGGCACTTGGAGGCGGCCAGCCTGTTCCTCTGCCTCTTCCTCTCCAATTTGATCCTCTCTTGGTCCTCCATATCGATGGGGGCTACGGAAGGCGGCGAATCGGGCACGGTCTGGGGTTCGTCTTTGACGAGAGAAGTGTCCGGAGGCGACATGACGAACATGCCGCCGCTGGAGGAGACGGGGGGATAATGGTTATCGAGGCTAGTATAAGTGGGACCACATGAGATTTTAACGCTGCCGCCACTGCTGCAGCTTTCGTTACTACCCGCCCTTTCATTTTGTGAACTGTTACCTTGAGAGGAGTCTCCGCTGTGGTGAAGTTCGTTGAGGGCTTCGACAAATCCTCTGGCGTAGCTCTCCTGCTCTTCGGTTACGTTCCTCGGGAAGAGGATCTGAGTGGTGGGTGTAGTGGTAGGAGCCAGTCGGTTCGAGTCGATGATGAACTGTTCCAGCTCCGGAGAAGGCAGTTTCAGGAGGTGGAGGTCGGGAGAAGAGAGGACGGGAGCGGCCGAGGCCGCCGCTAGTATCTTGGGTCTTTTGGGCGAGCCGCTGAAATCCAAAGTCAGATTACGTTTTAAATGGTTCACATCTCTTCCTCCTCGCATGTTGTACTGCTCCTCGTAAAACGTCGTATCCATAGTCGACTTGGTTTAACTGTCACGATAAATCAACACCGGCACAGAGCATTTAATTACCGAAAAGAAGAGAGAAAAAACAGCGTGAAAAATACAGAGGATAAAGATCGGAACTGGCACTGAAAAAAGAGTAACCTCACTCGCGCGAAGATCAGAAACAACTACACCTAGATTCACTCGAAGAGAACGACGGAGTTGTCCCTGTTAGTCATCCGTCTAAAAATAGAAATAACGTCATGGAGCCAGCATTTCATTGGTCGAAAGTGATGTCATCCTTGGTAACCCCCACTTCCCCCCGTCGAGGGAGGGGATAGGTCCGGGCAATATGGAGGTCCGGGTTCGGAACCGGACTAAGGCGTCGGAAGAACAGGTGGGCTCGTTTTGAAGTTTGACGTCACGTGTATATCTTATATTATACTGTGTACGAATAAACAATGCCCCAGGTAGGAGAGTAGTCTAAAGAAATCAACCAGATCTTCAACCCCCTTGTTTCATATGGTTTTTCCCCCCAGACAGAACGGGCCCGTCCATCAGTCCGTCTAGCTATTTTATTCTATAACCTCCCGGGAGCCCGATTCCACAGAGAGTCTAAAACTCTAAAACTAGTGTAAGACAAAAACAACTTAAAACATCGCATAAAATTAATTCTAGACGAGTTTAAGTAAACATTTTAGTCAATATAAACTCCTTATTAGTCAACGAAGGTAAAACCTAGACAACCAATAGTAAATAATTAATAACTAAACCCTCCAATTAACTCAACCAACAATTAACCCCCTGCCTCCTGCTGTTCAATTACAGTTCTCCCAGCCCTGTCCAATTCCCAGGTCCTGGCGTTGCAATAGTTCCGCCGCTGGTGCTGCTGCCCAGGCAGCCATCGAAAAGTGGAACTAATGGAGTGAACAAACCCACGGTTTCACTCAACGGCCATTTCTCATTTCTTTTGGTTTTCTTTCTCATATTTTTTAATGTTAACAATCTCTTCATGACGTGTTTGTGATTTTTACCTCTTTGAGAATGGTTTGCGTGTTTTGTGATGTATTTGGCTGCTCAAGTAAAGAATCGTTGGTGAAATGCTTTCGCTTACCTCGGGATAAAGCAAGGTTTGTTATAATTTATTTGATAAATCTTATGTTAATGTCTTGCTCGAATCTACAGTTTTGACTAAGGGATATCTGCAATGAAAAGTATGTAAAAAAGTGTTAAGTCTAAAAATTACAAATTTCAGCGATTGCACTCCAAGTGTGAAAAAAAGTTTTTGGGAGCTGTGGACTGTAGATGTCATTCAATAGCATCAAAATATTAGAATTTTATCAAAACATTTCGCTTGATTTATACACTTAAGAGATTATACCCTTTTGTCAAAAGAGTTCACTTTTAAGATTTATACATTTGAAAGATTATATCTATATAATTAATACATTTTAGAGATAATATCCCTTTGTCTAAACAGTTCATTCGAAATTCGAATAAGCCCCCTCCCCCCAAATTTTCTTACATCTTTTTTTAGGTGCTTGGATAACTGCAGTTTTACCTGAGTGAAGAATTGTTATACCTCGCTATACGGAACAAATACAAAGGAAATAATAAGGAACAAATACACACAAATAAAGGTACAATGGGTGTAAGTTGACTTATACCTTTTATACTAAAATTACATAAATTATCAGATAATGTACAAGGCTTTAAATTGACGAACTCTTTATACTTGGCTCTAACTTCATTTTACTAACATAACCCTTTATGCACCGAGCTCAATAACTCATTAATAAAACAGTCTAGACTTAAATCCTTTATACCATTCTGTAAGTAATTTTTCATTAAATAATTCCTTTAATTTGCCTAACTTTATCTCATTTGAATTTTTTATACATATATTTTTTTTTTTTGCAGATGGTGGTTTAATCCTACTAGGAATTTCAAAACCTATAATTTTTGCTGCCAGAGCCCAATATGGACCTGGATTGCTCTGCACCTGCAAGTGGAAGGGAGAGATTTTAGGGGGTGCGAATCCCTACAACATGCATTAGCATTTTTAAACCCTTTTACGTTTACAAATAGACAAAAAACATTACTAATAAATATTCACTAACATTAAATTTCTCCTAACAAATATTCACTAACATTAAATTTCTACTAACAAATATTCACTAACATTAAATTCAACCAAATTTCTCTAAATTGACTACTTTTTATGATAAGGATATTTTTATTGCTTGTATTAAAACATTGAATTTAGCCTTATTGTATATTTTATGAAAATAAAACAGTGTACACAGTATGGCTTAATATTTTTGGTTTTGAAATTCCCGGTCTTTTTGGCGGAAATTAGTTCCACTTTTTCCTGGTTGTCTAGAAACGCTACTGTATTTCCCCGCTCTAACCTTGTCAAAGCTCTTTTAAGAGGGGAGGCGACCATAGACTATTCTCTCGAGGCGACTATCTCTAATATATATATATATATATATATATATATATATATGTATATCTGGGTTCTCCTTCTAGTAATATTTGAATAGTTTTTACTTTCACTTATAAAAAGAAAGTATTGTGTTGGCACGAAAATTAGATTTTGATGGATTTACACGTTTTGATGTCCCCTGAACGCTACCCCCCAAAACCTCTGAAAAAGCGCAAAAAAATTATTTCACGAAAACGGTTCCGACGATTTTGATTAAAAAATTGTAAAATGTAGTCCAATAAATACGAACGATATAAGCTGTTTTCCCTAGAGAAAATCTAGGTGCTGAGAAAATAGCTTTTAACGCGGACGGAGAGAGGCCGGGTTGCATTGCCCGCCTAGGAAATGTTATTTCTATGATAAATTTTGATGAATTGTTCAATAATAATTAAATAACCTACGAAAACTAATAAATGGAAAACACAGGGCTAAGAAATTATGAACTCGTATGAGAGAAAGTTTGTCTGAGTTGTCTTGGACCTATTTTTTTTTTTTTTTCATTTATTTATTATAAAAATAATTGCTATATTTTTTAATTTTAAAATATTATTAAAGTATTGGCTCTTTTCCTCCAAAGTAATATATTCGGTTTGTAAAGAACGACTTCAATAAAGCGATAAAAAAAAAAAATTCCCAAAAATTAGATTGTTATCCTTGGAAATGTGTTAGTATAATATGAAATTTTGGATGACGATGTATTACGCAATAGGTACATAAGTAGGTCAATGTATAAACTTTTTTCCTTGAAGTGGTTCTATTTTGGTCATTTGTGTGCTTAATAAATTTCCTATCTAATAATTATTATTATTAATTTTAAGATATATCTGATATCTGATAATAAATGTATAGTATAACGAGCTCAATCTAGCTTAAAGAGCGGGGCTTTCGTTAACCCAACAATTTACACCCCCCCCCCCCCCCCCTCCCACCCACTATAATTCCTTAGTTTTCTAAAAATTAAACTCCTTTCAGCTTTAACCAGGATATAATTTATTCATTGCTGTCGTCAATTAGGGGAGGGGGGGGGGGGGGGGGTTGACATCAAATTGTACGTTTCTCAGCTATCAATAAAGCTAAACTCCTTTTTCAGCTCCTTCATTGAAAAATTGGTTGAGTTTGTTGAGGTTTGAACTTTCCTGTTAATGCAAAAAATGCTGTTAATATCAGGAATATTGTATCCCCGTTAATAGATAATTTCCCGGTTGCCCCCTAAGATATCTGCTATCGGATCGGCTACACATTACATACGAGGGAAGAATGCTTGGGAAGAATGTACTGGGAAAATAGGGTTGCGTTTTATTTACGAAAACGCTCTCTAACATTGAAGTTCAATTCACGAAGGGATCACGCGTCAATCACGTGCACCCATTTATGAAAACGAAGAAAAATAATAAATTTTTATTTTTGTAACCTGGAGTGTATCATTCGTAGCACTTTAGTTCATTGTTCTGTAGATTGGCCACCGAAATTATTGGTGGTCCTTAAATAATGTGTCTTATTTAGTCTTATTTTATTATTTATTTTTTTAGGTCTTTCATTTTTTAAATTTTAATTGTATACGTGTGTTTTTTAACGTTTTACGTAGATTTTTTTTTTTCTTTTGAAGAGTAATGCTGTAAATTAATTGCTTGTTTACGTCTTTGCAAGATTTTACATTTTCCTCGTCTCAGAAGTGTTATTTTGGTTCGTCATGAGTCACAAGACGTTTGCTATGGGTGTGAAATTTCACAATGAACGCAAGATCTCAAACGTTTGAATTGGTTTGTTCTAATTTCTTAAAAAAAAGTTAATAGTGCCTTGTGTGTTGAATCAGTGTCAGCCCTGGGTCCGTGTCTTCTTTTGCTTTTAATTGTGCTTAGTCATACCGAGAGTTACGAGTCGTAATTTTCGTTATTTTTTTCGAGCCGTTTATTCGAGCATTCAGAAAAAATTTGGTGTGGTGATTGGGGGAAGTACATATTATTATAGTGTATTTTGTAGGTTGTCCTCTTATATTTATAACAGATGTTTTTCAGTTATATTTTTAAACTCTGGCTTATAATTAGTGTTCACAAAGCTATACGTGTTGACTCTGGCTAATTGCTAATTTTGTTTTATTGAAAAAAAAAAAAAAAAAAACAACTTTGTTTTTAGATTTAATAGAAATTAAAGAAACCTGCTATAGAATGCTTAACCTGCTAATATGTAACCTTCCTTTCACAAGATTCAGCTGTTTTAACCACTTTTTTAAATTTTAATTAAATTTAAAAAAAACGAAAACAGTTCATTAATTATGTTACACTTTACATTTAGCGATATGACATCTCTTCATCCATAATTGTATACAAATTGCATGCTTAGTGATGTTGAGTGATTGAATCATAATATCTTTCATAAGAAAGTAAAGCAAATTTTGGAACTCAATGTAAAAACCTTGGGCAGTTATGTCCTATGTGTAAATGAATTCCTCCCTTATTTTCTTTACAATTTTCACAAATTAATTGTTTCTACCAAGATATTTGTGGAACTTAAAACATTGGGACATTGGGAGTGAACCGATTGAGTGCAAAAGTAACAAACTGAGAGTCGATTGAGCGCAGACCTTACAAACTGGTGTGTGTCAACTGAGCGCAAGTACTTAAGACTTACTTTTTTATTAGTTACTTAGGTCAGTGCTGATTGAGCACAGACTTTACTAACTGTTGAGTGTCAACTGAGTGCAAGCACTTAAGACTTACTTTTTTATTAGTTACTTAGGTCAGTGCTGATTGAGCGCAGACTTTAATAACTGTTGAGTGTCAACTGAGCGCAAGTACTTAACACTTACTTTTTTATTAGTTACTTAGGTCAGTGCTGATTGAGCGCAGACTTTAATAACTGTTGAGTGTCAACTGAGCGCAAGTACTTAACACTTACTTTTTTATTAGTTACTTAGGTCAGTGCTGATTGAGCGCAGAATTTACAAACTGTTGAGTGTCAATTGAGCGCAAGTACTTAAGACTTACTTTTTTATTAGTTACTTAGGCCAGTGCTGATTGACGCAGACTTTACTAACTGTTGAGTGTCAACTGAGCGCAAGTACTTAACACTTACTTTTTTATTAGTTACTTAGGTCAGTGCTGATTGAGCGCAGACTTTACTAACTGTTGAGTGTCAACTGAGCGCAAGTACTTAAGACTTACTTTTTTATTAGTTACTTAGGTCAGTGCTGATTGAGCGCAGAATTTACTAACTGTTGAGTGTCAACTGAGCGCAAGTACTTAAGACTTACTTTTTTATTAGTTACTTAGGCCAGTGCTGATTGACGCAGACTTTACTAACTGTTGAGTGTCAACTGAGCGCAAGTACTTAACACTTACTTTTTTATTAGTTACTTAGGTCAGTGCTGATTGAGCGCAGACTTTACTAACTGTTGAGTGTCAACTGAGCGCAAGTACTTAACACTTACTTTTTTATTAGTTACTTAGGTCAGTGCTGATTGAGCGCAGAATTTACAAACTGTTGAGTGTCAATTGAGCGCAAGTACTTAAGACTTACTTTTTTATTAGTTACTTAGGCCAGTGCTGATTGACGCAGACTTTACTAACTGTTGAGTGTCAACTGAGCGCAAGTACTTAACACTTACTTTTTTATTAGTTACTTAGGTCAGTGCTGATTGAGCGCAGACTTTACTAACTTTTGAGTGTCAACTGAGCGCAAGTACTTAAGACTTACTTTTTTATTAGTTACTTAGGTCAGTGCTGATTGAGCGCAGAATTTACTAACTGTTGAGTGTCAACTGAGCGCAAGTACTTAAGATTACTTTTTTATTAGTTACTTAGGCCAGTGTTGATTGACGCAGACTTTACTAACTGTTGAGTGTCAACTGAGCGCAAGTACTTAACACTTACTTTTTTATTAGTTACTTAGGTCAGTGCTGATTGAGCGCAGACTTTACTAACTGTTGAGTGTCAACTGAGCGCAAGTACTTAAGACTTACTTTTTTATTAGTTACTTAGGTCAGTGCTGATTGAGCGCAGACTTTACTAACTGTTGAGTGTCAACTGAGCGCAAGTACTTAACACTTACTTTTTTATTAGTTACTTAGTTCAGTGCTGATTGAGCGCAGACTTTACTAACTGTGGAGTGTCAACTGTGCGCAAGTACTTAAGACTTACTTTTTTATTAGTTACTTAGGCCAGTGCTGATGGAGCGCAGACTTTACTAACTGTTGAGTGTCAACTGAGCGCAAGTACTTAACACTTACTTTTTTATTAGTTGCTTAGGTCAGTGCTGATTGAGCGCAGACTTTACTAACTGTTGAGTGTCAACTGAGTGCAAGCACTTAAGACTTACTTTTTTATTAGTTACTTAGGTCAGTGCTGATTGAGCGCAGACTTTAATAACTGTTGAGTGTCAACTGAGCGCAAGTACTTAACACTTACTTTTTTATTAGTTACTTAGGTCAGTGCAAATAAAAATAAAAACGCACTCAATCAAATAAAAATAATAAAAAGTCAACATTAATTATTTTAACTGTGTTGTATTACATTTTACGTAATTGTCAAAGAAGTATCTACAATAATAATAATAAAAAAACATAAATCACCTTATTCTCCATAGTAATGCTGCAAAGAACTAATTAATTGTAATGCAGAAATTTGACTGCTGCTGCACATAAAGAAATAACTTTCCTACACAAGTTCTTGCGCTCAGTCGACTCTCACAATTTAATCCTTTTTTCTCTCTCACGCTGAATCGGTACTTACCCGGGACATCATACTTTCTAAAACGTGCACATCATAATTAATCCTTGGGTGCGCGCATTCTAATAGAGACAGGAAGAGGCATGCACCCCTGATAGGACTTAATCTGTTTTATATGCCCACATAACAGGTAAAATAAATATAAACTTGGAAATAATTTTATCAAAATATTATAAAACATTTAAATTGGTTATTATTTTTTAAATTATAGTTGAGTCTCATAATTTGCAAGCACAAAATCAGTCTCAATTATAATTTTCCTATTTTTACTTTTTTATGTATATTTTTATTTTTGAATAATGGTACTATATTAATTTATTTTGTATTATGTGTATAAATTTCACTTAAATTAGAGTACTGATAAAATTCAAGTGAAAGTGGTGCGAGTCCCCTGTCAGGACAATATGGGCATAGAATTGAAGTATACTAACGTACGATGTCATACAGTGACTGATTCTCCTGAATGTTGCTAGAAAAATCCCTATCTACCAATCGCTCCCATTTCTATCTAAATTTCACAGTTTTATCTCAAATATCCCTAGGGATTAGGGATGTGGATTCCAACCCCCCAGAGGGTGAAAGGTGTGTGGTCGGGACACTACTCAATTATATAAATGATAATAGTTTTTCTTACAATAAAATGAAATAGATAATGTTACAGTTTTAACGAGATCATAACTATACCAACATAATTTGTTTATTTTTGGGTGAATTTTAATTTTACCTTTATATTTTTTTACTTATTTTTATTAATAATAATATTATACTCTGTCTCGTGACATTAGAACAAATGACAGTAAAAATATAAAACTTATGTATCACTTAAACACAACCGTAAGAGATTAATACTTTAATGGAATCTAAAAAATATAGTTTAAAACCTGATCCTAATTTTAAACCTAGGATCTAAAAAGGTTGCTAATCCTACAGCACATCAGTGAGGATTTACTTGGTTCAATGTTTTTTAACCGGGAATCATGTCCTGACTCTAATAGCTTAATAACTCCTTTAAAACTATATCATTAAATGACTGTCCACACTATTAACTAACTTCTCGCCAATGGAGAGCAAACCTCTCAACAAGACTCCCGGCTGTATCTCTTTCGCCACTTATTTTCCTTGTCACATCTTTGAAGGATTTCAGTGCAATTGCAAGTTGTTTAATGTTTACTCCACTCTTCTTCAGTCAGTATTGGTAGATCCAAGGACCAGTGTTGTTTTTATAGAATCTTCTTAAGCCCTCTTATTTCTTTAATAGCGTCAAGTACTACCAAATTTAAGGTGTGGGCGAAATAACCAAAGTGCTTCCACTGTAGGTTTTTAATGGCAGCACAAATATTAACGGCATTGTCACTAACAACCTCCAAAACTATCATTGAGCCCATATTTAGACACTATTGACATAATTTCAACGTGCTAAATTATCTGCCCTATATATTTTGTTACAACCCAACATCACGGATTTCAGACAAAAAATGGCAAAAATAAAATGTGCAGTTACTGCTAAATAACTGTCATTGTTTAGTGACGTTCATGCATCCATTCTCAAGCAAATGACCACATACAAACACTACTTATATTCTCCCGGTCGTACTACGGCTTGGTAGATGGTAAGACTAATTTAATGTTAGTTTCCTCTACAATTTTAAAAGGTTGATAATCTATTGTTTACAGTTTCATCAATTGTTGATCAATGTTGTGTTTGTGGTCTGATTATTATTATTATTATTATTATTATTATTTTTTTTTTTTTGGGAGGGGGTTATAAAAATGTGGTTTAAGAACCTTGAACAGTTGGTTCTGATTTGTTATGGACAGGAGTATTACTCGTGGTTCATGCTCTGAAACTGCTGATGCTGAAGTTAAAGGTAGCGGATCATCTTCATCTCAATCAATAGGGGCTAAAACTGCTGTTGTCGGGGTTGATATTGATGTGGTAGACAAGATGCACACTAACATGTTTTCTTTTTATGTGTTTTTTTTTTAAATTGGCAGTAGTAGATTTAAAGCTTACCATCTTCCAGCCCACACATATCACATCTTGCAAACTTATTTTGTAATTATTTATTGTAAAATAGGTACACAAGTCACTACTTTGGCATGGTGTTTTAGCCATGATACAGAATAAATATAAAGATTTCGGAATAATAATGAGTAGCAAAAAGTGATAGCTGGTAAACATAACTAATACAAACAAAACTAGTGATGAAGGCGACAGGAGGAAGTTAACTAGGAAACTGAAAGGAAAAAAGTGGCAAAGATGCATCTATGCCTCTACTCATTCCTTCTAGGGAGTGAGGTAGAGAATAGAGGAAGATTACACTTCGCTTGACAGCACTCTCGAGTGATTCCGAGACTCGATCTCTCATCCCCACTCCATTACTCTACTCTACTCTAAAAGACATGCATGACGATAATTTTTTTTTATTTTTTCGTTCCAGTTTGTCTGGATCTGGAACTAGTTTTGCTTGGAACTTAGAATGAAAATATCGTTTTCGTTCCAAGTGAAACGAGTTTTCTACGTTCCCTACGAGTTAGTTAATTAGTTTCGTTGATGTTTTCTCGTTCCTGCTTCCTCTTTAATCAGTTACGTTACGTACTATTTTGCTCTATAATTACTTAAAAGATATATACATTTTTTTAAAAAAAATTGTGTGACAAATTTTAATCGAATTCAAGCAATAAAGAGTTATTAATTAATTAAAAATAAACAGGAAAAAAAAACCTTCAAAGTCGTTCCAAAAATAAAGTAGTTCCATGAAATCTTGGAACGATTGGAACCTTTAGTAATGGTTGGATGTAACAAGGCATTTCACAAATTTGAAATGAACCTGCTGTAATAATTTGCAATTACTAAGAATGTCCGTAATTCACTCTGGTTTTCTGGTCTTTTTGCTTTCAAAAGGGCTTCAATGTTCTTTCCTGTCTTATGTAACCGTCTTTTGTTGATTATGCGGTCTAAACATTTCAAGCTGGTTTGACAAAATTTATTTTTCCCCCCTTTTAACTCTCAAATTATATTCCCTTATTGGTTGTAGTACTTGTTTTTATCGGGTCAAAAGTTCTTCAATTGACCTTCCTTGAATTATTATGCCATCAAAAAATAACTGAAACCACCCTGTAGCCCCTGTGATATGCCCATAAATTTATTCCCTAGAGCTGGCACCACTTTCCATCTGAGCGTAAGTCAAACTTTGTAATTCCCCTTTGATGGCCTGTAACTTTGCCCTCTCATTAATATACTTAAATACGCATTGCTTAGGTCCAACATTCACAAATATTTCTCCCCGTTCATTTGTGAAAGTATTTCATCTATTCGTGGGATGAGTTGTCATCTTTTATCATTTCATTAAGGTTTACCTTGTAATCTGCACTAAGTTTTACTGCTGCATTTGGTTTTATTACTGAAACAACTGGAGTGCCCCATTCTGATTTTTCTACCTTAGCTATTATCCCTAGACACTCTAGTCTCTCAATCTCCTCCACAACTTTTCTTTTAATAGCAAATGGTACCTGTCTAGGTTTTAGAAATGTTGGTAGGGCTTCGTCTTTAAGATGCAGGTGTGCTTTATAATTTGGAATCCACCCTATACTCGGTTGAAATACATCCTCAAATTCTGTTAATAGTTTATCTAATTTTGTTGTTTCCCCTGATAGTACCATTTTGATTTCACCCCAGTCTAATTTACTTTCCTAAGCCAAGCTCTACCGAATATCAGGTCTACTTTTTTGATTAATCACTTATAATTTCCCAAATAATTCAAAATCTTTATACTTACACGTTACAATAGCTTTTAGGTACTATTACTTCCCCTGTATAAGTCTTAAGTTATACGTTGGTTTTCCATAATATGTCTGTTCATTAGTCCTAACTTGTTCACTCTGTTCTGGTTTTCTCTTGGTTATACATTCTCTGGCAGGTGTCCTTTCTTATTACAAGCCTTATAGACTTCTTCCTTAAATCTACAATAATTTGCTCTATGTTGACTGCTGCTCTTTAACGCTTCGAATCTCTTGTCTTGTCGTCTATTTCTTAGAGTTATAGATATAACTATCCCATATTTTATTTCTATTTGATTTACTCACTTGATTTATCCCAGGATTATTAACCGGATCTGAATCCATGAGCTATTTTCCTTCTTTGCCTGTTCAATGGCTATCACTAATTGTTCTAGCTCCTTAAACCATAACTCCTTCTTTTCTTGTAGTATTTTTGCCCGAATTTCTCTGTCCTTAACTCATTTAATTAACTACAATGTGAGCGGTACCTCTTTCTTTTTTTTATTCAATTTTTTTTTTATTGGCAAAAGTTAGCAATAGTAAGGGTAACTGCAGCCATTTAAAATATTTTTTTTAATTGGATAACGTGGGTAGTAACAAACGTCAAGATAATTTTGTTCCTAATGCGGCTGCAGAGCCAACTTAGCATTTGCTTTGTTGATTGAAGCGGTATCTCTGCTACTGATAATCCACATTGACAAACTTGCATTTGCTAGCCAACTTATTCTGCAGAGAATCCAGTAATTGTTTCCGCCTGTTTCTGTATTCTACAGAACTCATGATGCTGAGCCCAAATACCAGCATGTCCCGCATGTCCACTAGGTCCTCATAATTCTTCTCCGTCAGATTATACGGCACACACAACTCTTTTGGTGTAACAGTGGGTTTAAGGCATGTAACAACATATACACTTTCAATTTTTCGTCTGTAATGTAATGGTATATCCTTAGCAACATAAATGTCTTTGACCACTGTGTAAAAATTTCAATGGTTTCCTCCTCATGCAGTGGTGCGAATTTATATTAGCAGTGGTAGATACATTATTACTTACATTTCCTTTTTTAGGGTTTCGTTGGTAAAACCAAAAAAAGAAACCCTTATAGTTTTGTTCATGTGTCTGTCTGTCTGTCTGTCACTCTGTACGGTTCCAATAACTTTTGAATAAAAAGAGATAGAAACGTGAAACTTTCCAATATTAAAGATTGTTTTGACGCGCACACAGGAAAAATATCATGAACTCAAAATTATCAGCTGTTCAAATCCAAAATGGCGGATAACTCACGTCATGCGAAAAAAATATTTTTTTAAAATTTTAAGTGGGGTATCAAATGAAAGGTATCGAAGAGTAGATTACAAATATATATATCACTTAGGGAAAGTGTTCAATTTTCGGCGCCATTTTGTCAAAAAACATCGACATTTTGCGTGTCCCCCCCCCCCCCTAAAACTATATTTCCGCTCTTACTAAAAATATAGAAAAATATGCAAAATGTGCAGTCTGATGGGCCCAAGAAAAAATAAGAATAGCAACTTGGTCGGATTAACTGGGAATCCAAGATGGCGGCTAATTGCTGTCACGGGGAAAAAAATATTTTTTCAAAATTTTGAGTAGGGTATCAAGTGAAAGGTATTGAAGAGTAGATTACAAAAATATATAACACTTGTGGAAAGCGTTTAATTTTCTACGCCATTTTGTCAAAAACATCCAAATTCCCCCCCCCCCCCCCAACTACTAATTTCATGTTTACAACACCAATGAAACCCTTTTTACGTGAGACTTCACGCACTACCAATTTTTATTTTATTTTTTAAAGCTGTTTTGACAGGTCCACTCCTTATCTAAATTATTTTTTTGATATTCAATTTTTAAGTTTTTGGTAGTTTTATACTACGGAAAGTTTAAATTTTAATTTAAATCAAATTATAATTATTATTAACTAAGGAAACAGACAGTGAAAAATACACTCCAGCGCTGGAGTGTAATTTTCACTGTCTGTTTCCCGTAGTTAATAATAATTATAATTTGATTTGATTTTTTTGTTTATATAACTTTGTTTAGAGTTTTATTAATCTTTCTTCAATTTCGAGTCTTTTTTTCGTTTTCGCTATTTAACTCCTCCTTCTTAATATTCGGCTCTATATTTTCTTGGGTTTGATTGAAGTTTCTCTAAATATTTTCTATTTTTTCTAGTCTAGTTATTATTTCTTCTAATAATAAATTTTCTACATGAATTTTTTTATGTTTTTGTTTATTGTGCTTTAACCACTGCTTGTGATCTTCATAACTTACCCAAGATTTATTCAGTTTTATCGCTCACCGCCTTTGTTGAATACACATAAAACACTATAGTAGATCTAATGTACATTTTTATCTGAACTCAAACATAAAAATAATTGTAAGAATTAATAAAGTGTCAGTGTTGTCAGTTATCTGTCACATATATGTCACTCAACTTACGTATTTTTCGTCTTTTACGGTATACTTTGCAAACCCACCTATTACGTAAGTCCAGGGTATTACTGCATTTTGCACTATGATGGACGTATTATATGTTGGTAAAGTTAAACTTGCTTTTTTGTTAAACAAAAGGTTGTCACCAAAATTAATGGTCATGGACACCTTCCTGGGGGCCGCTCTTAGACGCCCGTTTTAGGGGCTTTTTCGGGGGCGTGTATCTTTTTCCTATTCACTTTAAAAAAAAAAAAAAAAAACAATTTTTTCCCTTTTCGCGAGACCTACAAAAAAGGTCCTTTGCGTAGGACGGCTGCGGTCGACGCCCCCCAAAAAACGGTTTTTTCCGCATAACTCGAATACGGTCGACCGCAGCGGTCCGACGCAAAGGACCTTTTTTGTAGGTCTCGCAAAAAGGGAAAAAATTGTTGTTTTTTTTTTTAAAGTGAATAGGAAAAAAGATACACGCCCCCGAAAAAGCCCCTAAAACGGACGTCTAAGAGCGGGCCCCAGGAAGGTGTCCATGACCAAATTAATACTAGAAACATACATATAACTATTAAAACCTTATTGCTAAGAGTAACTAGAGTTAACAAATTTTCTAATCAACCTAATAGTAAGCTAAAACATACACATATAACAGGCCTGAAGATGTCCCTCATGGAATGAAATATAACCGTATTAATTAAATTGTCTTATAAACTTGTTTGACCCTTTCTTGACATCACTTAGAAAATATGTACTAACGGAGGACCGCAACCTAATAGTAGTGGATTGACGGCAAGGATGAACCACTTTTTCGAACCTAGCAATCAGGCCACATTGGGCCCATTTTACTAACCCTGTGGTGGAGAGTTCCAGCCAATTTCTACATCATACCTGTGCATTGTACCGCCGAAGCGGGTATGGTGTGGTCATTAGTTAGCTATTAAAATCAGAGCATCATAGCACGGGATCGTACCCACGATCTTGATTTGCCTCGACTCATTGACAGCCGAGCGGGTGCCTAGAGCCCCACGGCCACACTTGTAACCGGACAACATCCTAATAAGAATCTAATTTTTAGGTTATTCTTCCAATCAATCTGGTGGCATTGGAACATTGTCTTTACTTATCTGTTATTATTTTGTTTTTGTGCTTGCAGGAAGTCGAGGGACATCAGGTAGATGAAGCTGTGGCAAGTATTTTCCACACTGTTTTATTTCATCGGTCTCTAGGAAAGTTCTGTTACAAACAGGAAGGAAGCTATTCTGTTGGAACTGTTGGATATGCTGATGTAGATTGTGATTTCATTGATTTTACTTATGTAAGTTGAAGGAAATCATTTATTTAAGATTATCGAATTTACAAGAATTACCTTTTTGTTGATAACTTCAGTAAACTTAAAGATTTATTATGATTTTATAAAGTTAATTCTACTGATTTTTACTTTATATAAACTATGAAAGTTGAGAAGGAGTTCCATTCTTTTCCTTGCACAGCCTGCACACTGGGCTTACCAGAGTTTTGCATACCGAAGCAGCACTTCTCCATATTATCTGGAGATCTAAATTTAAAAAAAAACCTTATGGATTTTTTCACTCTACAATGTGGTATGCCAACAGCAGTTTCTGGTGTGATAGGGTTTTAACTGGACCACTTTTTGGCTCACTGGTCAGCAATCTCAAAGCCACAATGGCCTAATTGACGGGTGTACTAGTTGCGCCTTCTTAAGTTGCACAAGTGTGTTAATATCTTTTGCAACCAACACGTTTAAGTAATTTAAACAATAAACCATAGCTTACCAAAAAAGAAGATAGGAATAATGAACCCTTTGTGGCACGGCTATAGTGGACAAACAATGAGGCACGGGCGGCGTACTTTATGCGCCAATGCATTTTTCAAACCATAAATAGGTCAAATCCAGATTATCTAGATTGCGTTTTGGAAATGTTGAACTAAAAAGTCAATTAATGTATTAAATATTTATTTCTCAATGATGTCTTTAATTATAAAAATAAAAATTACTATAAAAAAAATCAGTAATTACTCCTTCAGCATTCTGACTTAGTATCAGGCTTTCAACCTTAATTAATTGTTGTTATTTGTCAAAGTTCTAAGATAACTCCTCACAACCATCATCCTAATCCGACAACTCATGCAAACCGAAAAATATTGATCGGAAGGCTTAATTTCTCTATACCGGACATGGTGGCACTGGTTGTATACAGTGCACAAATAAACACAGCAAAACAATGCAGAACGAAGCAATAATCAAAGCAGACTGTTTCATCTGTTCTCTAGTGGTAGGGTAAAGTGAGGTTATATTATTCTCGCATCATGAATCTGTGATTTACAGAAACTTTTTTACCTGTGGCGCACTCAATGCGCCAGCCCGTGTCTCAAAGGGTTAAAAAAAAGTAGAAAAACTTGGTCCAATCAATGTATAAGTGAGTTTCACTAAAATTGGCATCCAAGTGGAAGGTTATACAAACTATGTGGTACCACGAAGTAAAGTGGTAACAGTCATGTAGTATATAATAGAACTTATTATGTTAAGACCTCAGGCCTCTTCTAATCCCTTAACCCTTTGAGGACGGAGTGCTGTAATGTTATAAGTACCCTGGGGACGGAGTGTATTTTTCAGTAATGAACCCCCGGGCCGGACTGATTATCAACCATGCATTAAAACTATCCCGCTTTTGACTCACTTCACTATTTACTTCATATTTTCTACAATTTTCCTTATAAGAACAAAAATCTTTTTTTATTTCGTTCTACATATTTGTGCCTATATATTAATATATTTTAATAAACGAAATTTTATTTCTATAAATAGATAGAATGATATATACATAACACATTTTATATCTTACGGGTTATTTTTATTTCTTAACTCCATATTCTATGTTAAAAAAAACATAAAAATTAAAGAATTACTACCATATAATAATAAAACTAAAAGATTCAGGCTTCGGGTAGACAATAAAAAGTACGAAAGTGTACAGAAAAGAGTATAATGTACCGGCCGTCGGCAATTGTGAAATTATCCCGCTTTTGACTCACTTCACTATTTACTTCATATTTTCTACAATTTTCCTTATATGAACAAAAATCTTTTTGTATTTCGTTCTAGATAGTTGTGCCTATATATTAATATATTTTAATAAACGACATTTTATTTCTATAAATAGATTGAATGATATATACATAACACTTTTTATATCTTACGTGTTATTTCTATTATTTTTATTTCTTAACTCCATACTCTTGGTATATAAAGTACGAAAGTGTATAAAAAAGTGTATAATCCGACCGGCCGTCGGCAATTGTAAAAATTATCCCGCTTTTGACTCACTTCACATTTTTTTCATATCTTCTACAATTTTCCATATATGAACAAAAATCTTTTTGTATTTCGTTCTACATAGATCGAACTATATTTTAGTATATTTTAATAAACGAAATTTTATTTCAATAAAAAGATAAAATGATATATACATAACTCTTACTATAAATTACATTTTATGTTTATCTCTAATTTCCACATTTTATGTTGTAAACCATAAAAATTAAAGAATTACAACCTTATAATAATTTTACTAAAAGATTTTACTAAAGATACTTTAGGCAGAAAATATAAAATGTATGAAAGAAACCAAAAAAAATAAGTTCCATTCCCCTATTTGATCCGGGCTGTGGACCGGCACTGGCGAAGTTAAACTTTTTTATTTTTTTTTTTCGTAAGATTTTTTTACATTCAATAATTAATTTTCGTGTGGTATAACTCGAAACAAGGTATTACACAGAGGGGGGGGGGGGGGGGGGGGGGTCTGGGTACATTACACGGGGCGCACTGGTACCGAGTCTGCTTCCTCATTTTCAAATACTACTAGGAAAATAAATACTACAAATCTAGGGGGTGGGGAATGCCAGGGTATTATAAGTGTCAGGTAAGAAAGGAAAATTTATATGTATAGTGTATAGAAAAAGGACGTGTAAAATCCTTGGGGAAAAACAAGGTCGAATGCATAAAAGAAGGGGTGAAAGGGCACGGAGTCCGGGTATGTTTAGAGTTCCACAGCTCGTTGTGACGTCAGCCTCGTCTATCCCTATTATGCCATAAACTACCAACATCGCTATCTATACAAATCTTTCAGAAGCTTCGTAGTACCTTAGACCTCTACTAGAAAGCGCTAAATGTCATTTATTAAACAGTTCCAGGCCTAAAAAAAAAAAAAAGAAAAAAAAAATAGATTGCCGAGATCTCAGCTTACAGGCCCTGAGCCCCGGTCTTGGCTTGCCGAGATCTCAGCTTACAGGCCTCAAAGGGTTAATGCTCGTCTGTTATTGGTTTTTGATAGTGTGGGTTACAAGTGTGCTTTATTATGTTTCCTTTTGAGTCTAAACATACTTATTTTATACCTCTTAACTTTCTTTTAACATTTAATTTAATTCGATATTTGCTTCAATAGGTTTGCTGTTCATCAGATAACCTTGATAGAACCCTTAAAAAGGAGATATCAGGGTTTTCAGAAGCTCTGCGCGGGAATGACTGCCCAGGATCTGGTCAAATTTCATTAGAATTTTTCCAGAAAAAGAAAACTAGATGGCCATTTCCACCTGAGTGTATCCCATGGGAGGTCTGGAATCTACATTTAGACCTCAAGAAACTAAACAATGAACATGGTATGTATGATATATTTAAAATTGCTACATTACATAGCATGGCATGACCCCAAAAACTTCCTAAATTAAGATTAAGATTTTTTTCTAAAGTGTTAAAACTTTTAAAATATTTCAGTTAGTAGTGGTTAGTGCTTACTTAACTAGCAACACCGAATACTAGTTTGTTTTTCATGTCTTGTACACTCGTATTATTATTTGTGATTAAAAAATTTGACCAGTGTTAAATATCTCTATTATTAAACAAACACATTTCGGTTTCGAAAATGATAAAACAAATCCAACGATCTCGACTTTGATCACAATAAATGAAATACTGATAACAATAAACGGAAAATTTTTAATGCATTGGTATTGGGTGGGCCTGTTCCAAGCTATTTGGATAACACTAAGTGGTTGATCACATTAACCGTGATCATGTTAAGCTTCGACTACTGTATTATATTATTAGTGGAACACTGGCTAGAGAAGGAAGAAAAAAACCTATACCTACCAACAGGTTACAAATTAATAACAGGTCATTTCAGAAAACATTGACAAAAGATGGAATATCAATAATAGTATAAGAAAATATAAAATCTAAAATAATTCCTACTAAAAGAATGTCTATAGATGAACTTCATTAGATGAAATTTCAGCTATACATAGAAATAAAGGAAAACAGCTTCAATATAATATTAATAGTTGTATATAGAATTCTGAAGAGAGACTTAGATATATTTTTTAAACAGAATGGACGAGTTCTTGCAGAACAATATAAAATCAAATCAGATTTTTTGGTTGAACTAGCCTATACGGGGCATCATGTATAGAAATGAAAAAAGCTGGCACATATAATTAAAGTCTTTTCTATATATTGATAAAAAAATGCACCAATTATGGATTCTTCTTCATTTCATAAGTTTTCACTTAATACAATTTCCATCTTCAGTCCTCTATTTTTAGGCACAGCTGTATACAGGTCGATTTTGGGGATCTATGTATCTGTTGTAGATTACCTGGGCTTCGATGTAGCGTATCTGGTTTTTCAAGAGAGTATGAAATGAAAAAGAATACATAAATAATGCAATTTATATCAATATACAAGAAACACTTTAATTATGTATGCATTATATTCGTTAGTTTTGCATTTCTATACATGATGCCCCATATAGGCTAGTCCAACCGATTTTTTGGCACCTGAACCATACGCTGTAAAAATGGTAAATGTGTTAAAGGTTTCTGGTTTAGAATAAACAGTAAACGAACAAACCAGAGAGGATAGATGTATAGACAATGTATTCACCAACCTTGAGAAAGGAAAATATGAGGTGAAAATAAATGAGAAAGTCAGACCACCATGGACTTATTGTAGAAATGAAAAAAATATTAAGATGAAAAGAAAATGCAATACAGATAGATAGATCTATTTATGTAGAGCTGGCGTGGCCGTGTGGATTAAATTACTTACCACATCTGCTCGGCCATCACAAAATCAAGGGGGATACGAGGTTGTGGGTTCGATCCCTCGCCGTTATGCTCTCATTTATATGACTCATTAATGATCACATCATACTCGCTTCGGCCGTACAATGTGCCGAGGTATGATGTGTGAAGTGGCTGCAACTCTCTACCACGGGGCTAGAAAATGGGCCTAAAAGATGGCCTAATTGCTAGGTTCCAACAAGTGGTTCATCCTACCCATCTAGTATTAGTACTAGCCTCTTACTACTACTACTACTAGATCTATTACAGAAAAATAGGCATTAAAATATTATCTCTCCAACACCGACTGGCAATATCTCAATATGGTAGGCATGAGTACAAATGAAAAGTATTCAAAGTTTGTGGATTACTTAAAACTAACACAAAAAAAAGTGTTTTGCATTAAATAAATAAAGAAACTAAATAAGCAGAAAAAGAGCCTGTGAACTGGTACGGAAGAAACTAAGATGAAAGAAGGAATATCAAAATTCTACGACTTGGGAAAAGGAAAAAGAAACTGTAAGGAATCTGAACCACTTTTCTAAATAATATTTTTCGATTACATTAAAAATAAGGGTAGTTTACTGTATTTTTTTTAAGTTTTCAATAAATGAACACCCTGGACACAAATCCAGTATGCCTGTAGAGAAAATAGATGAACAAATCTTGCTGTAATGAACGTTGTCAATAAAGTTCTAAAAGGTTTTGAATAATAGAAACATGTGCATTTAACTGCATGTGATATGACTAAAGCTTTCGATACTCTTCCAAGAGAATTGTGTATTGGCAAATTAAAGTACTTAGGTATAGAAGGAAACTCCATATCTTTCTTTGAGTCTTATCTAAACAGTACAGAACAATGTGTAGAATGTAATAACAGGAAATCGCAGAAGAAGAAAAAAAAAAAAAAAAAAAAAAAAAAAAAAAAAAAAAAAAATAGATGGAACACCTCAAGGATCCGTAATGGGAGGTTTTGGCTTTTGAATGGATGAAATGAACTGGAAACTTATATGAAGCTAACAGCTCCTGTAGAGTATGAAGAAGGTCTTATAGCTTTTGCAGACGATACCAATCTAGTACATAGCCACTATGGGCTGGATCAATGAAACGGAAAGCAAAAGAAAGGACACATAATGCATTGGCTTTGATGTAAATAATCTCTCTTAATAATCTTATCTTTAGTTTCAAGAAGTCAAATACACGGTAAAGTTTCTTTAATATGTCTTGAGAAAATTGAAAAAAGAACTACCAGTAAATACCTTAAAAACAGTCTACAATGCCATGATACAGAGGGATAATTCTATATGGACACTCAAACTTGCAGGACATACTGGTACTTCAGAAAAAAGCTGTAAGAATAATGACCGGAGCAAAAAGAAGAGGATCCTGTAGGGAGATTTTTAAAAAGGAAAAAATATATACAACACCTTATTGTATATAAAATTAAATGTTAATAACTTCAATGTAAACAGCGATAAACATAATACAAAAAGAAAAAGTGAACTAACTATACCATATTATCGCTTAGCTAAGTCTAAAGTAGGTCAGTTTGGTTTAGGCTTAAAAATCTACAATAAGTTAAGTGTAAATATGGAACTACCCTTTTTTAGATTTCAAAGAAAGATTATAACAATTATTATTGGAAAGTGTGTTTGATAATATCAATAAGTTTCTAAATTGTAAAAATATTTTAAGTTAAATAAGTGATACTTGACGTATCCTAGTGTTTTTAAGAGAAAACTTAATGGATAACTTTATTCTAATCTAATCTAATAGGCGGTAAGGCGGTGGTAATGGAGAATGGTTTTTAGTAGCTGAGAATGTAAAACTGACTTGCTAGATTACTTAGATTACTATATAGCGGGCGGCTGTGAGTAGATCTGGCCTCCAGAAACGGCAGTAGTCAAAACACAACTGGTGACTAGGTAGCTCTGGGTTGATAATAGCATTTGAACGTTGAACTTGGCTCATATAAACTACACACTTTTAACTATTTATTTAACACTGCATAAACATTCTCTGTTTATTTAATTATTACTTATAAATTACCTACCACTATCTCTTAGTTTCAGGTTAAGGTATTAGCCAATTTTGAAACAGTTCTAAAAAGCTTAGCTAAAATTTATAAAAGTGAGTTTGGGGAAATGTAGAATTTATTAATTTAAGAGGTTATTTGAATTAAAATCCTACAATTTTTTTTTTTAGTAGAAAAGGAGGTTGTAAATTTTTTATTTTTATCTTTTTTGACATTAATCACAGGCTTCTTTTCCATGACATTGACAATGACCAGTAAAAGTACTTCCCACTATTCTATAATTATATTGAGAACGAGTAAAAGTAGTTGTACAGTAAAACCTCGATAAGAAGTGTCTCAAAGGGATTAGGGAAACAGTCTTGTTATCGAGGTGCTCTTTTTGTTGAGGGTCATGTTATCAAGGTTAATTTGGCTATTAGTCGTGTTATCCAGGTTATGGGGGTTGTATTCAAAGTTCAAGATCGACCCATTCCTGTATAGAGTCGCGTTATCGAGATTGACTTCTCAAAACGACTTGTTATAGAGGTTCTGAGGTACGTTGTGAATTGGAAAAAATCCGTGCTATTGAGGTTGTTTGGATAATAATAGTCGTGTTATAGAGGTTAATTTAACATTATGTGTTATGGCAATCTCAAGGGGATTTGAAAATTGCACTTGTAATTGAGGTTGTCGTGTTATTGAGGGTCATGTAAGCAAGGTTCTACTGTAATTAATTAATTTTTTTGATCATGATTCCGTGGAATTTACTCGTAGGTAATACAGTTCAAAGCTAAATAGATCTGTTTATTGTCAAACAAACATAATAAATGTATTATTACAGACTTGTTTCGGACTCATACATTTTCTTATTATGCTTAATTCAAGTAATCAGAACCCTTTGCTATTGCAGTTGTGGCTATTAACTATTTTTTGCCCTTAAGAATTTTATTTAACAATACATTTGGTATTATGTTGAGTAGGATTTGGTTTTAGACGTGCCAACTAATTATGCCTTTCACTTGTTTTTCAGAGAGGCAGCTGTATAGAGAGAAAGTTGGAGAAATTCTGACGGATAAAATTTTATATGTGGCTGAATTTATGAATCGGCACGACTATGTACCCAAGATGCCAAATCAGTCAGAACTGGATCTCATTTTTGATACTTCATATCCAGATATTCAACCTTATTTATTTAAAGTAAATTTTACTTTTTTATATTTATTATCGTTTATTTTAAAATAGGAGAGGGGAATTAATTTGTGAAAAAGTAAAATCTCTTTGCTCTTTTAGAATGAAAATTTTGCCTTCTAAATGTTCACTTTAAACTTTTGTCTTACTGACTTAAGGCTCTACCGTCCTTTTAGGCTAGAAAAAACAGTAAAATTAAAATTTATTGGTTCTAAGCAAGATATCAAAAATCTAAGTACAGGCTTCATTCCCAATTTTAATTCTGAACAATTTGAGCCCTATTTCTACTTCCTATGATAAATAGTACAGGCGCCATTTCAATAGAACGATGAAACTCGTATTGAAATAGTTGTAGTATTTATAGTAGTAGGGAGTTGAAATAGGGCTCAAATTGTGCAGAATTCAAATTAGGAATGAAGCCTGTACTTGGATTTTTGATATCTTGCTTAGAACCAATAATATTTTCATTTTAATGATTTTTCTAACCTCAAAAGGCGGTAGAGCCTTTATAGACTGTAATTTCAAATTGATTACTTCGCACATATATCATAGCAAATCTATGGGGATCATTATCAGATATATTTTTGGTGTTAACACGATGGTGGACCACCATCTGGGAACATGCTCTCCTGACTACATTTCCATATATTTTTTTTATACCCAGATCCACGGTTCAGATTCCTTGTAACCAGTTAGCCCTGTATAGCGCATCTATAAGGTTCTATATATCCGGTCCACTCTCTCCTAGCTTTTTTGTTCTTCGGTCATTTAAGAGTTGATTTTTTGTTTTATTTCCCAGCTCCTGCCTAGTGGCAAGCAATTGTTTTTCCACCATCAATGTGTTTACCAAAAATAAATTAATAGTAAACAAAATTTTTGCTTATTTACATAAAAAGCTTTTATTCATATTCTTCTCTGCAAACCCTTTCATTTGAAACCCATATCATGGGCGTGCTAAAAAAAATAACTTGTCCGCCATCTTTGGCACCATATAGGATTTAGAATGATGTCACTTAGCTAACCACGCATTGTCGTCCAAACTAAACGTGTATGCAATATTTCAATTCAATCGGTTAAGGATAACTGCTTTAAAATTCAGTTGCAAGATTTGACCCGAACATACATAAAACATTGCAAGTTAAATAAAAGCTTGTAATAATATTATTTATTTCTATTAAGTTTTTTGGTACAAGAAATGGGTAAGAGTAAAAACATTGTGAAGCAGGTGACATCTCTCATTACTCAAGGTATATACACATTGATCCAACTTTAAATTTAATAAGGTAAAACATAGTGGAGCATGGTATCATCACTTATCGCACAAGAATACAAATATCTTATCTAGAGTCGCCTGTTTCATGTGCAAGGTTCTCTTATTTAACAATTAATGTCAATTTACCTTGTTCATCTCGCCTTCAGAGAGAATAATAGAATACACTAGGGTGAAGCACAAGTGCTGTATTGCTATTGCTTCTTGTGCAATTAGTCAAGGGTCTTCTGCTTGACTGTGTTTTTACCCAAGTACACACAATTCTTGAATCTTAGGAACTGTAGTCTGTCATATTGCTAGGGTGATTTTTAAAGCTGTTTATTGTTTTTAGAAAGTGTTTTTTTTATGCTATCGAATACGGTAGTTGTTTACATATTGATAATGTAATCATGTTTACATACTAAGTTTTATCTTAATAACAATATTGAAAATTATCACAGTTTAATTTGTTTTTGCTTCATTGGAATTTCAGCTGTCTTTTACTACATCATCGGGTACTTCAAGTTCATCAGTTGGCTCGACAATGAAGAAATTGATAAAAGAAACCTTATCATTTTAGACTTTTTATTGTTTTTTTAATAATTGTTACATAGAAGATTGGACTATGTGAAATGTGTGGGAGAAAGTGTTTTATTATAGTATTTATTGTCAGACTTTAATTTTTTTTAGGGCTAGTTCACGAGGAATAATTAATTCTTTTTAACTACTGATAAATTTTATAATAAAATATGATGGATTGTCGAAGGTGATACAAATTCATTTTATTTTTCTCCATCGTTGTTGATTACTTTGTCAATCGAATAAAATGTCCATAATTGATAGTAACTTTTTATTTTTTTATAAAAAATTTTATTGTTATAAAAAGACATGTTTTTATTTTTTAATATACCCTAAAAATAACATCAATTATATGATAAAATACTTAATTTTTATGAAAGTGACATTTTTTTAAAATAAATTTACATTTGGATCTATTCTAAAATTGTGTTTGCTTATTTACATTTAAACTACCATTAGATATTTTATCTGTCATTTTGTTTTTATTACTTACTCAGGTTTCGCTTTGTGCATTAAAGCAATAACTTAGCCAAGATAGGAAAGAATAAGATATTAAGTAATATGAAAGATTTATTTGAGCTCCTTTAATGTGCCTAGAAGCTTCTGTCTATGTTATGGTTTATTTATAATTTTATATAGTCAATTTCTGGGCTACCTATATTCTCAAGCCAAATTTAGAATGTTGGGTTGGAATATTATAGGTTATTACATACCTTAGGAGTATTCAACAACCACCAGAGGTACTGAAAAATGTAAATTATTTCCAAATAAATCAACCCAGTCTTCTCAATATTTAGATATGCTTTATTTAAGAGAACTGAGACAGTCTTACTTGGTTTTACTTACTTAAAAATAATCAAGCCTTATTATTATTAGTTAGTTTGTTTTCTTTGTAATTCAAGTAAACTTGTTAATATAGAAATAAATACTTGTATTATAAATATTTTTTCAGCTTATATTTAATTATCGATGCTTCGTTATTTCCATGAGCTCAAAAAAAAACTAATTAAAAAAGGATGAAAAACAACAACAAATATAATGATAAAAATATGATTATATATATTTTTCTAATTTTTGTAAAAAAAAAAAATTAATTAATTTAATTTTGATAATTATAACAAAGTTTTTTTGTTTAGTTTTTTTTTGCATGCATCTCCCCTTTCAACTTAAACCTATTTAATGAAGATCTAACCTACAGATCGGGCTCTTTTTGTACCTTACTGCCACCAGTCATGGGTATACGAGGTCTGATCAAAAAGTATCGAGACTGATTTGTTATAAAATAAAATTTTTATAGAAGAGAAATAAGAGTTTAATCTGCCTCGAAGTAGGACCCTTGTGAGTCAACAGAGTGGTTCCAGAGGTCCTGCCACTTGGAGAAACATCTCTGGAAAGCTTTCTTCGGTATTAGCTTTAGTTAGTCCGTCGCATTTTGTTTTATGGTTTTCACAACTTGAAATCGTTGTCCTTTGAGTGCCATTTTTACCTTAGAAAATAGAAAAAAGTCACACGGAGCGAGCTCTGGTAGGTAAGGATGTGGCACAACAGGCATTGAATGTTTGGCCAAAAACTGCTGAACAACTTGCAATGAATGTGCAGGCGCGTTGTCGTGATGCAGCTTCCAACTCCCTGGGTCACGAAATTCGGATCTTTTGCGTTGAATGGCTTCGCATAAAAGGCGGAGGACATCAATGTAATACTCCTTAGTTATAGTTTGTCCCCTGGGAGCGTACTCATGATGAACATTTCCGTCATAATGAAAAAAACTGTCAATCATCCCCTGATTACGACTTCCTCCCCGCTCATCACTCCGTTTAAACCAATCAAACACTCTGGCACGTGACATGGTATCATCACCACAGACTAAAGAAAGCATTTAATAAGTCTCTGTAGCGGTACGCCCAGATTCTGGCAAAACTTGACACAAACACGTTGTTCAAGATTTTCACACATGGCAAAATACGACAGGAGACACAATACACTTTCTCTTGATCACTCACAGAAGCCAACTGAGACTATTTAAGCAGTGAGATGAGTCTTACAGTAGTACTGGGTCAATGTCCACTCAGTCATATCTTCCCCCTCTAGTCCGTTGTCTAGTAATAAAATCAGTCTCAATACTTTTTGAGCAGACATCGTATCTCACTACATAGTCTGAGCTTCTCATATTGATTTTTATTGAGTTTTAGTTAGTGCTTTTAAATATGGTTTGTTTTAGATTTCAACTGATTCCCTTAAGAAGTTGAGGTATGAATCTGATATTTAGGCTTTTGCAGCTGGAGTCAATAACAAGCTAACATAACTAAAGGCACAGTGTCTCGAAGGATGAAGCCCCATGTTTATATCCATTCCAGCATGTACAGCATCAGACTTCATATCCTTAAAGACTCATTTTTTTCTTGGAAAACATACACCATGAAGTTAAGATGTGCTGATAAGTTCTGATTTGCTCTTAACCAGATTACCTGACACGTAGTTTTTTTTTTTTTTTTTTTTTTTTTTTAAATAAATTTTCCTTATTTACTATATAACTTACTAACATGATTGTTTACATACAATATAACAATTAGATATTATTTAGAGGACAATTAGATATTAGTTAAATGATGAATCCTATATGAGGTTTGCTGAAATTAATATTTATTGGGTTTATTCAATGGAACTCCAAGAAGATGAAGTGCATTTACCTTGGGGCAATTTCTCTTCAGCATATTCCTTTCTTTACTCTAAAAAGGTATGTGAATTATTATTAACCTCCTAGGTAAAAATAAATTTGAGAAGATGATGAATATAAAAAAAAACCTAATTTTTAATACTGGATTTATACCACATACTGCTGGATTTAAGTGATCACAACCACTAGTTTTCACTGTACTTGAATAATATGAGGGCCGTTCAGAAAGTAACCTCCAATTGGCCACTGTGCGGGAACTAGTGGGAGTAGCGGCACCATTGTTGCACTGACGTACGCGGCAGGTCAGTCTGCATCAAGCCGTGGTCGAGTGAAGGTTGTACGAGCGCTGGTTTGGTTTTTATAGCATCTTGAAATGTGCACTGCAATTGAAAGCCCCGCCAAATGCAAAGTGCGAGTTTTGTGGTGCTCAGTAAGAATTTTGGGCACCTTTCGAGCACAAAACTTCTGGTAAACTGAATAATACAGTCCTAGAAATCTGTGGAAATTCTTTAGATAGTTCCGAAATTGTAAACCGTCGATTTTCACAAACTTTTCTATCAATTTTCTGAATGAGTTCATCGGTGACTAATGATAGCCTACCACTTCTCAATCATGAATATTTCTTCCTCCACTTTTAAATAAACGAACCCAGTCATGTACAACTCTTTTACTCATAACACTTGGTCCATACACAGCACTAAGTTCTCGATGAATAGCTGCTGCCGAATTTTGTTTTGCCGTAAAAAACCTTATAACAGCTCTCACTTCACATTTGGCGGGGTTTTCAATTGCAGTGTAGATTTCAAGATGCTGTAAAAACCAAACTTGCACTCGTACTACCTTCACTCGACCACGGCTTGATGCAGACTGCACTGACGCATACGTCAGTGCAACAATAGCTCCCCTACTCCCATTACTTCCCACATAGTGGCCAATTGGAGGTTACTTTCCGGACAACCCTCGTAGTTGTAAAACTTAAAACAGACAATCCTCAACAGACAAAATAATTTGTCTTGATATTCAATTTCTTTTAAATAAATATTATTGATTTATTTACCTTTTATTTTAATATAAAGTTCAGTGGCGTAGCTAGGCATTGCCCCCCCCCCCTTATTTAAAGATTTAGACCCTTATTAAGATTTAGTTAAAATTTGGAAAACATGTTCCTTTTTTCGCCTATGCATTCACACTTGACACTCACTTTATCGTGAGCTTAAAATTTAAAATTTAGGATCATACAAGATTCTACATTTATCTATTTGACGAGGCATTCATTTTTTTAATAAAACCCACAGCGACACCTCTATGAAGTGATTAAGATTGCTAAATCCTTTCAATTGGATCTAAATGTTTTAAAAAGTAATCAATGTTTTTCTCAATATCTTAATTTCTGACTTATCAATTTAAATGAAATTTCATATACTTGGTCTAATGAAGTATTTAAATAGGCATGTATAATGTTAACTTGATACAAGCATAAGTTTTTGTTTAGGGAAGTGATAAATTTTTAATAATAGTTGAAAAGGAGGTGCAGGGGTAGTGTAGGAAGGTTATACAGTGGTGTTGCCAGCCAGCACTACCCTTTATTCCAAACATCCTCTTAAACTATTAACACATCATGATTAATTATTGCTTAATAGTCAATATTTATTGCAAAAGGCTCGCTGTAATGATGCCTAGTTTCAACGATTTTGAATAAAATGAAGCTTTTTTGTAATTTTTTAGCCTATATTTCAGACTAGTAGTAGTAAGTGCCTATATGGTCTTAGTAATAGAGACGGGTAGGACAAACCTCTTGTTTGAACCTAGCAATAAGGCCTTATTGATGCCCTTTTTACTAGGACCATGGTAGCGAGTTCTAGCGTCTTTACACACCATACCTCTGTACGATGTACAGTCGAAGCGAGTATGGTGTGAGCCATTTAAATTAGAGCACCACGGTGCGTAATTAAGCCCACGACTGAATTAATTTAATTCACTCGGCCACGATGGCTCCCAGAGATGAATATAAAAATGAATACAAACTTTTGTATTAGTTGAGTCCGACTTAAGATAAATTCAACTTAGAATTCGTAAGTCAAGGTTTGTCCTTATTAATTTTCTGGCTGTTCGGAAACTGAAAAAATAAAGAAATGAATGGACACGATATAGCCTCAAATATTGAATATTGTAATTTACAGTATAAACATTCTTATTGTTTACAGTATTAAAATTATTTTTAAACCAAATTACATTAAAAATTCTTAACACTTAATTATCACATTGAAAAAGTAATATCCCCAATAGTAAACAAGGGACTTTTTAAAAACAGAAATACAAGTAAATTACACATTATACAGAATTACATTATACACATAATTAATATTTTCTAACAAGTATTAAATAATCGATGCAATATCATAAAATTCAATTCATTTATTGTTATTTAATATGACTTACAATTATTGTTATTTCCGATTTTTTTTTAAACCTAATAAAAATATATTGACATATTAGACTTATTATTTAATTTCATAACTTAAACAATAACATGTTATGTGCAGGTATGTACAAATTAACATGTGATGAAGGTACAAAGTACAAATTAACATGTGATGAAGGAGACATGAATTCTAAAGATTTTTAATTTTATGCCCTTAATTGGGGATCAATCTTAAATTAAAAAATATCAACGTATTTTAGTGAATAATAAAATTCTCCTGACACTTTGTATTGTGATGCTTCGTATGAATTTAGAGACCTACTTCAATAATTAAATTAGAAGGTGTATGCAATTGGAAGAAATGATTTAGAGTTCTCACAAACAATATATATATATATATATAAATGTATATAGATATTATATTTTTTCTTCTAACTTACTACATTCCAAAGATTTAGTATTAAGAGTTCTTTCATTACAAAATTTAAAACAAGGTAGGCTTAAAAACAAAATTGTTTGGAATGTATCTCCAAGTGTTTGACTGTTTTTTAACTGCAAACTTTATTCTTCATGTCAATCAAATTAAAATATTTAATTAAACTTAACTGAAAATGTCTTGTACAATCTGGGGGCTGTGGGAACCATCTTATGTTGCCTATTTTGGTCCGTCTCAATGAGCAGCTTTATTTTCATTTTGTCAAATGCAAAAACAAGCATTTGACTTATAAGGCCATGGCCCAAAATCAGGTCAGGTAGTGATCCTTTGTTTCGACCTTAGGCCCCCCATAAAGGTACCAATACACTAGAGATTTTTTACCTAGAGTTTATCTAGCTAGAGTCCTCTATTTTGAGTCTAATAGTGTACACAGCAGCTAGAGTGCTCTAGCGATAATCGCTGTAAGCTCTAGTTAGAGAGACTAGCTAGACTAATCATGTGCAGTGTACACAAGGTCAAAAAGCTCTAGCTGGAGCACTATAGCGACCATCTCTCCAGGCTCTAGTTAGAGAGTCGAGCTAGATAAACTAAGTTCTGTGTACACAGTGTTCGTTTATTCAAGACGCTCTATCGTACTAGCTCTATTCAACAAGCTGAATAATTTTTTTCTCTAGTTGCTAGACTGCTGTGTTTTGGTATTTTGTGAAATAATTTTACTCATCAAAATAAATTATTGTTTACTTGAAAATGGATGAATTTCAAGTTTCTGAAAATGAAGATACCCCAAAAGTGTTTTGGGAGAAAAAAAAAGTTTATAAACTTATTGAATGAATTCGTTGAAGCTCGTCCAGAAATCTGGAATTGCTCTATGAAAGAGTATAGAAATAGAAACCTTAAAATTAAATAATCAAATCTATTGCAATTTGTGTATCGGCACCTCAAGGGATTGAAGGATAATAGTCAAGTAAGTCATTTATCATTTATATATATTTTTGGCACAATTTTTGCATGAATTCTTACATTTTAGTCGATGTAAAGTTTACAGTTATTTTTTATTTTAACTGTGTATCTAATTTTCGATTTTGATTAGGCTTTTATAAATGGTAATGAATAAAATTAATATAATTTAGAACTTCAGGGAACAACAGAAGATGTATCTCCACTAAAGTAACTTTATTGTATAAAGCCGGCTTTTAACCTCTAGCGGTCATCTTGAGTGCCGGTGAGGGGAGTCAAAAAATTAGTAAGAAAAAAATCAGTGTAGGACTTGAGACAGAGGTTGGAATAAAACTAAAAAAAAAACTTTTCTATTTTAGTGGTAACATTGTAGGTGCAAAAAACTAGTTTTAAATTAATAAATATTTAAAAAGTACTTTTGTCCCATCATTTGTTTTTATAGTCAGGACTGCAACATTGCTTAAATTGTAGCAGTCTCTTGACATTGCTCATGAGAAATATATATAATAAATAAAATTGTTATTTACTTGTATTAAACGATAATAAAGAGACAACATAAATTGCATCAAATGTTAGATTTTATGAATTTAACATTAATACTAATTTCTTTGAATGTAGGGATTACATTAATAGTTTAAAACTGTTAATGCCCTATTTCTTTATACCTACATATGTTAATTAACTAAGTGTTTGTTTCAACTGATTTTATGAAACACATTCAGTGTATAAAACTCATTCAGTTTGTAAAACTCATTCTGTGTATAAAACTCATTAAATATTATCATTCTGCTATTAATTTTATTTTGTAGACATTTTTCATCGGTGAATAGTTCACTGATAAAGTAAACTAAACTCTGGTTGGGGTCAATTTTAGGTAGGTTTTGGTAAGGATATCATCTGAGAAAATTCACTTTCACTTTGTGTCAGGTTTTTACTCTTTATACATCTCAAATTTTTGTAATTTATCATGCATTAACTCATCTGTAAATTATGAGTAGTAACACGCATGCAATTTTATAATTTGTTTGGTGGTCCTTCAAAAACAATTTTATATGTACAAGTATTTTTCTTTTTGAACTACCGAACAATTTCTAAAAAAAATTCAAATAGTTTAAAAAAACCAATATTATTTAAATCTATAAATTTTACAAGAAGAAAAGAAGCCAAACCTGGATGCTAAAATATAAAATTTAGTTTTTGTTCTTAACCGTTATTGCACTGCCTTGTCTCTAGCCTTGCTTTTATAAAGTCAAATAGTGCCCTTGTAGTCCACAAGCTAATAATGCCTGCTATAATTTTAACACATTTAATCGTTTTATCAAGGCAGTATCTCTTCTTGTTTGATATCAGTTAAAATTTCATTTGATTTGAACGGGGTGTAATTTAATTTTTATACATGTCGCAGAGGACTTTCTCCATTGGAGTGTTACCGATGGTCCTTTGGAAGAAAATTGCTTCTACCCTGTGTGTAGGGACCAAGCGGAGAAGAGGTAGCATGAGGAGGAGGCGACCAAACCTGGTCGGTTGCGCAGGATGTCGACCTCTTGTGTGTTGACATAGCATTACCTGAGCTTGATCCTGAAGATTTTCCACTTGCAAAGGATCTTTCAGTCCTCGAGTTTCTACAACACACAGTTTCATTTTTATGTTTTTGGTAGTATTCATACTACGGAAAGTTTACATTTTATTTTAAATCAAATTATAGTTATTATTAACAACGGGAGATAGACAGAGAAAAATAGACTCCAGCGCCGGGACTCGAACCACGGGCCTCTATATTTCCAGCATAGCTCTACCACACAGTTTACTCAAAATGTCGATTTTTAGAATTATTAATTAATATTTAAGTACTTTAAGTTATAATTTTTGAATCCTGGATTATGCTCTAGTCTACTATTGTTATTTGATTTGGCTATTGCTTTGTTTAAATATTGTATTAAGTAACTATATATTTTCTGTATGAAGTCGTCCAGTTAATTGTATATTGTATATTACTCTGATATTGATTTTATGTTTCTGGATAAAATTACAAGTAGGGGAGACCGGGGACGGTTGAAACATTTTTTACAAAGTCGCTTCCTGCAAAAACATTTTAACCTCAATATATTTAACAGTGGGCCTTAGCTGAACTTTAGTTAGACTAGAAATGGATGAAGTTATAGTAAGATTATCTGCATTACAAAAATATTTATAGGCATTTTAAAAATTCAGAAAAAAATGTTTCAACCGACCCCATACCAGGGGCAGTTGTAACACTAACAGAATAAAGAGAATTATATTAGAAATACTTATTTATTGAGCCAAAATCACAAAACATAAAGCAAAATAATTGAATAATTGGTCATACGCAGAATAATAGGTGTTTAAGATAAATAAAACAATAATAAATATTCTAAATGTAATTTGTATCATATATTTTGTAGTTCAAGGTTAATTAACATTAAAATTAATGAAAGTAAAAAAAAAAATTTATTTAAATGAAGCTTAAAGTGTATTTGAAAATTTCATACTTTATAGCCAGCTGGTAACTTATTGTAAACATTGTTACAACCGTACCCAGAACATGTTTTATAAAAGTTGTCGTCATAACCTCCGAAATAAACAATTTAGATAAAAAAGAATTACACCTGTTGAACTTCCATAACCAAAGCGCTTACGTTAAAAACTATTATAACCACAACTATTTTAGTTTTGGATAAACAAGCAAAAGAGTAACAACAAAAATACTTACTTTTGGACGCAATACCCCCTCTCAGAAACTTATGATAAACTCGAAACGACACCAAACCCAAAAGTTCAGATTCCGCCACGGAAGCCGTGTCCCTTTTCCTTGGTTGTTCCCAAATATCGCTAATTTTTCCACCCATTAATTGGGTTGTTTCAACCGTACCCTGCTTCAACCGTCCCCGGTCTCCCCTACAAACTTGATTATTTTTCTAATCAAAATTGTAGGTTTTTGAAAATAAAGGAACGCCGTTTTAATAATAAAAATACGTAGTATTTTTTTGAAATATTGATGGAAAGGATGTGACTTATCTCCTGTTACACCATAAAGGAGAATAGGGCCTTATAGAAGCTTCGCCGTTTGACTCTATTGTGGATTTGGGTCAATGTCTTGCCCTCTCTTTGGGACTTTCCAAACTTGCCGAATTCTATTGATTTCTATAGCATGAGCCCCGCGTGGAACGCGGGGTGAAGGTTAAGGTTAGTACTTAATAATTACTTTTTATGGTACCGATATTGTACTGCATTATTCAATTCATATATTGCAATTAGGCATACATGTTGAGAAAAATCATGCCTTAAGTAAAAATCTAAGATTTAATTTTAGCTCTAAATTTCAGGGGTGCCACCCCTCAAAAAATACTCTAAAAAACAACGAAAAAAACACGAAATTCGGCACGGTCATAGTGCCAACCATAGGAAAGTATAAATCTGAAATGGTCCAAATTGGTACACAGGGGTACGGGGTACAAGAGTTTCCTCCTGAACGGCTGACCCGATTCGCACGAAATTCGGCACGGTTATAGTGACCAATCACAGGAAAGTATAAATCTGAAATGGTCCAAATTGGTACCCAGGGGTACGGGGTACAAAAGTTTCCTCCTCAACGAGTGAACCGATTCGCACAAAATTCGGAACGGTCATAGTGCCAACCATAGGAAAGTATAAATCTGAAATGTTCCAAATTGGTACACAGGGGTACGGGGTACAAAAGTTTCCTCCTCAACGAGTGAACCGATTCGCACGAAATTCGGCACGGTCATAGTGACCAACCACAGGAAGGTATAAGTCTAAAACGGTCCAAATTGGTACACAGGGGTACGGGGTACAAAAGTAAAAATAGTATTTTCCCTTTATGATGCTTGTCGTTGGAAAGCTCTTTACGAGTACAGTTATTGTTGTTATGTTCATATTTTCATATTTTTTGTTGGTATGTTCATATTTTCTTGTGTCATATTTTCATTTAAGGGGGGGGGGGGGGGGGGTAAAATAGAAAAACAGGAAAAAATGCTTTTTAATTAAAAATAGAGATTTTACTATTTTTGATCCGATTTCAGCTGTTTATAAATACAAGTGTTTATTGTTTAAGGTTTTTTAATGCACGCTCAGCTCAATATTGCAAGCAGACAACTGCATTGCACACCTAGTATACCTATAATTTAAAATTTTGCTTTATGTTATTTATATTTGTTAATATATTATTTAAAATTTTGCATTTGCCTAAATATGAAGTATGCTTTTTTTAGTTAAACAAATTCAATTACTACTCCGGGAAATTGTTGTTCTGTGGTTGTGATTGATTCTTCGAGGAATTGTGGCAAATTTTAAAATCTTACTCTTCTGACTCTCTAATTTATATATTTTTCTGTAACTTGACAATGAATTTCTAATACAAACTATACTTTACTCTTCAGTTTCCAACACATTTTCCATGACGAGAATAACAAATAAAGGTATTTATATTATTTGTGATAACTGCATGTTATAAAAACCCATATTAAATGTTATTTCTCAATGTAACGAATTGATAAAAGACAGTTGTTACTTGGATGCTGAGATTTTTATTTAATTTTTATTAGGGTCCGTAGGCAAAACCAAGGACCCTTATATTTTCCTGCGTGTGTCTGTCCGTCCGTCCTCTCGCGTGCTCTCACGGCTACACCTTTCGTCCGATCACTTTGAAATTTTGCATGTATGTGTCTTGTACCTACCCACATATTTTAAAAATAAAGCGACTTAAAAAAAATATTTTTCAAAAAAATTAGGGTAAAAAAACTTAAGGGTTAAATTCTTTTTATTTCTTTTCGACACCGTGAGGGGTATCATATGAAAGGGTACGTCGAGCTGATTACAAAAATATATAATTCTTTGGATATAACTTTGATAGGGCGAGCGTAGGCAAGTTTGAAGTGGGTGTGAAACGTGTCCCCCCCCCTCTATCTCGCTTATGTGAAGTGCAAAAAATCTGAAAAAATTCCTGAACATTCTTCGACCAAAAGTAAAGATACCACTTTTTGGAAATTTCGAAAAAAATGTTATTTTATTTTTTATTGACAAAATACGTTTTTTTATAATTATGGTCTTTTCGATGTATTTATATGGTTGTAGTCCGGTTCAGTGGCAAAAAAATACTTTATCAGAGTGTGTTTTGAGAATATCAGACCCTTAGAATGGTTCAAAGTAAAAAAAAAAACACTGTTTATACACTTTACAGTTAAACACTATATTGTGTGGCCTACGGACCCTCGCTGTGTGCTGTCTAGCACACACTTGACCTGTTTATTTTAAATAGGTATAAACAATTTTTTTTTGGGAGAGTGGGGGAAGTTGTGATTCCGGAGAGAGGAATCCAGTCTACGACTATGTGTCCCGGTTTTGACTTTTGGAACACTACGGTAGAGGGTTGCCTCAAACTTGGCAAGACGTATAGGATGGAGGCAAGCCCATTAGATTGACCAAGCCTTTATAGAAAGGTTGTTGCAGCAGTCAGGGATTAGGAGTTTCAGAGTTTCAGGCCCATCTCCCTCCCCTAAAATCCACGCTACACCAATGGTCTCTGGCCCTGCTCTGGATAGGGTAGATAAATGATTTAAGACAAGGTAAAAATATAAAGTTATATACCAGCTCTGAATAGAACGATGGCTTTTAAGCAGGCGAATTCGGCTGGGTCCACTCCAACTGCTCTGTACCTGGCCAAAGTCTCGTTGAGTGTCCTTATATCTACGGCGACAGGTGAGGCCTTGGTGGGTGCTGCGTGAGCAGTGACGCTAAACAACGGAGATGATTCCAGGGGCAAGCACCACTGAACCGCATTAAGCAGAAAAAGTTCTGACCAGCATTCCTCCAGCAGGATCACCTGCACAGCATCAAGTAACCCTTATATTATAATATACTTCTGCATTGGGGATCATTCGAAGTGGAAACATCAAAAAAGAATATATATTTAGATTAAAGTATTGTTTTTTTTTTTTGTGTTTGTATTAAAAAAATATCTAATCAAGTATAGAATAGGCATGCAATGTAGCCCTTACAACACCTCAACTTGAATAATTTCAAGATAAAAAGAACTTTTTATATACTACGTTTTTAAATTTTCTGTTGAATCGTATGTAATGTTGATAATATAATTGTTATTGTTATATAATATATAATGTTAGTGAAAAAGAAAATAGTTCCGAATTTATTTACTTCACATAAATGACAACCATCCAGAGAGCTGATCTTAAACCTATAAAAGGATAAATCTTTGTACAACGGATCTCCCCAACACCAAATCTAAAGCATGCCATCGATATATTTGAAATAATATAATCGATATTTCCTGTTTTGCTGTCATTCAATGTTTATCTATCACAAATTTGAGACCCGTCAAAATGAAGATTGCGTAAATATTGGATATGGCAAAACAAATAAAATAACTTGCGGATTTTTTCCGAACTGACTTTTAGCACAGCTAAATTTGCTGAAAACTAATTAAATTCTGCTTAAAGATGGCTAAAAGTATTAAAATAATGCATTGTCATCGTGTTCTGAGCTATGCTAAAAGTTTCAAATGTCTAGCTATTCGGGAAGTTAGTTAGAAATCGATTGCCAGATTTGTACCGGACAAACAAACAAACAAACAAACAAATAAACAAACAAGAATGCAAGCTAATAAAAACGTAGTAAAAATGAGGCCAAAACTTCAATTCAATTTATAATTTATTCCCAAAAATTAAAAAATTTCCAATTAATGACTTGCAAAACGTCTGCACTTTACGTTTTACGCAACTCTAGTAGAGCTTTTACCCCCACTAAAGAATTTAAAAAAAAAATCGGTAATGTTACTTTAATGATGACTTTTCCAATAATTAAAAATGCCTTTAAAATATATTTTACCTGATCTCTAAAAGGCAAGGAGGCGAATGAGGGTAAATTCTTGGCCCATTTGACTGCCATGAATAGAAGCCTTGCAGCAGTTTCGTATACGGTTTCCTGAGCCGAGGTATATAGGGGATGATCAAGTGACGGCTGTCCAACAGTACTGCTGCTAGCAGGTTCCTCATTTGTTACATCTATGCTTTCTTCTATAAGACATTAATCGTCAACACTTTTATACAATAATAGGAAAAAATATATTATGTTAATAATAAGTTAAAATATCATTACAAAGGACTTGATTTCTAAATAATGCTTCTATTTTTTACCTGGAAATGTTTTAGCTCTGGGGTATAAAAGAAATTTTAAATATCGTGCCAGGAAGTTAGAATATGATAGGAGGTCTACAGGTTTTCATTTATAGTACAATATTTTGACGATAGGCGAGCTTAAGTTTCAATAAACGACATGCAAAATGTGACGCTCTTATCTTAAATATTGTGCCAGGAAGTTAGACTTTGATAGGAGGTAGATCGGTTTTCACATGTATTCGTTGTAGTACTTTATAGAAGTTTTAAATTTTATATAAAATAATATCAGAGCTCCTAGCGGACCAAATGGTAATTAAAATGGATTAATGTTTCATACCTTAAGATCCATCTACTGTATCAATGAGACAAATGTACACTGATTTTCTCGACTTCATGGGAAAATATTGAAATGTCGATGTGTGGATTCAATGCAAACATATCCATGTTTTTATGTTTTTACCAAAATTAGTTTTTTTTAAAAAAAATTCTTGCTTTGTAGTTGTCCTGTGTCGTGCAATGGTTGAGCAATTTAAAGGGAGAATTACCATCGTCGTGGTCGCCTTTAGAAGAAAGCTGAGGGGACGACACTGAGTTACGATGAGGGCTGTGTGTGATTTCATCTTCTTTCTTCAATGAATGTTGGGGAGAACATGGTCCAGACAGAGGAAGAGGGTATCCAAGGGGCGACAAAGCTAAGCCTCCAACTCCAGGCCTAAAACAATTATTGTCAGTCCAATTTTAATCGAGTATAATTATACAGCTATTAGTGGGCCCTTGAGGTTAACGGTGTTTGCCCTAAAACCACAGAACACACACTAACATCTCCTGTTCGATTCTAAGAGAGATGAAACACGTTACACACTAAATTATCATTATTGAGCAAAACCCGATATCAGTAAAAACTACAATTTCCTACATTTCCCAGTTGGAACTAGTTTTGGCAAAGTACTTTAGCTAGAACAAGAATAATAGCCTGGTTATATATAGTCAAAACATGTTTTAACTGAAATGGATCTCTGTGGCCCAATGGCCCAAAAGACCGAAAACCTATGTGTGTGCTTATAATAAAGAAAAAGTAGGCTGTATAATAGGAGTGAAGAAATATCCGTGATTGAGTAACAATAGATTAACATTAAAACATATAATATATGGGATGAAGCCAATGTTTTGCACATGAACTTGTAACAACTTGAGTAGAAACGAGAGACGTTAACTAGAACTGCCCTTGAGTCGAGTGGATTGCAACACAAACTGAGATGATATTCACTAGGTGATATGACTAGGCGCACGGATCATTAACCAAAATGTAGTCCACTTTAAAATACCAATCTAACCATATAAGTTGTTTTCCCGGGAAAAATATAGTTCCTGAGAAAAATTGATTTAAACGCAAAAGGTGAGTAATAGTATTCGATTCCCCGCCGGGGAGAAGGATAATAGAAGGTAAATTAGTTAAAATGAACGTGCCCCCCCCCCCAAAGCCAGACCTGAAATTTAAGTATGCAATTCCGCAGCACATTTTAAAGTAATAGTGCTGTGATAGTAAAAAAAAAAAAAAATAAGTAATTATATACCTAGTTTTGCCCGACACATTTTTTTTTTGGGTGTGTTTAAAAAGACGTGCCCCCTGTGCCCCCCCCCCCCCAAGCTCAAAATGCAATTCCGCTGCGGGTAAAGTAATAAATATAATAAGTAATTAAATACCTAGTTTTGCCCGACATATTATTTTTTTGGCGTTTAAAAAGAAGATGAAGAAAAAGAATAGAAGTAAGTAAAGTTAACAATTCGTTTAGGTCAAGGATCTATAAGAAAGGGATGGAGCACTAAGTACATATACCTCCTGGGTAAAAAGGTGTCGTCTATAGAACTTGGAAAAAAAATCTACATAAAATTACGACTGCGCATGCTCAGAACTTTTTAGTGGGACGAATTTCTTTCTGACTATTATCCATTGTTTATTTTGAATGAAAGGTTACAATATAACATTTTTAAATCAAGTGTTTAATTAAATATTTTCTTGTTTTAAGGATTTTTATTTTAATCTACAGTTTTACTTTAATATATTAATTAAATTTAATTAAAATAGTTAGTAGTAGTTTTTTAATAGTTTTTAATTTTAGAACAATTGTAGAATAAGATTTTAAAAATTGCAGATACCCGATCTAAGGCAACTATTTTTTGTATTTATTGACTGGACTGTTAGATACCCTACTATTTTTATTTTTAACCTAATACTATCAGCTAATTTCTGTTGAACTCAAAACATTTGGCGTACTTATTTTTTTTTTTTTGTTAATTCACGTAACTAAAATATTTTTAAAATGTACAAATTTATTTTCTGGCTACTAAAATAAAACATTAATCTATTATATAATGTACAACTTTTAATAATAAAATATTATTCATATATCATTTTTTTAAAATAAAATACCCCGGTCTTCATGTCCCGTTCATAAAAATCTTAAATTTATTTGTATAAAGTAACATTTTAGATGCTCTTAAAATAGACGTTTTCAAGTAACGTTAACTATAAACATTTTCTTTAACAAAGAAAACCAGACTTTTTAATTATCTATGATTATGCTAAGCCCACATTACATCCCCTTCCCCCCTTTTTTTTTAATCTGTGCCCCTCCCAAAAAAATCCTGTAGGAAACCTTCATGATAGCAATGAGCTATCAGGGAGCCCTAGATCATAATAATTGCAGAATGTTGTCTCACCTCTTTGGTGAAGGAGTTTGTGCCATTATTTTTGTAGAGGTTAGGTTAGGAACATAAGTCTGACTTGTAGAGATAAAGATTTAAAGTATCCTAGGCGACCTGAGCATCGATGGTGATCATTAAAGTACCAAGTAACAAAGTAATGTGATTTTTGAGTATCTGTGAGTTATAAACATATATCTCTCAAAACTATACTGTTTATATCTAGCCTATTAAGAAGGGAATTCTATAATAAAATAAATTACTCTCAACAAAGAAATTAGATTTCTAGGTTAGATTTCGGTTCCTGCGGGAGTCTGTCTTAATAAACCTATCACACTCTGGTATGTATACTTAGATGACATTATTTTGAAAATGTATTTAGTAGATTTTAGTCTAAATCTGTCCTATTTATTATATTCCTTGGTTTATAATACAATGCTTTGTTTGTTGTTTATAAAAAACCTTTTCAAAATGATTTTTTAGTATAAAGAAAACATCAGCTTTGTATGATAAATAAGCTGCTAAAGCGCCCTCTCTATTTAAAAAGGTGAATTAACCAAAAAAAAGGAAGCACTGTTTCCTCCCCTCTGTGATCCTACCTAGTTGATATCAGGAGATTGCTACTTAAACCTTGAAGGTTCGAAAAATAACACCCATCGAGGGGAAGTCAAATGGCTGACAAACCCCTCAAGCACCTGGGCGCATGCCTGTAACATCCCCTTCGGCTTTATATGGCCCTCCTGAGTTTCCTTCGCGTTCTGAAGGATGAGGAAAACATCGCTTTCATTTTCAACTCCCCGGAGAAAAATAATGTAATTTAAAAATAAAGAGATAAAGCTATTTTTCCTTCCAACCTGTAAGGGTGATTCAGTTCACAAACAGGGATTATACTTTTAAGTTTTAGAGTTCAAAATATACCTACTACAAAAAGATAATACCTATACGATTCCACAAATGAATTGTTAAAGGGTTACGTTCCTTATTCTTAATTTAATAGTCATTTAATCTTAAAATAAAAAATACGATTCCAACAATATTCCGATTAAACGAAACTCATAATTATTCACATAGTTCAGTCCTAGGAAGCCATCACATCTAATTTTCAACATTAAAACATGTGTTAAAAAATAACTTCGAGCGTTTCACGATTAGTTAATAAACAGTAGAAAGAAATAACACTTACTAACATATCTATATATGTAATTGTTTTCTATTTTATATAGAAGTTTCGATTGGCATACGAAGTCAATTACAGGAATTAACTTACCTAACGAAAACATTTGAGGATAGAACTTGAAATTATTATAGAACTGTCTGAATTAATCACCTGTAATTTGGTTCCATCAAAAAATTTATTAGGACGTCGAGTTTATTGTTTTAATTATAAAGAGTTGATAATATTATAATTACGTTTTAGAAGTCTTAACATCTTTTATTCATCAGAGGTATATTGTTTTATCTACGATTGATACGAAATATAAACATTATATCTCTGTTTAGATGCGTGGAAAGTGATTCTTTTCGTAGCTGTATTCATTGCGCATGCGCGTTTCATAATCGTGTGATAAGGTGAGTTAACAATAGGTTTGTTCCAACCACACCTCAAACTAGTTTCAAACTGTACGACGCATGTGCATTAGCAAAAAACGTTCAAATGCGGTCCGATGCGCATGCGTCGGACAGTTCCAAACCAGTTTGAAGTGTGGTTGGAACAAACCTAATAGTCCCCTTATGCTGGAAGATAATTATGGTAAAGTATTGGAATTCTTTTTTTTAGTTAATAAAGAGATAAATCAATGGAAAATTGTTGTATATTTTGAAGAAAGACTGCACAATTTTCCGTTTGCAGTGAGTTAACAATAGCTCCCCTTATGCTGGAAGATAATTATGGTAAAGTATTGGAATTCTTTCTTTTAGTTAATAAAGAGATAAATCAATAGAAAATTGTTGTATATTTTGAAGAAAGACTGCACAATTTTCCGTTTTTCGTGAGTTTACAATAGCTCCCCTTATCCTAGAAGATAATTATGGTAAAGTATTGGAATTCCTTTTTTAGTTAATAAAGAGATAATTCAATGTAAAAGTGTTGTATATTTTGAAAAAAGACTGCTGCACAATTTTCCGTTTTTAGTGAGTTAATTAACAATAGCTCCCCTGTAATTGCTAAAATGTAACACAATGATTTATCAGGCACAGATGTAAGTGATTTTAACACTGTTGTCGCTAATTCTTTTACATTCTGTCATTAAAGGAAAGGGGAACGACCACTTTTCCCATCGACGTGATAATAATTAGCAAAATCTATTTGGTAGGATAAAGTACCAAAACAAATATAAAATTATGTAAATATTCATTTTTTTTTTTTAGTGATGTGAATTATAGCACATAAAAAAACAACGACACAAAGTAATTTTTATAAATATTTTAATTTTTTATTTTGTAAAAAAGAATAACCGTAGAAGTATTATTTTGAAATTTCTTTAGAATATAAATTTTTGTATTTTTAAAAGAATAAAAGAGGATTAAAAGGGGGTAAAAAATATAATACATGAATCTAAGCATACATATCTATATATTTTTTTTTTCTAAACGGGATTCTCACGCTCTGTTAAAAAAGCAAGCGTGATCAAATTATATACAAAAAGCATCAAATGGAGTAGACAAAAAAAAAAATGTGTCCCGAAAAAAGGGAAGTTTTTATAACGGGATTCAGAGGAAAAAAAGGCGAGATACTTGGAAGTGGAAGAGGGCAGAAAGATGAAACGTGTCGGCCTGCAGTGAAATGAACAAAGAGAACGCCAAGTCAACCGTTGTTTCTACCTAACGCCTTTATTTCAACAGCTTAACAGGATTTCGTCAATCGTGAAAAGCTTTACAAGGGAGGGCCTTCCACACTGAAAAAAAGATTTCTTTAACTTTCCATCTGAACGGATTGAAGGGGAATAATGTCCGAATAATATTGCACGGAGCTCATTATTGAGATATACAAAATACCAAGATAAGGCCTTTTGATCATATTCCCTAAGTAATTACGTGGTTAGTACTTCATTCTTTGATTCTTAAATAAAGATTTTATAATTGAAGAACTTTTAAATTTGACCATTTTCTTCTAAGATTCTCTTTCAGAAGATCTTTAAAGTTAAAATTATCGAAGGGATAATAAGAGCGATTCAATATTTTTTAAGATAAATTAAAATTTCTTATTGGAATATCATAATAGTATGATGCAAGATTGTAGCATACATAGTTTGTTCAATAAGTATGGGGACTGATTTTTTTCTGTCAGTGGAAAGGGGGATGTTCTCTATAGGCAGGTTCGGTGGCGGGGTATGTCTGTAATCTAGGAATAGGGTTGCCAGGTGACCCGGTTTTTCTGGATTTTCCCGGGTTTGGACTTAAAATCCCGGTTTTGCGAAAAAACTTTTCGGGACGCCAAAATGTCCAGGTTTTCAATGGAGATATAATTTTATTACTGTAAAAAACAACGCAAATTCCGATAATTTATGCTGCTTACTTTTAGTTTTAAGAAGCAAAGGTATGAGTAAAGTAGGTATAGCAAATAAAGTAAAAACGAAAATATTAAGTTATTAGTATTGTGTTCATAGATAAGAGGTATTTTTAATACCTCTTATCTATCTCTAAGATTTTTTTATACTCAATAATTTTAGCTTCCGAGGTTACCGGAGGTAACGGATCGTTCTTAAGAACGAACATTTTTTATGTCTTCGATATCAAACATTTTAAGTCAGAAATCTGTTTCAGGTCTCGGGGAACTATTTTGTTTCCGTGTCTGTCTGTCGATCAGTTTTTGGCCAACCAACATATTTTGATAACTACTCGTCAGATAACCCAGTCCCCGATTATGTGTCCCGAGTTTGAGTTTTGGAAATCTGGCAACCCTAGCTAGGAGACCTAACTCAGCTGCCTCCGACCCTTTGGAGTGTGGAGATTGAGCCGAAGAGAAAGTGTGTTTAATTCTCACGTCGAGAGTCAAGATGCAGCAAACCATCGAGCAGGTTCTACTATCAAATTTCGTGTTAAACTGAACAAATCCGCTACGGAGATATGATATGATCCGTGAGGCTTACAAGGACGAAGCCATGTCCAGTACACGTGTTTTTAAGTGGCATACAAAATTCCCTAAGGCCAAAAAATGTCCACATGAGCTTATCAAGAGTGAAATCGATGCTCATTGTCTCCTATGACTCAAAAGGAGCGGTCCACAACTACTTTGTGCCTGCAGGACAAACAGTGAACGGTAAATTTTAGGCAGAAGTGGTGATGGAAGTTGGCCGACAACTGGATGCTCCATCACAACAATGCACCCAGTCTTGGGCAAGGCTCTGGCCAAGCAACGTGGCAACGTTGCCCCAGCCACCCTTCACTCAAGATTTAACTCCCTTAAAATAAGCCTGAAAAGACATCGTTTCAGGACGATTGAGTGGCCCAAGAGGCTTCGACAGGGTTTCTGAAGAGCCTTGCGATATCCGACTTCCAGCGGATCGTATGAACAATGGAAAAAGCGCTAACAGCGTTGGATTGACGAAGGAGAGTAATATTTTGAAGAATGTACTCATTTTAAAAATATTTTTTATAAATTCAGCCTCGATACTTGTTGAAAAAACTATTATTTTCCAAAGTTACCTTGAAGAGGGAAATAAATTTTTTTTTGAAATTTTGGTAAATCCGAAACTTCGATTTTTACATTTGACTGATCCTTGCTATCCTCAATTAATATTTAATCCACAGTAGGTATCCACAAAGTTATTTAGCACTATTGTTTAAGTGATTGTAAGAGCGTTGACATGTTATAATGTTTAATAGTGAAAATGTAATAATATGTGAATAATAATTTGCTTCTTTTTTTTTTTTACTGGAATTCGTAGTATTTGATCAATAATGAATATAAAAACAACGATTTCTTTGTTGTTACATAATTTTGAATATTGTCTTTTATATTTGTTTCGATCTATTTGTCATAGTTTCATCTTTCGTAATTATTAATTGCATTGGTAATTAGTAAATACTTCATTAGTACTTGATTAATTCTGTCGTAATTAGTACTTAATTATATCATTTTTAAAATGAATTTCTATTCTAAAAGTTATGCCGATATCGTTAGTAATTTTTACTACGATTCACTTACAATTGATGTTAAATGTTAACTATAATATATGTATGGAAGTGGAAGTATATGGTTTTACATTTATTACTTAATATTATACTGAGAGCGTGGCAACGGCCGCTGGTCCCATCAGTTTGGTCGCTATAGTGGCCACCTGCCTTGCCTGTACGTGTACGTACACCGGTGCTTCAGAAACACTTTCTTATACTTAATAATATCGTAGTATTAAGTGTAGTTTAGTGAACTGGACGTATGCCAATATTTTAGAGTCTATAGGTAGGAAATTTAAGTCTTAGTTTTAAGAGAAGAACCAACTATTGTATTATCTTACTCTCGGATAACCTAAGACCACCAAGCAACCACTAACCACTATCAGTGATGCAAAACGAATAATAACTTGAAGACTAAATGTTCCTTGACTTAACTGCTTTATAAAAATATAAAGGGGTGATACTAATTTAAATTGAGCATTCCCTGTCACTTCAGACGCAACTTGATAAGTCTTCGTTGAGAAATTTCGATGCGGATAAGGCAACAATTTTGTTTATTGTGGGGAAGGTTTCCTAATCTTGGCAAAAATTGACTATTACTGGTATAAACTGATATGATATCCGGTGAAAGTGGAAAGTTTGTTAAAATAGTGTTATCAAGCTCCACTCTAACAAGTTGAACAACAGAAAACATTTCCTTTCTCCCTGGAATAGTGCTGGATAGCACTATTCCAGAATAGTGCTGGGGGTAAGTGCCTAAGGTAAGGCAAGCTCCCCTTTATTAGACTATTTATTACGAGAGCTGGATAATACGAGTGTTTTAATGCCAAGGGTGAGATAAATTAAATAATTTCAATATAAAACTGTCCCCGGACATTTTTTAAAATGTTTAATTGAATTTCGTTTTTAACAAAAAATAAAATTCCCGTTTAAAATTCATTCTATTTATTTTAATTTGTGATTTCAAGCTGATAATCCAGAAAAAATCGCTTATAGGAAGCCAATACCTTACTTCCAGAACGTCCTTGGGGTTTTAAAAAAACTGATATGTCTACATTGATAAGCGTAATCGAGTACTGGTTTCTATACTGCCTTTTACGACGAAAACAATAATAATAAGAAATATTATACAATAAAACAATACAAATATAATAAAAAAAGGTTTTACCCGAAGACGCCGACGGCGACTGCTGCTTCTCTAAGTGCTCTTTCGTGATCCATATCGACTAGACTTTCGGGTCGAATTGTTGCCGTATTCCTTGGCTGTCTTTCATTCTGAACGGCTGTAAAACAAGAGTTTATTTATAGAAATGTAAAATCTCCTTTCCTGGTTATCATAGTTTATAGTTCGATTCATTAGAGTAGAGTAAAAGAGGGAGAAAGTGATTTCGAACGAAGGATGAGACCGTACGCACAGGCAAAAGGGTAGATAATAGCTGAAGGGTGGACACGTTAGTTCTACAAGTATAATGATGCATATATATATATATATATATATATATATATATATATATATATATATATATATATATATATATATATATATAATTGATTTTGGAACTCATTTTAAAGTATAAAAAACGAACTAAAGCAGTGGAGGTTTCAAAAATCGGCAACCGGCAGATTCTATATATCATTAACATTGTTTTTCAAAGTGTAACTGATTTAATTAAACACAACTTAGAAAGAATAGACCATGGATAGGAAATTATTTATTATGGAATTTATGTACTAAATATTCTTTTATTTATCATTTTTTTATTAAATGTTTTGAAAAAAAAAAAAAAAAAAAAAAAAAATGGTTTTTACACCTAATGGTAGGAAAATGAAATGATATTTTATTCTGAAAGACCGAGGGTAAAATTGCTCTTTTTAACTATCGTTTAGAACGTAAAAAGTGTCTGAACTTTTATGTAAAATCAGATTATACAAGAAATGTTACTTCCATTTAAGAGTGTTCTCTTTTCCATAAATTTATTAACGTGTGGACGTGTCCACTTTTTCCTAAACCCTGTTCAGAAAGGATGTGCATTTTATTTGTTTTTCGTGTAGTGTTGTCGACATACAATTTTTTGTCGAAATACAGCAAAATCCGTTCCGTCGGAAAAAAAAGAACAAAAGAAATTTAAATGAATTACGGGGGAAGGGTGGGAGGGTAGGTGGTAGGAGCGGAGCGGGGGTTTGTTAGGGGAGCGGCGGGTCCGCTCGCTAATTGAGCGACCGCTGTCAGCCTTGTATTGGTCAAGGGATTAAAGCCTGCGGTTAAATAAAGCGTTAGTTTCGGCTTGTGTCGCGTAGCTCATCCCAATTAACCCCGCTGTGGTTGCCGAGTCCCATTAAGACACGCGCCTTTGTACCAACCACGGACGTTTAACAATATTCAAATGGGCGTAAGGTGTTCTCGTCGCTAACAAGATACCCTACTTCTAGCTACGTCCCATTAAATCGTAAATTCGTCCTTTTTACCCCCTCGAGCTCTTTTATACTGTTATTTCAAAATCGAAGGGGTGAAGAAGGCATGTAACATTTTCCCTCGGATTTATTATACATAGATATCGCGGTATCGAGGGGTTATCGTTTGTCGTCTGTCGAACCCTGTTGTCTTTCGGCGCCAATCGATAGTGTAAAGCACGGTTCTCACCCTCTTCACTTCTATTTAACTATTTGCATATTGTCAAAGCCACGACCTTCCGCGTGATTGCTTTCCTTTCTTACAAAGAATAACGTGACAGCTACGAGGCTTTCAAAGCTTACACCACGAAACACATATTTTTTTATAATGACTGAACCATAATTGAACTCAATTATATGCGTATTTTCTTTCTAATTATTATGTCCCTACAATTTGCAATGATTTTACGGAGTGCTGGAACGAGTTTAATTTCGCTATACGAGATTAATTACTTGATGATTACAATCCACATTATTAAATTTCTTTGCTACAAAGCAAATTTTGAACAAAAATTGTATTACCTTTTTAGATGTTACTTACTAAGCTCAATAAATAATATTTATATTAGATATATTTACATGAAGTGGAAGTAAGTTTGTAAAAAAACATTTCCTGGTCTGTGTGGCGATCTATCGCTTAGGATCTAGAATGACGATGACAATAATAACAGTATGGATACAAAAGAATGAGATAGAAGCAGAGGATGGAAAAGATTTAAGGATGTTCTTAAAGATAGTGAAGATGAAAGATTAAATCAAATAAAATAATGGACGTTAATTAGAGGAAAGAGAACGGCGTTAACTGAAGAGCCATCACCACACTGGAGCAATTTGATACTATTGTGGAGCCATTTGATTGCAAAATTATACGAAATTTTGATTATATTTGGTTAGCACATGCACAGCTTTTATAATGTAATATTCTTTTAGATCTGCTTGGCTTAAAGAATTAAAGGGGGAGTTGAAAGAAGGATCAAGTGGTCTATGGATGATTTGCATTTATTGAATTACACGGTTAAGTGAAATAAATGCGTATTTAGAGTTGAAGGTGTGCGGTATTAGGTTGAAAATCACGTTTTGATAATAGTAATAGATTTTCTTCATATAATTTAATCACCGGTAAGACAAGATCTGCAATATTCCTTTAAATATTCAGTGATTAGATAATGTATATTTAATATTTTACAGGGTAAAAAAATATATATTTTAAAAAATGTCAGGTGACATTACAGAGAAGAATCCGGATCCCTGTTCAAGTGTTGACCTTTGTGGAATGCAATCCTCCTACGCCTAAACTTTAAAATAGGAGAAGCTAATATCTGTTAAATAGGTGGCTTGATAATTTTCAATACTGTGGAGTTAGAGAGAATTTGCATTAGCAATGACATTAATTTGCCTATATTCAAAATAAGTTTCTTGAAGAACAACTTTATGCAAAATTGTTGTTTTAAAGAAATTTCAACATTCAAAAAGGTTTTGATATACAGTTAATAATCGATGATGTATGAAAAACTACCACCTTCTAAAGTGTATTGACAATTTTTACAAATTCTTTAACTTAGCGATTATTGGAGTAGAAGGTCTGTGTCTTAAGTGCATGTCCAGGGGGGCATAAACAGTGGACAATGTTCAATTAATAATAATTATTAGAGCCTCCCTATTGCGACAAGCCTGCACTAAATAGTAGAATCTAATCCCAACAAAAACACTAGTGTAAACAAATAAGCCAAGCCTCGCATAAAAAATTGTGAGATCATAGGTTTAGCCAAGTATCTCACTGTCCGAGTATGTTCTACTAAGTCTAATTTATCCAGTGCAGGTACATGATGTTTTTCTGCCCCTCTCTCTATTCTCTTTCCCAAATCCCTCAACACGTTAAAATTTAAAAACATTTTCTGACTTGGCAAATACACACCACAAACTTAAATCAAATAATAATAATTTTTTCTTTACAGCTAGGAGTAATGAAAATATTTTTTAAGTCCACGTAATGAAAAAATGGATTTTAGCTATGTTTTTTAGGCTCTAAAGTTACTATTTCACAGCCAACCACGGAAAAAATTAATTTTATATAATATCTAAGTATCTTCAATAGGATAATAGAGGGGGGTCCAAATTGCCGTGAGTTGGTTCCAGTAAAGGATGGTACTATGGTACGGCTGTGCTCGACTTGGCGGGGTACTGCCGAGCCCCCAGATATCTGTGACAAGCCTGCACTAAGTCATTAGATTACATAGAATCAAGCAGCCTCACCGAAACTAGACGAGGGGGTTTTAATGTCATAGAATCCTCAAACCCCTGAATGCCCGATGCGAATAGTATTAGGGAGATGAGATTTATTTTGTTTCTTGTTATCTATTAAGTGGGTCGAAGTTTTGGATCGCCGGCCCCTTGGGACCGGTGCCTCGAACCGAGTATCCGTATTTATATACAAGGGAGAATGGAAGGAGGATGGCAGAGGAAGGATATACAGTGGATTTGATGAAGGGTAGAGAAGTCCATAGGGCAGGCAGCGAGTACTGATACAGAGTTGATGTGGTGGACGTGCCCAGGGTTGCTGTTGAGACATTCTGCCGTGAATACCTAACGAGTCTACAGTCAACCTTTACCTTGTCTCTCTATCCGTATTTCAGGTTAACCTGTTAACCCCCTCCATATTCACGTATCGATCCTCTACCAGAATTAACCTTAAGAAATCCAACATCTCCTGCTTCGAATCTCTTCTGAGAGATGTTAGCAATGTCACACATAGTTCTTGGGTTTTCAATGACGACACCTCATACCGTATTTGTGGTGATTAACTCTAGAAAATGTAATCCACGGTTTTAAAATGTTTCCTCTGGATTTTAACATTTCTCTGTTTTTACATTAAAAATAAACTTCATTTAACTATTTAGCTGTCTACATAAATTACCACTCAAAGAACGAAATTAGAGAAGAAATTACTTCTTGTAATAAAATTCGTTAAAGAAATCGCTTTGCTCAAATTACGATTAGGATACATTTCTTGCTTCAAAATCTGATAATATGCAAAATTTTGACATCCTACTTCTTCTCAAAGATTGTCATAGTCGAGATTCACTCTGATAATTAAACGAGATGTTTAAGATGTCTCAAAGATTACAAATCACTGGTTTTGACAATATTTGATTACAAATCAAATATTTGACCACTTCAATTAGACTTAACCGATAACATATAAACTGACTACCTAATAAAAATGGACGAACCCGGTATTTATATAGCATTTACAATTGTGTGTTTAGCAGAGGATGAAACCTCGAATATAATAATGCCCCCCCCCCCCAAAAAAAAAAAATATAACTTGGACCCGCAATACATTTAAAACAAACGAACACAGACATGACAAATGTATTCGCATTTTTTAGGCAATTTGTTGGGTGTCATCTCATAGAATATTAATTTTATTTCTGAATATGAGGTTAGAAATTAAAATTAGAGAGTTGAAAGGGGAGAGAAATTACAATTATTCGCCATAACATCTGCGTTTTGATTATTAACCGATGATGATTAGACTGCAATATCTTGCGGCGCTTTGTTCAGTTTAATATGGAGTTTCTTCCAAAAATGTTTGTTATTTTATATCGTTTCTGTTTAATTATATAATTATAAAAAATTGTGCAATTTTTAATGTCTAGATAATCCGGCCTAGCATAAGAATGTATTAGTGGTATTTATAAAAAGAAATACCCCACACATTCTAAAGTAAAGCACGGGTACCCAGCTGCATTAATGTATTATGGGGTATGCTATACCCACATATTGTCATTCAAGGTCAAGTTGGGCCTCCCTCCCCCCGAAAATATTTTCTGTGTACGCTACTGCTTGAGACGTAATACTACCAAAAAACCCAGTTTATAATAATAATGGTTATTTATTTGACAAATACCAATATTGTTTACTTCTGTTTTTTTTTCAAAAAGTGAAGCTGACGGTGCACAAATATAAAATATCTAACAATCAGCTTATTTGAGAGCACCTTGAAAACCCTTATTCTGAACAATAAGTGGAGGTTGTCAGTATTCAACAGGAAAGCGTCAAGGGTGTAGGATGGCGTATAGGGGGAGTTTTATAGGAAAGTGTGAAGGTTAACGAACTAATAATGGTGATTGTAAGGGATATCACCCTACCGAGGGCTACGAGGGTTAACAGTCCAATGAATTTAAGAGCCTTGCGGGGAAGGGAAAGGAGATTTCATTTTCATAATTGTAACCTTTCGGCGGAGCACCTCTTTCCTAAGTGATATTAGATTAAGGAAGCCGGCGAAAAGCTTAATACGATCACCACTCGAGAAGCAGTACACAGTTCATTAGATTTTATTTTATTTCCCTGGGATTGGTCGCGTTGTCGACCAATCCTAATGCCGAAGCTCTCTTTAGGAGGGTAGACATCGGTTAATTCTATTGAGGGTGGCGTGAACTCGGTCTGAATTTTAATAAAACACAATTGGTCTTCTATATTTGTTAGTGCTGAAAGTGTTAAGCTTATCAAATCCTCTCCCCTGTTCCGCCTGCCGCTTCCTTCTCCCTTTATAATCAATCCATCCCCGAGTTTAAGATTTCTTCTCATTCCACAGATTTAATCAAAGACAGTGACCATAAAAGTATTAGAATCACCAAGTTTTATCCCTTTTGTTTCCTCCTATATGTGATTGAAAAGGGTTGCTTCATTGAGGTTACATTCTTCCTGCTTGCGTTCCATTTAATCAAAGCTCTACTAGCACTTTTGCTAACAGTACCGTGACTAAACTCGTCAAGTGGTGGACATTCAAACCGGTCCTTTGTCCTCACAGGTGTCAAGCTCAAAATAGATTCTAGCAGAAATACCTACAAATTATTACAATGACGTTGTGTTTGCACAGCGTTATTAGTCACTACATTGACCTGTTTTAAAATGATATCACCCAATGAAAACTAAGAATATAATTAATTAACTTGAACGTTCAATTTCAAACTGTTAAAAGTCCAAACATTTTACAATTGGTTTTAATCTCTTGAATTAAACTACCAAACAAACTATTTAAAAATTAGACACACAATACTCTTCAAAGTTATTATCTAATAAAATCGTTAACTGTATCAAGTATACGTTATTTATACAAAATCGTCGGCATTCTCGTCGTAAAACCATATTATTATTATTTTATTATTATTATTATTGTTAAAAGGAAGAGGAAGAATTACGAGTACAAAGCAACATCAATAAATCAAGCATATAGCGAATTATGAGTTAGTATTAATTGATAACTCTGCTTATTACAAATACTAGTCCAGCGATTTTAGTGGAATCTAAACAATTATAACTTATATAAAGGTCAATTTAGTAAAATATAGAATTTGTCAATTCCTGAAATGGTATTTTACCATCCTTTTTTTTTTTTTTTTTTTACTCATATACTGTATCTATAATCCTTATTATGAGATTTAATTAAACATTTCTTTAAATATTAAAGCGGATAAAAAATAATAAAATGTTATCTTGTTGCCAATTATATAAGTGTACATCGAAAATGCAAATTTCACATCTATGTGCTAAATTACTCTAGAAAAAGAAAAAGAACAGAATGATAAAAGTACTACTAGTATCGTATAGGCATTTTTCGGGGACTATTAGTGCCGAACAAAAAAATAAATAAAATTAAAGTAGTTTTCCGGTACTGATTTTTCCAGACCATCTTTTAAAATTTCAAAGATCGGAGAGAAAAAAAAATGTCTTTTTCGAAAAAAAAGTCGTCATTTGGTAAAAATAAAAGTTTTTTCGATCGGGTCGAAATATACATTATTTTGTAAATATTGGTAAGCTGGTCACGAAAAACTACGTTTTTTTTTTTTTTTTTTTTTTGTTTTTTTTTTAGTAAAGCAGCCATTTCAAGGGGGGCTTAGGGAGTTTAAAACGCAAAAAAATAAATCCACCAAAAAGCAAAATAATGTTTTACGTCTCCCTCTCCAGAAGGAGAACCGTTATCGAGGAAGAACAAAATTTGCCTTATCCTGGTAACCTACCTCGTGGCCGAACTACCCTATGAATTGTGTCCGGACATATTAATGGGGGTTTAAAGTCGGTTTTCGGAACATTTATACCCGATCTCGGGGGTTCGGCCGCCTCACGGAAGATCTGTGCGCGTTGAAAAAAAGAAACAAACGGATTCCCGTACTAATTTATACGGTATCTTCCCTGTGAACCTTGTCGGGAAATTCTTTAGTTTAAGAGGTGTATCCAGGGATTAAAGTGGGAAAAGTCGTGTTTTGGACGGAATCGATACGGAAAAAAGGGGTTTCGAAAAACCTTTTGGTGGAGAAGAAAAAAGAAAAACATATTCTCTTAGTCCACTACGTGCTAAATCTACCCTGAAAGTCCCATCCGGGAATTCTCAAGTTTAAGGGGTGTGTCCACGTCCACGGGGTAAAGTCGGGAGGAGGTTGAAAATGCACGAAAAACGGCCCGCGACCTGAACTCGTGTCACCGTCGCCGTCTCCCCTACTTTCTGGCCGCCCCAGATTATTTTTTTTCGACGGAACTCTCTGACACCTACCATTCGCCTTTCAAACCCTTTTTCCACGACTTCTAGTCACCAAGATAAAAAATAATGAAAATATAATTTTCGTTATTTTCGAAATTCGGTCGCACGGGGGAAGCCGTCCGTCGCGGTCCGGACTACTGGAGAAACAGCTTAAAAAGTTAACTTTCCGAGAAAAGCGTAGGTAGTTTCCTACTGTTTATGGCCGATTATCGTCATATTATAACTTATTTTGCACCACGCAATATTTCAGCTCTCTGGCTATTGCCAATCTAGAGATACTGTGATAGATGAGTGAGTGGTATTTGGCTTCAAGGCATCAAGCCTGTGTGTCATCAATATTAAGTTAGTGGTTTATGAGAATTTTTATTTAATCATTATTTCTTTTATCTTTTTGTGTAATTTCCACTAGTAGCATGGTAGTTTGTTTAAAGTTTTATTTCTTCTTTTATTATCTTTTAATTTACATAAATTAAATAATGGGGTCAAACATATAATCTACCATTATTGATAGAGTCAAGTCAGTAATATACGAGTACATATTTGGTGAGTTAGAGAGAAATTTTAGTTATAGTTTTTTATTATCAATCGATTGTTGATTGCTTAAAAAATAATCATCTACATCAAAACTTGGGGGGGGGGGGGGGGGGGGGAGGGGGCAAAGGTAACTCTTTGTGAATTTAAAAACAGAATCTGTTCGAGTTTCGCGAAACCTGGAATCACGTGAAACGTATCGATCGATTCCTCATTTCTCTGGAAATTCGGCAATATTATCGTGGCAGTTTTGGAGAGGGAGTCTGCCCTCTGGGTCCGGGGGATTTTTACGTGGCATGACGTTTCCCCCCTGGAGAGGTAGCCGAGTGGCCGTGCCTGTAGGCGTTACGGATTGGGAGCATGCGCTTCGAGCCGCCCCACCCCGTAATAACTCTTTCTCGGTCCCGCACGTTCTCTTAGTATGCTCTTTCTCTTTTCACGGTCGGGAAGCGAGTGAAAGGTTCCGCTCGTGCCGTGTGACCGCTCATCCTAAACTTTTACCCCTAATCGTTACCCCAGTGCCGGGGGGAAGAGGCGGAGATTCGACCGAAACGTCTCTCGGCGTTATTGTCACCCTCGCTTCCGCAGAGGCTCCCCTCACACAGAAACAGTCCCGTAGCCGATACGTCTCCCGTTTACCACCGAAACCGACGTCGATACCGAAACCTCCCAGATATATTTGTTTCCGACTCCGACGTACAGAACGCTTGGAATAAATGTAACAAGTATATGAAGCTATAGCGGTGCGTTCTCCCGGTTCTAAATCGACCCGGGTTTAGGTGGGCCCATTTGTAAAAATGGAACTTTACCAAGGCACTAACTTACCTGGATTGAGTAAACTTACGGCTTAAATAGCCTGTTTCGATTTACAATTGCTTAAATAAAACTAAAACATCAGTTTGGCCATAATAATTATATTTAATATATTGCAAACATTTCGATTTGATATTGCGCTTTGGCTTGCAGTAAAGAACCAAAACAATAACCATTTACTTCAAATGATTGTTATTTATTTATACAATACACCGATTCCCCCTCACAGGAATCTAACCTCAGCGGGGGCGCATCTAAGTTCTTTGGGGGAACCTGGGGGGGGGGGGGGGGGGGGTTCCTCAACACCTATCCACAGGCCCCTATTAGTCAGTGGATGGGCAAAAGCCAATTTGGCTTTGGTCAAATACCAAAAACTGTGGGGGAAACCAAGTTAATGTGGCTTCTATCCCTGGTAACAGTGGTCAGGGGAATCACTCTTGCACGAAGCCAGAGGGTACCTGCCTGCCAGCCCAAAAGTTGATAGAAAAACGAGGAGCAGGCCGTTAGTTACTTCTCCGCGGTAATGAAAGCTAGTTCTTCCAAGAGGACACAGTCCTCTTCGTCTGCCAGTACCTCTAAAGGGAAACAAGCAAATAAGATCCAGACCTTAAGTCAAAGGCAAAGCGACATGAAAACTGTCAAAAAGCTTGCCAAAAGACTTAGCAAGGTTAGGGTTGAAGAGCATAGCACTGAGGATGGACGAGAGTTAGAGGTATATCCGGAGGTCAATCCCCAGCCCGCAGGTTTTATCAGGGAATTCCCCTCTCGCGATTTGAAGTAGGGAGGGGCCCAATGCCCTAGCTAGGCCACTTCCTCCGGAGACAACATATTATACATCGTGGGTTCCATCCAGACTCCAAGGTGTTTTCGCCGGTTTTAGATACAGAATGAGGAATGAAGCAATGGTTTGTTATATTTTTTTTTTTGGAGGGGTTTTAGTCCCGTTCAACAGCCTAGGTCATTACAGGACGGGGGTTATCCGGCCACTTTCGGAAGTTTTTTATATTATAATTAAACGTAACATATATTTATTGAGAGAGATTGTAAAGATGGCTGATGAGGTGTAAGAAATGAAAACTCCTATTTCATAGAGTGAGACGTTTCGACCCTTAACATAAGGTCATCTTCAGTCGTTTTTTTATTAATATCTTAATAATCATGGAATGTTGGTAATGGTTGTTGTTAAAAACATATCTATCTCCATAGGAGAGGGTCAAAATTAAAATTAATTAAATTAGTCAATTAAAATTACTAATTAATACTATACCAACTTCATCAATGCTACGGTTTTTTTATTTTATAATAAATATTAAATATATAAATAAATATTTTATTTATATATTTAATATTTATTATAAAATAAAAAAACCGTAGCATTGATGAAGTTGGTATAGTATTAATTAGTAATTTTAATTGACTAATTTAATTAATTTTAATTTTGACCCTCTCCTATGGAGATAGATATGTTTTTAACAACAACCATTACCAACATTCCATGATTATTAAGATATTAATAAAAAAACGACTGAAGATGACCTTATGTTAAGGGTCGAAACGTCTCACTCTATGAAATAGGAGTTGTCATTTCTTATACCTCATCAACCATCTTTACAATCTCTCTCAGTAAATTTAGAAGGGTGTACTACACAGATTAATAATATTTTATGTTATTATTAATTTAATCTTACATATATTTATTTCAAAATATAAAACGTAAAAAACACAATTTTACTGGAAAATAACTTGAAAAATGCAGAAATCCCAATATGGTCATGATCTTGAAATAGAATAGACCAGTAAAAACGACTCTTTTCTCTTTTTCCAAAGGCAATAATTATTTTTAAAATTACCAATTCTAATTTGAAATAACACCAACTCACTTTAAAATCAAGAAATGTTTTGAAAATTCATAATTACCTAGCTAAGAAGTGTTAATATATATCACATCATTTTCTATAAAAAGAGTCGACTAGATACTATTACCCTCCATTTCCTAGATTCAGACATTTTTTGGACAAAAATAAAAATATAGGAACGAATAAAAATTAAAGGACAATTATTGATAAAACGGATACTAAAAGCGTGGTCGGTGAGGGCCGTGCGCATGTGCAATGTGCAGTTGAAAAGTAGTGGCGTTTGTACCCAATGTTGTCTCCCTAGAGTTAATTTTAATCTTCTTGAGCTGGTAATGATACCTGAATCAAAATTTATATTCTTGATAGGGATTTTGTTTTTACTTATTTATTTTATTCGTTAAATTACTTAATTTATTGCAACCAGTTTTTAAACATAGATATATAATATAGTGTTCAAATTTAATACAGATAAAATAAAAAGAACATATAATGTAACATGTGTGACGTATTAATATCAATGCAAAAAAGGTAAATGTTAATTAAATGTGGTAGTTCCTAGGTGAAGGTGGTTAAAACAATGACATGTAATGTAACATGTGTGACGTATTAATATCAATGCAAAAAAGGTAAATTTTAATTAAATGTGGTATTTGCTAGGTGTAGGTAGTTAAAACATATAATGTAACATGTGTGACGTATTAATAATATCAATGTAAAAAAGGTAAATGTTAATTGAATGTGGTAGTTGCTAGGTGTAGGTGGTTAAAACATATAATGTAACATGTGTAACGTATTAATATCAATGCAAAAAAGGTAAATGTTAATTAAATGTGGTAGTTCCTAGGTGTAGGTGGTTAAAACAATGACATGTAATGTAACATGTGTGAAGTATTAATATCAATGCAAAAAAGGTAAATGTTAATTGAACGTGGTAGTTGCTAGGTGTAGGTGGTTAGAGGTTGCTGTGGTAACACCCGGGTCTCGGTTTCACAAACCTGTCGATAAATTGTAAATCTAAAGTCTGCCGTGTTCAACATTCTGCTCAATCGACGAGGTTAAAGGGTGACGGTTAATCCTTACTTTGAACTTAAACTCTCAACTCAATTTTGCCCCTAGGGATATTTGAGGTCCTATGTTTCGTATAAGTTATATACTTTCCTTCAGTTTGAGCTATCTCTTTAGGCTCTGGATGGAGCAACATTAGCAGTACAATGTGGCATTTGCAACAGGATGATTCATCTCGTCACATTTATATAACGATGCTAAGTTAACATCTAACATTGATCATGAATCGATCTTGGAAACCTTGCCTGCCAAGCTCATACGATAGCAAGGAGCTAACCTTGACATATTATAATGTTCCTTTTTTATATTCTAGTACAAATAAATGTGATGAAAAAAATAATAAAATATTAATAACTTGCCATCTTTATTCATGCCCATATTGAGACATTTCTTCAGTCTGCAAGCCTGACATTGATTGCGGTGAGCTTTATCAACGATACAGCGACCTGTTCCTGCCTGGCATCTGAAACATACATAAGAACATTACAGCTAACATATCAATCAATCGCTGAGAAAAATTCTCCAAGAAACATTTTGTTAGTGAGGCTAAACTCGTGAGAGAAACAATATCTGTCAGGAAGGATTAAATTTAATAATATTCGAGTTGTTATAGCGACATTCACTGTCCACCTACAGACATTTCTGTTTTTCTGAATGAACGAGTGATAGATAGTATATCAAAGCAAGTATTTGTATATTTTATTTTTCCGACATCTGATTTAAAGTAAATTTATCGGATAAATCTAGGTACCGTCTAAGTGTTAGCGTGCTCATTACAAATATCACTTTTTTAACTACATAAACTCAAAAGTATTTGTATAAAACACAAATACAGTAAGACCCCATCAATCCGGACGAATTCAACCACGAGGCAACCAGGTCGTCCGCATTAGCGAGTTCTTTTTTATTGTATATAGGTACTGCATTTGTATTAAAATATATACATGTACTGTACATTCCTATCAGTTTCCACTATGTAGCTAGACTGAGCACACCTTTTTTTGAAAAATTTTCATTTTTCAGTGCATTTATCGAGTTGTCTTTGTGTACAGGGTCAGCGAGAATTTTCGTAAGAAGCGACTTGCGATATAAATTTCATTGTAACGGGCTTTCAGTCAACATGGAGCAACGTGTGGATTACCGAGGGTTCCGGATTACAGTGTGTCCGGAAATATGTAGATGTTTAGACCTAGGTGTCACGCGAGTTGCGAAAACGCTAACCCTAGGCTACGCCGATCACAATTTTAATAGGATGAGTTAATAGTTGGAGAATGTTCTGTAAAGTACATAGAACACATATGAATATTTGTATAAGTGTCTTGTGTATAATAATGATTTGATAGATAATATATTAACAATTAATCAAAAATTAATATACAAATGATTACCAATTCAATTAGTTGTTGACCCTTCTATAAAGGGTGGAGTCATATGATTATCAACAAGTAGAAAATAAATCCTATTGCTTTTATTGGGAAATACAAACTGATTTACCACTAAAAGTCCATTCAGATAAATCGAATTTCAAAATAATTGCGATTCGGCTAAACAAAGTTATTAGAATCAGGGCTGGATTTAAGTTTAAGCGACATAGGGCATCCCAAGGCGACATAAGGGACCGCCTAGGGACTCGCAACACTAACCAAGAGTTTTTAATATTTTCTTTTCTCAAAACTCGACTGCAAAACCTACATGTCCATAAAGGCCATGACGAAAACACTTGCACACATTTATGATCATTTTCAATTTGATACATGAAATTACGATATTATTTCGTTTTACACTATTTACAAATATGAACTTTTACTCTTGGGGCTGACTGTGGTGAGCCGGTGTTAGTAGATTCACAGCACACTCATGACTGCCAGCGGACTGGGTAAAGTGTAAAACATATTTAAGTACAATAACGGATTTTTATTGATATAATCCTAAATGGTTATTGTTTAAAACTACAAATATTTCATCTCAGTCCAATTAACGAAGAAAAAATTACGGAACTACTCGAATATCGGAAAATTTGATATTTGACATTGTTGTTCATAGATATCTGAATATGAACATATCAAAAGTCCTTAAAGTTCTAAGGAGAGCTACACCCGTCATCTTGAAAAATAGTTTTTTTTATGTTTTTTAAAAAATATCTAGAAAAAGATCTGGTTTTCCGAAAATTTGATAAATGTACGCCAACCAAATGAAAAATTAATTATAGCACTTTTTTTTTCAATTGAAGATTATTCAATTGTCTACAAAAAGGAGCCAACAAAAGGTTTTTTTTGATACCTCGGACGCTTAAAATATAATTAATTTTTTTAATACTTTACTGTCAACAAAAAGTTTATTGAACGTTTTTGTAAATGATTTACACAAACTTTGATTTATTTTTTTATTAGAATCACCTTATGTAAAACCTAAAAAAATTAACATGGTTTTATTAAGATACTCTTTACTTTCTCACATAACTGTTTTGCTTTGACAAGTCTCAGGGTGCCAAGACAGATTAAACGAAATATTTAATATTATAAGTCTTGATTATTATAAGTTGGTTATATAAGTCTTGATTTCTTTAATTTCCTCGAAGGAGAAACCTCCTCCCGCTCTATTTTAGACCCCCAAATATTTGGTCATAGCTAAGGATGAGGGGGAGGGGGCCCACTTGACATCATTCACCTAGGTGCCCACTCGACATCATTCACGTAGGAGCTCACTCGACATCATTCACCTAGGGGCCCACTCGACATCATTCACGTAGGGGCCCACTCAACATCATTCACCTAGGTGCCCACTCGACATCATTCACGTAGGAGCTCACTCGACATCATTCACCTAGGGGCCCACTCGACATCATTCACCTAGGGGCCCACTCGACATCATTCACGTAGGGGCCCACTCAACATCATTCACCTAGGTGCCCACTCGACATCATTCACGTAGGAGCTCACTCGACATCATTCACCTAGGGGCCCACTCGACATCATTCACCTAGGGGCCCACTCGACATCATTCACGTAGGGGCCCACTCAACATCATTCACCTAGGTGCCCACTCGACATCATTCACGTAGGAGCTCACTCGACATCATTCACCTAGGGGCCCACTCGACATCATTCACGTAGGGATAAATTTACAATTAGAAATTAATCTTTTCCGCATCATTGAAAACAATTACATTGCAATGATAACAATCAAAGTGTAAGTTATCCAGGGTTTCGTAACAACGGCTGTTGTTCGTGCCGAGAAAAAAGAGAGTAAAATATTGTTTCCATTCCATCAAGAGAATATTTACTACCGTATTTCGACTTGGTTCTAAGTAAGTAAGACGGAAACGTTGAAAAAGGAGATTTGAAAAAGGGTTTTGAAAACCAGGGTGAGGCGGAGTAAACCAGGGAGGCAGGGTGAACCAGGGTGAGGCGGAGGGCTCGTTAAACGAAATCGAATCTCGATCGTCGCTCTTTAATTAAAGGGCTTAAAGAAAAAGAAGAGAAGAATAACGAAAAAAAAAACAACTTTCTTTAAATGAATTTCAGAGAGATCTCGAAGGAGGACGAGGGTACATATTTTATAGGTCAACCGAAATCCTCGTCCCAGTATGAATTACGAGTTTGCGGGAGGGTGTCGGCGATGGAAAAAAAGGAAACGTTTTTGGCGGTCCCCGGGGAGAGGAATTATACGGAGTTATAGGAGGCGGGGGTTTGGGATCCGGACCCGTCCTGTAGTTTTTGATCGGTCGGCTTTGAACGGTGGAAGGGGAAGGATCCGAAGCCCGGCAAATCCAACTAAGGGTACCCAGCTCGGTTAGAGTTGGAAACCGTCCCCCGGGGAGGAGAATCAACTCTGCAGTTACCTCCTTCTCCCACCCCCAGCGCCGTCCCAACCAGGAAAAACTACCCTGGTTTTTCTTCTTCGGATAAGTAGCTCCAAGTTTCAACTTGGTCAAATCATACCGTGTACGTCCGTATTTCTCTTTGTGAGTACAAGTAATTCAACAATATATTCAAGCCTTTATTTGATTAAATCTACAAAAGCAAATAAAGAATCCAAGTTTTATTAAGTCGCTTAGGAAAATGGAATAGAGAACAAAGTCCAGCGAATTTTTTCAGGATTAAATTTCTTATTAACAGCTCATAGCTTCACATTGGATACAATTGAGATTCTCTCCCGCACTATTAATATTATACTTAACTATTCATTTCTTATGATGATGGATGGCTTAAGGTGTAATAAATAACTATTATAAACTTATTATTTTCTTTTTTCTGTCATGAAACGTTTCGACCCTTTATAGGGTCATCTTCTGTCACAGTTCTTAATTAAATTAGTGGTGAAAGTATTTGAGTACATAATATAACTATCTCCTTGAGAGAGGGTCTTTAATACAATTGAAAATGGGATACAATTGAGATTCTCTCCCGCGCTATTAATATTATAATTAACTATAATAATATAATAATAATAACTATAGTAACAATTAACTATAAACAATGTTTGTATTTAAATATTATATTTAATAGAATGACATCAATTTTAAAGTCTGTATTGACACCACGGTTTATATTGGATAATCATAAACTGGAGTCTCCAGGAAATAGAGGCCGCTAAATAACACGAAACATATTAGTGTTAACTTATTCGAATCATGTTTAAGAATTTGTCAAGTCAAGTTTTACTATTTTTAAAAGTCGAAGGTGATAATTTTCGCTGGATGATAACGAAATATACCATGCCTAAATCAAAGTGCATTGTGTACCAACAGCAATCACTTAAGGTATATCGAGTAGGTCCCAAGAAGGTATTATGATAGTGTATTGATATATGATATCTAATGCTGAATAATAACACTACAATCACCATCTGCAATCTTAAGTGTTGTCACCTAGGTAAGGGAAAGTCATTGGTCAAATAAGCAACACACAGTACTTATACCATTGTATAATAGTAGCTTGTTAATATAATAGAGAGAGAGAGAGAGTTATCACTATAGGTTGCATAAAGATCCCATAGTAAATAGTAAGGTCAGATAAACTCAACTTCCGTTTAATAATTGAGAAAAGCACTTGTAAAGAATCAAATTCAATTTAACCACAGAATTTTTCCTGTGACATATTCATTATACAGTGTGTTTCCGGATCGGGTTGCGAATACGTGTATGACAAAAAATAATAATAATACTATTTTTGAAGAAAAGTCACTTTATAAAATTTCTTGCATGTTCTTAATGAAATTAGATTTGCGACTTTTTATGCGAAAAATAAATTAGGAATAGTAGTAGTATAAAGAATACTTTTTTCTTGAATAGTCGAAATTTGGTCCGGTTTCCTTAAGATTTTAGAAAATTGTACTTTTTGGGTACACGGTACATTTTGAACAAAAAGTAATACTATAAATCTTCATTTATAGTAAACCTGAGTTCCATTTATTTAACCATTACTACTTTAGACATAAATGTATAAGAGCAAATAAGACCGCGATAACTTCTATCCGATCTTTTGTCCTATAGAGTAATCGTAATCATTCAACAAGTAATTCTTTTACAATAGAGAGAAGTCGGGTGTATGCGGATTGGGTGTATTGAGACATACACCGTAGGTAGTAGCTATAGGTCGCGTGAAACTGTCGGGCCCTTCTCGGGTCTGCTGGTCTCTATTCCTTCCCCGAAGAACCGGGGCAATTCTAAACGGATTACATGGTCAATCAATGGATTCGGCATTAAGAGCCCCCCTCTAACGCCAAACGCATTACCGGCAGCGATTTAAAAAGCCCTTCCCCGAAGTCGCTATTCAGAGATAATTGATTGGCGCGACGGTGCACATGCTACCACTCTCGACCTCTATATCCCCTATATTAATTGCTTCCTCGTTCCCTAAGAGACCGACTAGGCCGAGCCTATACCGTCCCTACGTCAAACAACTTTCATCCAACAAGTTAAACCGCTTGCAACTATAAAGAGATCGATATCTATAAGCATCGGTTAGATTTCAATCTGCGCTCTATGTACTCGTATGCGACTATTGCAAAGAAACCGTTTATCTTCGCCTGATTGAAACGCACTTCACATATCGAACGTTTTACATTAATTTACTGGTCTTTAATCCCTCTTCTGAGAAATCTGCTTTAATATAGCGGGTCAAGTGTATTTAAATAATCAATCAGCAGATATATTATATGTGTTTCTTACATAATTAATTTCTTCCCTCATTTCTCAGATTACCTTGTAGCAGTTATATCAAAATAAATCCGAGATGGCTGAACCATGAAATTATTAGACATTTCTAATAATGCCAGTAATGGAAAACTATAGTTATTGCGCAAAACCTATTTATTTATTAGCGCAATTATCGTGGTAATGTTCTCTTTTTTCGAGTCTAGAATGTTAGAGTTTAGTTTAAGAAACCCACATTTTTATCGACTCTCAAACTATTGTTTACCATTTACCATCTTAAATGTTCATTTTTTTAACATTAACAAATTATTTTCAGCATTTTTTAGTTAATATTATTAGAAAAAATATATGAAGAATTATCGAATGGAAAATAAAATTACTATACAAACCCGATATCTTTGAAGTCAGGTTTTATATTTGGTCATATACTTATATTTTCCAATTTGATTCGGGTCATCCAGTGTTTGTCCATCTAGTGACTAAAAGTTCTAAGAGTGTGATTTCCGCAATGAACTTGGCTTGTAGGAAGAGATAGGTTTCGACATGATCGATTCGTCACAAGATATACTTGCGTACAAAGACCCTTGATGGTGGGTTAGATCTGTCTTACGGAATCGGATGTATCTTTGACAAGATTAATTTTACGTTTGGCCAAACGGCGAAAGCGGGCCCTTGAAGAGATTTTATTTACATGGAAATGGAGAAGTAGTGTAAGGTTGCTCTCTCGTACAAAGGCCACCGAGAGCTTTCCGATCCTGTTCAATAGGCTTTATCGGCTTAGTCGTGTTGGCTGGTGGGACCTCTTTGACGCAAGATTACAGGCCGGGAATTGGTCTGAGAGACGAGGGGGTTCCTGCCCCCAGACTCAAGGGCCCAAGACCTCCTTTAATCAACCTACCGCTTCTGGGCACACAAAGGCCACAACATAAACCGTTCCTGATTGGAACTCCGCCTTCAAATCTCTTTATCAGTGTCATCGCTCGATTCTTACCTGAAGAAAATGAATTTTCTCATCCTGAGCCTCCATGCTATATTGGGAAGAGTTTACAAACCAAGTTTTTGTACTATTTATAACTCGGCATTATTTGTTCATGGATCCGTAAAACTCGAATTGGTTATGTAGATATCAAATCGATTTGTATCGCACTGATATATAAATATATATATATATATATATTATATATATATATATATATATATATATATATATATATATATATATATATATATATATATATATATATATATATATATATATATATATATATATATATATATAATATATATATCTCCTTTCTTTCTCGCCCCTTTACTCTACCCATTTATGCTTCGATATTATTGGAGAACGTAATATGTTAATTAACATTAATACGCTTCTGTATTTAATTTCATACTTTTTTATAAGGATAACTTTTTCTAAATATACTAAAAATTTATACCACAAGAAAAGTTAAAATGCCATTCAGTTACCTGTAAATCAGTTTTCTGCGAACACTTCTTTTGAAGAAGCCGGAACATCCGTTGCATGCAAGAATGCCGTAATGTTTGCCGGAGGACGTATCTCCGCAGACGACACAAGTCAATCCGAGTGACTTTAATTTAGCCTGAGGAAGATTCTGAGATGATTGCTTCTGGCAGGGTGATCTCGAAGCCCGTACCACAGTACCCCAGCTCCCAGATCCTATGTAGTCTTCACCTAAACCATTCCAAAGTCAAAAAAATATATCAATAATTAAAAAAAAACTAAATTAAAACAGGATTTTTTCCGGGGGCTGCCTATTTTATGTCGGTTATTACCAGGATTGTCTTACCAAGATTGAGCATATTTGTTGCCGCTTGGTGGCTGCGTGACTTAAGATCATTTCTTATTTTTCGCCTTATAGCATAGGCAGCAAGTTTCATCTTCCGCAATTTCCGCCGTTTTTTGGCGATAGTATCTAAGAGCTCATTGATCAGTGAGGATCGTAATTCTACTTGAATCAATATTAACAAAAAATAACAGAAATATTTAGTAAATGACAGGCTTGTTCTTTATCCTATTATTATTGTTAGAGAAGCTTTCACAGGAAAAGTCATATATTCGTACTTTTTGTGTTGGGTTGAGAAGGGGTGAATAATGGTAGTAGATGTTATTTCATTTAAATTATTAAATTTCATCCCCATTGGGGACACCATCAGGTCTGTACACATGGTATTTCAACATTATTATCATTTAAATTTACAAGTTTTGTTTAATTACAGTTCCTTATTTAACAACCAATTAATTCATTCATTATAAACAGCTTGGGATTCCGGTGAAATTCGCGTCACGAAGGGATTTCAATCCTTCGTGACGCGAATTTCACCGGAAACCCAAGCTGTTTATGACGAATCTACCCGTGGAAGCCTACGCACCAAATTCATTCATTACACATAATTAATTAAACATTAATCTATCACTCCCTATTATAAATCTTTTATAAAATTAATTTAATTTTAAAGAGACAAAACAATTACCATTTATATGTATACAAGAAGTGGTATATCCATAAAGTTATAAGCTTTTTTATATAAAAAAAAATAATAACCATTACTATCCACTTCTAACTATACACAGGGCTCGATTTGAGGCGGAACGGCGTTCCGGGACCGAGAGAGTTGGTTGTAGTTCCGGCACCTCAATTTCTAGAAATCAAGCACTGACTATACATATAACTCTAGTAAAATAATAAATGTACGTGATAAAAGATTAATAATTGTTAATTTTAACCATGTGCTAATGGATAATACTAATGCAATAATAATTATGGTAACTGTCATAAAGTTAATTTAAAAGGTCCAGGTTAATTTAAGTATGTAAAAAGAATTGCAGTTGTGACTTAAGAATAAAGAAAAAAAGAAAATAAGGTTAATTTAAACAATTATTGACTCAAGTGTATTGCTGCAGGTGTATTGCTGCAGGTGTATTGCTGGCTTTCCTTTGCTTTTATGCATTTATGCACAAATAACCTAACATAATTTTAGGTCTAACTTTAAGAATAAATAAATTGAAAACCAAAATCCACAAGATAACAATACTTTATAATTTAATAAAAAAATCATATTAGAGAATGATAGATTAATGTTTAATGAAGTATGTGGATATATTTATTTAGTACGTATGAGTGAATGAATTGGTTGTTTAATAACGAATTGTAATTAAATAAAACTAAGTAATTTTAAATTAAAATAAAGTTCAAATACCTTGTTTAGAGACCTGATGATGTTCCTTTGATGAAATATAGCCAATTTTATAAGCTAATTTTATAAGCTATAATTTTATAAGCCAATTTTATAAGCCGATTTTATAAGCTATAATTTCTAATATAGCTTTATCCCTCTTTTCACGACACAACACGAAAAAGTACAATTAATTAAAAGGGTGCATTACTTATAAAGTCAGATATTTTATTGGTTTTACGTTGTTAGTCTGCTTGTTACTGTTGTATACAGTCCAAGACGTTTTGTATCCAAGTCGAGTCAGTTCCAAAAAATCTAACTCAAATTGTCAGTGCATTAACTGTAGTTTTACATTCGTACATAATGTTTAATTATAATGATTTGGAACTGAACTCGAGTTTTATTTTTTTACTATTACATCATCAAGAAAAGAAAAGAATTACATTTGTATTTTTTTTTTTTTTTTTTTTTTTTTTTTTTTTTTTTTTTTTTTTTTATAGAATTTAGCATTTTATAGAAAAGTATGCTCAAAACATATATTTGTATATGTTTGAAAACGTATTAAAAAATTCAATCATTTTAAATTTAAATTTAGTGACCATTTTTATTTGAAATAGTGATAAGTTTTTAATAAAATATACTGACCAACATTGTTTGGAAGAATATTTACATGATGGAAAGGAAAGAGTGTAAAAAATAGTTGAGTTTGCTATGAAGCGGAGGACGCATGCGGCTAGCTTAGTTATTCCCATGTATAATGCTTAAAGTCCAGTCAATGAAGCGGAGGACGCATGCGGCTAGCTTAGTTATTCCCATGTATAATGCTTATAGTCCAGTCAATGAAGCATTTTGGCTCCCAATTTTTTCGGATGAGATGGATTGATGTGAAATTTGAACTGTGGGTAGGGACTAGCCCAAGAAACAAAATTTATGTAGTGCCGATTTGTGCTTTTACCCGGGGTGGAATTTTATTAATAAAAAATAACTTCAAGATTCGTGGCAGGGACAAAAATTCTAAACAATAAATGTTCTATAAGAATTTTTTGTACAGTCGATACTTTTTGAGATATTGGCGCCTAAACATGCTCATTTTTAGCTAAAAAAAATGCATGCTTTTGAGCGATTTTTTGCTAATATCTCAAAAACTAAAAGTTTTATCAAAACAAGGTTACTCCCAACTTACAACTTATTTAAGGTTAAGGTTTAAACAACTTACTCCCTGAAGTTTAAGTCGACTTTGAAGAAAGTCAAAATCCAAACTTTCCATGTCAAGTAGCGGAAAAATGAAAGGTTTTTCCAAGAAAACTTATATTACATTTTTTAAAGTACTTGAGACCTTTAAATTGACTACTGGTAAAAGTCGTTAGCATAAAAACTAAAGGAGTTATAATAAAAATAAAGTGGTTGTCTTTATTTTTGAGAAAAATAATCGGTATTAAAAATAATGACGACAGTCAAAATTGAAATTAAACAAATTCCGTCGGCAGTTTACTTTATTTATGTACCAGCAATAGATTCTGAGATTTTGAACGGTTTAAGAAGCCTAAATTCGAAAAAATGTTTGATTTAATTTTTAAATAAATCAACTTTTTTCAAAATATTTCAAAAACTAACAATGTTATGAAAAAAAAATGAATAAGAAATTGTAGGTTTTTTCTTATTAAAAAAGTTTCTTTTTTATTTATTTTTTAGGACAAAATTTGACAGAGTTATGACCGGTAGAAGCTCAAAACTAAGTACGAAGACCACCTTTCCTGAGCCCTTTAAACTGAAAATAACAGGACTTATAGCGCTTCAAATTCCCTACAAAATGGTTTTTTGAGCGAATTTATAACTTTCAAATTAAAAAAGGTTTGGTAAAAAGAGTAATCCCTTGGTGTCTCTCACTAACACAAATTGTGTACCGAATTGCAGTGTGCAAAAACACGGTATTACATTGCTTATATATATATATATATATATAAAATAAAAAATAAATATATATATATATATATATATATATATATATTTATATATATATATATATCAATAAATAATGAGGTCTATGCTGATCCCCTATGCTTTTTATACACTAGACAGTCTTGGGAAATCTGAAAATCCCAATCCTGAATGGAGGGGGGGGGGGGGGGGGGGAAATAACAGAAAAGACCCCAAAAACTTTTGTTTGGGAGACCGTGAACGTACCTTTTCTGGGTTTCGTTGGTTAAACCAAAAAAAGAAACCCTTATAGTTTCGTTCCTGTGTCTGTCTGTCTGTCACTCTGTACACTGTACGGTTCCAATAACTTCTTAATAAAAAAATATATTATTAAAGATCGTTTTGACGCGCACACAGGAAAAATATAGCGAACTCAATATTATCAGCCGTTCAAATCCAAAATGGTGGATGGTTTCACGTGATTCTTTTTTTTTTAAAATTTTGAGTGGGGTATCAAATGAAAGGTATTGAAGAGTAGATTCCAAAAATATATACCACTTAGGGAAAGTGTTTCATTTCCTTTTTTTTGTCAAAAAACATCGAAATTTTGCGTGTACCCCCCCCCCCCCTAAAATTGTATTTGCGCTGTTACTAAAAATATAGAGAAATATGCAAAATGTGCGGTCTGCTGGGCCATAGAAAAAATAAGATTTGCAATTTGATCTGATTTACTAGGAATCCAAGATGGCGGATAATTCATGTCACTCGAAAATAAATATTTTTTAAAACTTTTGTGGTGTATCAAATGAAAGGTATTGAATAGTAGATTACAAAAATATAAAAACATTTTTTTAAATTTTATTTTTTATTGTATTTATAAGTCGAAATATACAAAAATACAAATGTCCCCCCACCAACTACCCTTTAACGGCTATTCTAAATATTTTGAAATAATTCACGCTTATACCCTATGGTGGACTAATGAATATTTCCGGAAAAAAAATAATGTACCTCTTCGTTATTACCGATAAAAAAACGTTGTGACCCCCTGGGGGATTGAACCAGGAACCTCTTCCTCTGTAACACGTGAACATTGTTTAATTTTCTGCAGTTACTAGAAGTATACAAAATATTCCAAGCGGTCTGCTGGACCATAGGAAAAGTTAGGATAGCAATTTTAACTGATTAACTGGGAATCCAATATGGCGGATAATTCACACCACAAAAAAAGAATATTTTTTTTGAAATTTCGTGTGGGGTAACAAATTAAATGTATTAAAGAGTAGATTACAAAAATGTATATCACGTGTTAATTGTTTTATTTTCCACGCCTTTTCCCAAAAAGCATCAACAATTTGCGTCCCCCCCCCCCCCCTTAATATAACTAGTTTTATTTTAAGGATGCCAACGAAACCCTTTTTACGTGAGACTTGTTGAACAACTATTCATTTATTTACGAGTACACTGTTCTAGAAGGGGTATGGCTGCGTGGCTCTACCTTCCTTTGGTTGCCGTACACGTACATACTTAGCTAAGCAGTAAAGGGCACGTGTAGATTTTACTTAATATGTGGGTGCTTCCAGTGGCGCACCCAGGATTTAGTTTTGGGAGGGGCACAGATTAAAAAATAGACTGCCAATTAGTGTGGCACATAGCTTCCTCGCATCCTATCATATACTATAACAATTATTGTTAAATTACTTTATTGTAATATTGTTTATTTTGTAAAAACTATTAATAGTTTTAGCGATCTTTAACACTTCATAGCGGTGTCGCTGTTGGTTTTACTAAAAAATTGTATTTGAAAAAAATGTTTGTCTCATTGAATAGATGAAGTTAGATTTTTTCCCCGACCTAAAATTCCATTTAAAGTTCACGTTTACGCGAGCATTGCTCGTGAACGCTTGGACGGATAACGTTGTCCAACGAACTCGTCCTGAGCATTGCTAAATTGAACATGTCTACCAAATTTCATCAAAATCGGTCGACATTTACTTAAGTTATATAATTCGCGGACACACAGACCGACAGACAGACAGACAGACAGACACGAGACCAAAAATGTTCCCTGATGTCTGAAACGGATTTCTGTCTTGGTATTTTTGAAATCGGAGCCATAAAAGTTTTTCGTTCTCAAAAGTGAACACAATGCTTCCGTTACCTTCGGTAAGCTCGGAAGCAAAATAAGGGGGGGGGGGGGGGGGGGGGGGGGGGAGGAGGGGATGTAATGTGGGCTTAGCGTGATCACAGACAATTAACCAGTCTGATTTTCTTTGTTCTTAAATTACTCCATATCAAGGGCGGATCCAGCCAATTTTGAAGGGGGGCTGGGCTCTCTTTTAGGGGGGTCCAGGGGGTCCTCCCCCGGGAAAAATTTTATAGTTTACGTTACTTGAAAACGTCTTTTTAGCCTATTCTAAGAGCATCTAAAATGTTATTATATACAAATAAATTTAAGTTTTTTTATGAACGGGACATGAAGACCAGGGTATTTTATTTAAACAAAGTTATATACATACTAATAAAATACGTACGCCAAATGTTTTAAGTTTAACAGAAATTAGCTGATAGTATTAGGTTAAAAATAAACATAGTAGGGCATATAATAGTCCAGTCAATAAGTACAAAAAATAGTCTTCCTTGCGAAAGGTCGGGTATCTGCAATTTTTAAAATCTTATTCTACAATTGAACCCGTTTCCAAATTCATTAACATTAATTATTCGATAATTAAAAACTATTCTAATGACTGCACGTCTTTTTAAACGCCAAAAAATATGTCGTGCTAAACTAGGTATATATTTACTTCTTTATTTATGTTTTTTACTATTACTTTAACATGTGCTGCGAAATTGCATACTTTTCAAGGCACTTGCCCCCCGTGCCCCCCCCCTGGGTGCGCCACTGGGTGCTTCTTAATATGAAGCGAGAAGGTTGTGCAAACGTTTGTGTGATTTCTCTTTCTAGTTGAGCCTACGCAGCACATTTCATGCTAAGGTACCTTTTCGTGTCTTTGTCTTAATCGTTAAAATATTTTATCTACCTATTCTATTGACTCAAGAAGAATGAAACGTTTAGAATTGGACAATCTTGATAAAAGAGGATTTTTATTGTGAAGTAGATTTGAATAAAATCGTAATAAATTAATTAAAGAATTTGCTTCTCTGTCTCTCATAAGGAAGGTCATTAATCAAAATATCTTTTGTTAAAACAAAAGTACGTTCGTGAAATTTATGTATTCTATTTTATTTTCAGAAAAAAAAAAAAAATTATTTTTATTTTAAAGCAATTTTGGAAAAGGTGAGAATTAAAACAAACTAAATCTACCGGGTAAAATAGATTAGCTGACTTGGAAATATTTTACCGAGTGCAACTTTATAGATCTGTCAATAAATGTTAGCTTCTACAGTAATCAATAATAACAACTTATAACCGTATAAAATATGTATAGAGAAACCAATATGGTTAGCAAATGTTAACGATTAAATCAAAGGAACATTAAAAACTTATTACGAAGGAAAGCCATAAGAATTGATTGATTTGTGTCAATAAGTTTAGAACAGAAGCCAATATAATAGGTACATATGATATTGAGAGTATTTTAGCCAATTATTAGATGTTGCAGCTACTCTTGAGAATAGATTCATAATTTAAATTAGGGTTTAATGGGTTTCTGGAATGCTTTTATCAGCTTAATTATGTATTCGTTGGAGAATAGAATAGCTTGAATCGAATCAATAAGCTAAAAAGAGAAAACAACGAATGAAAGTTAAAGTTAGCAAGTAGTCCTTTCAAATAATGCTTTTAACAGTGGAAGCTGTATTCGGTTGAGATGGGATTACTGATAAATATATATGTACTGTACATATATGTGGAGCTGACTGCACTGGAAAACCATTAAGGCGGAAAAAGTAACCTTCTGTTAAAACGACATCATTCCATATTAATTTGCGTTTGAGAAATTAAAGGAGAGTTTAGTTATCAGTGCGGAAGAAGCACTGGTAATGGTGATAGTAGAGGAATACTTCGTCGGACGGTGGTAAGCTTGTGGAAACGTTTTTACGAAGTCCAGGTTGTACGCGTGCCATCCCTGACTGGAGCGTCCGCCCTACGCCTGACTTAATGCAGTTTCCCTGGTGTACCACACCCAACCAGAACACATCCTGTGAAAGAATGGAATTCTGGTTTTGACAGATGGGAGGTACCATGTCGACTAGCCTGAGGCCAGCGGCCCTGTCCCTAGGTGAAGTCACTCCTACCATTCCAATTATACTGCCGTTCAGAACAAATAATTTAAAAAAATCGTTTGTGTTGTAACATTTAAAGAATGGAACATGCGTGTTGTCGATGTTAAATTTTCAATACGTATGTTCAGAAACGTCACTTCTAAATGGACCGAATGACTTCTTATTTAACTCGAGGTGTACAGTTAGTTTCCCATTTACTTTTGTGGATCGTTTTTAGCCCCTTTACGTAATACACATTTTACGTATGCAGTACCTAATCTCTCATACGTATTAGTTATTGCTTGTACGGTACGAGGTATTTTTGTTTAAACAACCATTTTAAAACATGTAAGTTAAAATCATTTCAAGGTGGACGGCTTCAATTTTCAATTTGATCAAATTTACGCTACGAGTTTTATTAAAAGTTTTCTTTGCTCGCATTGAATTGAATTAATATCTAATACGTACCCACTGTTGTAGAATGCAAAACATTCTCTTCTCTGTCGGTCGGAGATTTTTTCAATAAATAATTATTCATACCTGAAACAAAAGAATAGCACATGAATAGATTTAGCCGGTTAAATTTCGATTAATTTAATTAATTTTTTAGCTTGCAGAAACAAGCATTTGAATTAAGTTAATAGACCAGCGATTAGATTTGTGAGGGTTTACAGAAATGCTTATACTTAAAATTGATCAAATGGTGCTTGTTAGCAACCAGTGTTTCAAAAATATCTGTCATTGATCTATTGAAAATTAAGCATATAAAAGTAAAATTAACAAATTCAAATTACAAAAAAATGTTGTCCGCCATCTTTGAAAAGTATCCACCATTTTTAATCCTAGAAGGAGGTGCAGTGTAGTTCCTTGTTTTACTCTTAGCGGGAAGCTTAAAATTGGTAATAAAACAAAGAAAGAAAGATTAAATAAGTTATTTATTTATTTAATTTTTATTTTTTTGCAGAGGTGTTGTTAGGATGTCTGTTTGAGGGCCGATGTCAGTTAGAACGGGGTGGTCGGGTAACTTTAAGTATTATCTCGGACTAAAGTATGATTGATGCTATCACTGTTAGGAGCACAAGTACGGAAGTAAAGCACCAACTATTTCCGCGTCACAATTCCCTTGAGTGTTGGGGAGAAGAGGGATGCCAGATGCGGGATTACCGGGATCCCGGTTCCCGACCCTAATGCCTCCTTCATTCACTTTAAATAAGGCTGTATAGCGGACCCGAGCAACCAGACCCGCCTATTACTCCAGGAATTAGGCGCACCTGTCACCCCGCAACCTATACCAAACCTTCCTTCGTCACATCCAACTACTTTTTCTTAACGTCAAGATCGTTATCCGCATTAAACACTAATTTGTTTTCATTTACCGATTTAGGTGTGGCCTAACATAGTATAAATTATGAAGTGACTCATTGAGACAGAATGGTAGCTTAGAGATATCAACGTTTGATCATCTCACTCATTCACTACGACGAAAACACAAAGTTTGCAGCAAGTTATTCAGTTTGCTCAACCCAATGTAAATAGAAAGGAGGATGCTAGTTTCAAATGCTGTACAATGTAAATAGAAATGAGGATGCTCGTTTCAAATGCTGTACAATGTAAATAGAAATGAGGATGCTAGTTTCAAATGCTGTACAATGTAAATAGAAATGAGGATACTAGTTTCAAATGCTGTACAATGTAAATAGAAAGAAGGATGCTAGTTACAAATGCTGTACAATGTAAATAGAAAGGATGATGCTAGTTTCAAATGCTGTACAATGTAAATAGAAAGAAGGATGCTAGTTACAAATGCTGTACAATGTAAATATGAATGAGGATGCTAGTTTCAAATGCTGCACAATGTAAATAGAAAGGATGATGCTAGTTTCAAATGCTGCACAATGTAAATAGAAAGGATGATGCTAGTTTCAAATGCTGCACAATGTAAATAGAAAGGATGATGCTAGTTTCAAATGCTGCACAATGTAAATAGAAAGGAGGACGCTAGTTTCAAATGCTGCACAATGTAAATAGAAAGGAGGATGCTAGTTACAAATGCTGTACGATGTAAATAGAAATGTGGATGCTAGTTTCAAATGCTGCACAATGTAAATAGAAATGTGGATGCTAGTTTCAAATGCTGCACAATGTAAATAGAAAGGAGGATAATAGTTTCAAATGCTGCACAATGTAAATAGAAAGGAGGATAATAGTTTCAAATGCAGCACTCTTCTTCACCCTCGAAATCTGAAGAGTTCAACTAACTGACTTTTGATGGTGGTCACAGTTTTATCCTCTAATCTTAATTTCCATCTCAGGATGACTCCATTGTCTCTCAAGCTATTTTTTTCCTCCCTCTAATTTTGATCTGTTATTCACATTAAATGCACCGTTTATTCGTTTCTGTTCTAGTTAGGCTGCATTAGTTTAAATCGATTTGTATTACACAAGCAGCCGTATATTTGTATAATTACATAAGATTTGAGTAAAAGAAAAAACTTTTACAATGTTCTAAGATATAAAGCTACGTGAGATTTTATTTTCTCTAAAATTCTCTTGAAATACACAATATAAATGAAATCTTACTCTGCTTTTCATCGTCCCCCTTTATCGGATAAAACCTTCAAATCTATTCCCAAATCAAAAACAAAGTTCACTTTCCAATTTACTTTAGAGGCCGTTTGACGAAGTACCTCCGCCCTCATCCATTTCTCCAGTTATAAATTCTTAGGGCCTCCTAAGGTTACAGTCCTATCTCGACCACTTCCAATTTGGATAAAAGCATTTCTAGATACTGTTTCGATACTCGGCAATAAATCCGTGTATGAGATCTCAGACTTAAGATTTTTATAGACTTTCATATTTAACACTTTTTCTCCCCTCCGAGTATATTAAGGCGAACGTCATCAGAGTCCCATAACAAAATGTCGAAAGGTTTTCATGGTAACGTTCAGATGATATTTACAGAATAGAAAGGACACAACTGCCTCTTGCAACATCTAGCCAAACAAAAAATAATATAACCTTAAATATTGAAAATACTTCAGTGAGGGGTTAAGCTAGAATTGCATATTCTTTGTCACGATGTTGTTTTGTTTATCCCATCATATCGTTACATAACCGAGATACGTAAGGTTAACAATGCGTGAAAGTGAATTTAACAAGCGGAAACCTTCTTTCTGTGTGGGAAAAAGAATTCCCCCCAACGATTTTGTTTTTGTAGGCAAAGAAGATTTAACACATTGTTTCCCAATAATAAATAGGTTGTCAACACTATTAGTATGACTAATACGAGTACACTGACTAATACACTGTTTTTTAGTATGGTCTTTTAAATTTTTATAGAACTGACATCTATATCAAGAATATTATAGATCATTATCAAATTGTCAGTTAATTATTGAGTATTAGTTATCGTAAATTTTATAGTTTTCTATAAACTAAAACTTTGCTCTAGCACTTCAATTCTCAATGAGGATCAAAACTCAAGTCTTAATTACCATCAAACTCCTGTATATTCGTTCAAAAAAACGCTTAATATAGTTCACAAATAATTAAAGAATAATATTCGCTTTAAAATGGATAAGAACTGGGTGTTGATTGTAAAATACATGCGGATTGACTGTATAAGGTAATATTAGATCTTTTGGTAACTAATAAAGAAGAATACATTGAATTAGGATACAGGGGGGGGGGGGGGTCTATTTCCATTGGTCCTGTAGTGCAGTAGACCATGTGTTATAACCATGACAGTCCCAAATTATTAAATCTATTTTTTGAACAAGTTGGGATCTAGGTTAAGTAAAGGTTAAATGGTGAATGCGACACTGAGGCTAAACATACGTCGAGCAGATGGTTACTCTTAAAGATTAGGAAAGGCCACTGCTAAAGCCAGTGGTCAGTATAAAGCAGTACAGAGAAGACTCTTATTTGGAGAAGGGTCTTTTACCATGTTCTATCATCTTGAGAACGTGCACTACTTCGAGCCCCAGGCCCTGGCTCACAACAATCAGGCCTTATGTTGTATTTTTTATATATTTAATATTTTTTATATTCTCCTATTTGTTTCAAACGTAATTATTATTATCATATTTATAATCGTAACTATCATCATTAAAATTTGTCCTTTTATAAATTAAAATTACCAACCATATATATATATATATATATATATATATATATATATATATATATATATATATATATATATATATATATATATATATATATACATATACAGTATGCCCCCAGTTCGAGTTGCCTATATAGGTGTAAATGACAAAAAACTTCATTTTTCGAGAAAAAATTATTCTTTATAATAATTTTTGCTTGTTTTCAAATGAAGAATTATCATATTAAAAATTTCGTACTATATACAAATGTACACTGTACCCAAAAATTACAATTTTCAAAAATAGTATCAAATATTTCTCTCGAGTACAGCAAAGTGCCACTTTGCGCACTAGTTGCACAAATAACTATTGATGATGTTTCAGGTTTTGTCTGATGAACTGGAAATAGAAGTTAAACTTCTAGAAACCAATAAACGACAAACAAATAGAACATTGCACATACAAATCCCGTAGAAAATGTTCGTCGATCTTTCTATATTTCTCTTCTAGATAGCATTATCTGCCTTAGAAACCAGATTTATTTATTTTATTTTTTTTTTTATTAATTTACGTTCAATGAAACACAAAATTAAAATACAATCATTATATTATACACAACGTACAAAATAAATAACCTTGGTCTAATCACAAAATAAATAAATAAATATTTTTTCATCCCAAATAATGGCAATAATTAAATTTAATTCTCTGAAAACTGCTGACCTCAAAAATAATTTAATAAATTTGTCGATTTTTCGCAAAATTAATTCACATTCATCATCACGAGTCCAGAAACTAAATTCGTATTATGATTGAGAATTAATTATCAAAATCTCATTTAAGAATTTTCCGATTGAAAGCTTCAATTGAATCCAGTCCTTTTTCCTTTGACTTGATGTCAACAAATTTAACAGGTAAAAGAGCTACTGATCCACCGTGTTTAGGGTAAATAGAACAATAGCAATAGGAAGGGGTGTTCAAAGCAATCCAATTTGTGCCATGCCTCGACATTTTGCCACCCTAGGCATGGGAATTCAGTCCTGTCCCCAATTCCTTTACTTGGTTTGTTATTCAAATTAAATCTGATAACCAACAAGGTATACATACGATATTATTACTGTTGCCTTCCAATGGTTATTTACGAGTATTAAATAACAGTTAAATTGTTAATTTTAACTAATCATAATGAGGTATCGGTACTTTAATCAAAGTTCTCTAAAGCCTGTTATTATCCGAATCATTCATTCGGAAATGCCGGGTCCCATCAGAGAAAGTGTAATATGTGACCACCAGTGTAATAGGTTAACAAAGACTGACCAAAATAGTGATTTGTCTCTTTAAGACCAAGCAGAGCAGAGTAATGTTGAAATTATTACGCACAAATTATAGGACCAATAATTTATTAGTATAGGCACTACATTTGATTCAAAATTTGTCTACTGATAATAGCCTTAAAACCTTATCTAATCGGTTCATTAGAGGCAAGAAGGACCGGAGCTCTTTAACACGTCCTATTAAGGAATAAGATTATTGAGAATCTTTTATTGCAATGCCTTCCAGGGAATATATTTTTCATAAAATATAATATTTACTGACGCGGTAATATTACAAATTGAAATTTTGATTGGTATATTAATAAAAAAGAAAAGACAATTATAGTGAAGAATCAGGGGAATAATGAAGCTTTTGGTGTTGCCTCATTATTTCCTTATTTTCTAGAAGTAATATTCGTAGGACTTTTTTTAATTGCATAAACAAATCATTCTTGAACGCTATTTAAAGTATAGTGCATTTTTTAAGGACGGAAGGATGATTTTTTAGAAGAATTGTGTGGTGTAATGTCTATGATTCTGACTTCATTCCTGCCATGGGCGGTATCCAGCTTACAGTTATTCAAGTCCTTAAATTTGAAACTAAAATAATATTTTCTAGGCAACCATGCGTCCTTAAAACAACTTAGCGATTCGGAGAAGACTCGCAGAGATTTCATTACACAGATAGATGACTTTATTCCTCTGTAGCTGTTAAATTAGAAATAAAAAAGAATCCATAAAAGATTAAGAATGACCAAAAAGGAAATTGCTATTTAGAGTTATTTGAAGCCAATGGACTAAACTTTTTTTAAAAACAAATTTCTATCTTAAATTAGCCCTCTCTTTTGGGGAAATAACCATAGGATATGGAAGATAAAGTAATGAAGATAGAAGAATAATAAGACTTGGCAAAAGTGATTTCTAAATGTTATATTCAGAAAGATTTCAAACTTTTGTGACATTACTGGGATAATATACCGATAAATCCATAGTAATTGAAATTGGGACTAGATGTGTAAACAACCAATATATATATATATATATATATATATATATATAGAAACGAGGACATGGCAGCAGGACATGGCGTAATGCCGAGCCAACATCTTGATGACGTAAGTCTGATGTTGGAACAGTTCCTATGTGCCATTTTTGCGTGGCACATCCCTTGGTGTCTCTCATTCACACAAATTGTGTAGCTAATTGCAGAGTGCTAACACAGTATTTTTATTGCTAATATATATATATATATATATATATATATATATATATATATATATATATATATATATATATATATATATATGCCTACATATCAATGCTTATACATATTAAAAATAGCATTTACACGCCATATTGAAACTAATTTAACGGATGAAGTGGCCTATGTTGTTAGAGATATGCATAGTATAGAGGGTCATGTCATGGCAATTCAGTGTAATGTCATTTGAGAGAGCTTCAAACGTAGCTCTAGCAATAGGTGAGACACTTACATCCGTCCTTTAGTGTCTTTTGTAAATCACCCCCTCTATAAAGCCACTTCATACTTCAACAAGATCTTCGGAAAATGGTATTCATTTTATGTTTATCAGATTTGAGAAATATTGCTTAGGTGTAGTCAATAGTCAATAAATTGTCTCAAACCAACTTGCCTCCTAACTCCTACCTAGTCTCTTTGGATATAGTCAACTTATTCCCTACATTCAGTGACAACGATAATCTTGTTTCACAATTAATCTCCAATAAAATCACTAATCTCAATTTAATTAATTCATACCTTGATCTCTAATCTTTGTTTAGCCAACACATTTTTCAAATACTCAGATAAATTCTTCAAACAATCCGAAGGCCTACTTACTGGCTCATGTATATCGCCGATTTTGAGGTATTCCTAGATAATTTTGAAGAAGAGTTATTATATTATTTTCACCCGTTATGTAAATATGTAGGTTTGTGGCTTACACATTATAAACATAGATGATATTCTTTGTTTATTTTGTGGAACTAAGCGATTAATAGATCTCTTCCTTAAATTGTTAAATTCATAACACCCTAGGATCAAATTAACTTTAAAAATTAAAAAAGATCGTAAGCCTAATTTCTTAGACCTTGCTATTACTAGACACCACACTAATTTTACTTTTAATATTTATCGCAAAGAAAATTTCACTGACTCTATTATTCATGAAGATAAAACCTAACTCGCCTAAAACTCGCCAACTTTCAATCTTCCACAACTTAATCCATATAGATTAACCACTGTTCCTCTATCACAAGAAGATTTCCTTCCACAACTCAATCCTTATAGATTAACCACTGTTCCTCTATCACTAGAAGATTTCCTTCCACAACTCAATCCATATAGATTAACCACTGTACCTCTATCACAAGAAGATTTTCTTCCACAACTCAATCCTTATAGATTAACCACTGTTTCTCTATCACAAGAAGATTTCCTTCCACAACTCAATCCATACAGATTAACCACTGTTCCTCTATCACAAGAAGATTTTCTTCCACAACTCAATCCTTATAGATTAACCACTGTTTCTCTATCACAAGAAGATTTCCTTCCACAACTCAATCCATATAGATTAACCACTGTTCCTCAATCACAAGAAGATTTTCTTCCACAACTCAATCCATATAGATTACCACTGTTCCTCTGTCGCAAGAAGATTTCAAACCCGTTATTTTAATACCATACAACTTATTGCTTTTAGAACAATGGCTACCAACCCAGTATAATAGATAATTTATCAAAGAAAAAAAGAAAGAATCTCAGTACTCAATAGTATTTACAATTGTACCCCTAGAGAAGTTGATAGTAGAAAATGGATATCAATACCGTTTATTGGAATCACTGCTTAAAAAGTTGCCAAAATTTTATACAAACAAGATTTTAGAGTATGTATAAGTCACCTAGCTCTTTGAAACAACTTATGAAATACAAAAATCCTCTGTTGAAAAAACAAGACCCTCTCACTAAAATCAGAGTTTACAAATTAAATTTTTTCACTTGTAAATCTTATTATTTAGGACAAACAGGTCGTGCATTAGTACATTTCAAGAACATGTTAAAGAATTAACAAAACACATTTTGCTGCCGACCTTGTCAATAACAATTATACTTTTTATTCCAATAAAGATATTTAAATTTCAAACTTTTGCGATAAAAGTATGAGAATTTCTGTTGTTGAAAACATCGAAATTTCCAAGCATTTAAAGGCCGTACCTAATAATTGCCTTAATGACCAAATACCCTCTTTTTTTCCAATACTTAAATTATTTTTGGAATAGTTAGTGCTATATTAAGAAACCGTTTTTATTTTTCTAAATTGTCTCATGTTTTATGTTTTATGTTTTTTTTTTTTTTTTTTTTTTTTTTTTTTTTTTTTTTTTTACTCCTTTTGGTGTGTTATCCTCATTACCATTCTAGTCTCACTTTGTAGTCTAATTTTTTTGTTGCTATTTATATTTTATTTTTATAATATTACTTCATCTCTTATCATTTCATCACTTAAATATTGTAGTCTTACATTGTAAGTACATAGTGAGGTTTGACTGCAATGTAGTTAAATCATTGTGTAATTTATATTCATTTTTATATTGTTTTTAATCGTTTACTTCCCTTTTTAGTTCTTTGGTCATTTTCTCTTTGCTTTTGGTAGTTCGTCCGTCCGTTCGTTGCATCTTAGATCATATCTCCCGACCAATTGTAGCTAGAGATTTGAAATTGGGTATACAAGTTAAAATGTTTTGCCCAAAAACAGTAAAAATGTTCCGAAATTTCAAACTCCAAATTCCTTCGATCAGCGAGCAATTGCGAACTAATCGCAACATTTTATATATTTGTTTTTGTAATTTTTGAGTGTCTTGGATTTTTAGAAAAGCTGTGAATATCATACAACTGTATTGCAAAAACGCGATTGATTGTTATTTTTTTGTATTTCATTTATTTAAATCACAATCAACACAACCTTAAGTTACAATAAGGAAATATGTTATTTTTATTAATTAATGAACAAAAGAACTTTGTGTGAATGAATACAGATAAGAAGTAAATGAATTGCTAGCTTACAAGCCATATCAATAAGGATTGCTATTAGTTAAGCCCTAGATCTATAATAATAACATTTATAAGATTCGAATCAACCAGTAACTATTTCATTTAAATTCCTTAAATATTAATTCATTATTTTATCTTTGGATTTTAATAATTTCTAGGTTTAAGGTATTTTCTAAAGTTATGAAAACTTTTCTAAAGTTATGAAAAGTGGAATATCATCGTGACGGCTGACGGAGACTAGCTGAAAATGATTTGTTTGATATATTTCTATGGCATGTTTAGTTGTCTGACTAGTAGAATGAGCCAGGTATTCTGACGTATGGTACAACATGTACATAAAGACGGCGACTCGAAAATTTCAAAATTCATAAATTAAAAAAATTACTCTATCACAGTACAATGTGCATGTGAAAGTTAAAAATAAAAATAAATTGGCCTTAAATCAATCTCCCCCAGTTAAACTTGTCAGCTAAAGAAAAAACAGGGGAAGTAAATTCCCCTTAAGATGTTTCTAATATTCGTGGTTAGTGTAATTTATCGAGTCGAGGTTACATACGAAACTTTATGACGTTACATAATAATATGTACTTCATAATATAAATATAATGATTACTTTAAATTACATTGTCGAATAGAACTTAAGGAAAGTGTATTGACTATTCTTAAAATAATAATTAGGGTAAGTGACCCGAATATGAGACCCCTTGTTTAGATCTGGTGTAACTCAGGATCTAAATAAATAAACAAACTGTTGATGTGACAAAGTAATTAATAATTAATTTTATTTCAATGACAAATGTTTCAAACTGATTAAAAATGTATACTTAAAAAATTAAAAAATATTTTCTAAAAAAAGTCAAAATTTTGAGATTTATAAAAGTAGTCCTAATATGAGACCCTCCGTTTAAGACATTTGCATGATTTTTCAACCAATGTTTTACACTTTCCTCTTATTAATGGCAGTATTTGCAACAACATACATCTGAAATACAAAAACAGGCATGCTTTGGCAATATAAATAAAAACTGTGCCTAATATGAGACCCTGTCTATGTTAGGCCCATGGTGGTGGGTCTCATATTAGGGACAACATTTATATATTCTAGAACGAATTTGTGAGGTTAGGATTGGTATAAACTTAAAAAGTGAAATACGTGTCTTCACCTTGTCTAAATAGCTATCATTCTATTATAAATAGATTTGAAGTTAATCTTTGCTTGATGTTTTAAACAGGCTTTCTGTAATGTTCTTAATATATTTTGATAACGAGTATAGTAAAAAGAAAATGCAGAGAAACTCTCTTCTGGACGGTAGGCGTCCAACTGACTGCGAGACTACTGATAGCCATAAACACTATTGTTTTTCGTTTGACTTGCCAGGCTGTAGCACATACCAGCCTCTACAAGGCGGGGTCTCATATTAGGCACGGGTCTCATATTTGGCACGGGTTTCATATTTGGACCACTAACCCTATAAAGAATAATTTCGATTAAATTAATCGCTTGAAAATATTCTTGGTTGTCTGTTTTATGGTATTCTAGTCCAGAAGTCGGCAAAATTTTTGGACCTCGGGCTCGGCTACATTCGCCTTATAATAAAAGGATCTAATTTACCCCAAATTAAAAAGTGAACTTAAAGATGTTTAGGAAAACAAAAAGAAACAAACAATTTGAAATTTACCCACGTTTTTACTTTTTTGATATCTTATCTAGAAACTTTAGTTTATTTCCTCATTAAAAACCTATGTTGTGTTATTTATAAGGCCAGCCTTAATAATCATTTCTAGTAAGCAGGTTTGTGTTAATGCTCCTTGTACATAAGCCATCTTAACTCTTTTCTAGTGTAGGCAAGTTTTCAAGATTTCTATGCCGTGCGGGTTTAGATTGCCATTGCGCCGTATATAATATATAAGACATCACCGTCTTAAGCTCCTAATTAAAGTGTAGGCAAGTCTTCAAGATTGATATGCTATGCGGGCTTAGAACAAGTTGTGCGCCGTGTAACGCACTATCCTATCAGACAATCCTTTTTCTTTAAGACGCCCTTATCACATTATTTTATAACTATTCCTCATTATCAGGATTTTTCTAGCACCTTCTTACCAGTCATTTGTCTACCAATAATTGAGTTGTTTCTACAAACTAGTAAAGACACCGAGGTGAAAATGTACGAAAAACAGAGGTAACAAATTTAGGACTTTTTATAGCTTCGTGATTATAGAACATATATTATTATTAATAATAGTTATTTGTAGTAAAAAAAAATATTAAAAATAAAATAAAAACATTAATTTTTAATAATAATAGTTTTTATAATTAATGATAAAAACTGAGACATGTCTGACTTATCTGGTTAGATGAGGAGACGAGGCAGGTATATTTTGATGTATGCTACATCATGTACATAATAGGATGAGGAGAATCATGTTTCACACTAAGGTTACATCAAGTAGATAATAGTCCAGGCAAATTAGTAAAAAAAAAACAGCAAATGTAGGAAATAATTTATTAAGTTTTGAAACTATGTGAAAACACTTTTAAGGGGTGTAGTAGTAAGAAACAGTAAAGTTCCCCCTTTTGAGGGGGCGCGTCCCCCCCTTCCCCCTGCTTAAAGTCCAAAATTTACTTATTTTTCACTTTTTACCCAAAACGGTTTATTTTTTGAAGAGAAGTGTTATTACCAAAATTATTCCTTACATAATTCTGCACAAAAAAGATCCTATGCATGTTTGAAGTGAGACATACCGTTGTCGAGATATTGTAGTTGGATAGAGATAAACCTTATTTTTGCAAACCAAGATATCTAAAAAACAACACTTCCGATTTTAATGAAATTGGAATGGTAGGTTATACTTAGCCCATTGTTGATCCCATATAAGTTTCAACCTTCTACGCTAAGGATAAAATAATGGGCGCAGAAGGTTGAAACTTATATGGGATCAACAATGGGCTAAGTATAACCTACCACTCCAATTTCATTAAAATCGGAAGTGTTGTTTTTTAGATATCTTGGTTTGCAAAAATAAGTTTTATCTCTTTCCAACTACAATATCTCGAAAACGGTATGTCTCACTTCAAACATGCATAGGACCTTTTTGTGTAGAATTATGTGAGGAATAATTTTGGTAATAACATTTCTCTTCAAAAAATAAGCCGTTTTGCCGTGAAAACAAGTAAATTTTGGACTATAAGGAGGGGGGAGGGGGGACGCGCCCCCTCAAAAGGGGGGAACTTCTTACTACTACACCCCTTAAAAGTGTTTTCACAAAGTTTCAAAACTTTATAAATTATTTCCCCTATTATTCCTTATTTTCCTGGACTATAAGTAAAGTACCCGAGTAAAGTGTAGATCGGGAAGTAAAAGAAGGAGCAAAAATATATCTGGTTCGAACCTCTGAGTGACGAGACGTTTCACACTAAGGTTATATCAAGATCAAGTAGATAAGTAAAGTACCCGAGTAAATTGTAGATCGGGGCGTAAAATAAAGACCAAAAATATATCTGGTTCGAACCTCTGAGTAACGAGACGTTTCACACTAAGGTTACGTCAAGTAGATAAGTAAAGTACCCGAGTAAAGTGTAGATCGGGAAGTAAAAGAAGGAGCAAAAATATATCTGGTTCGAACCTCTGAGTGACGAGACGTTTCACACTAAGGTTATATCAAGTAGATAAGTAAAGTAAAGTGTAGATCGAGACTTGAAATAGACGGCAAAATATATATATATATAATATTGATAGTTTTGAAGGAAATAGTAAAGCTTTTGTTATTACTAAAGGGCGTGTAGTACTATTAATGAAATGAATGACATGGGGTAACTCCAACAGCTGTTTAAATCCTGCATTTTACATACGCAACCAGTTAGCAGCCACTTCACATAAGCAGCTACCCATTTATATGGTGTTGCTGGGTTGACACTTATCATTATATGATAGCTTGAGTAACAAGTAGTTGGGGTTAGAAGATGACATCGAAAGTGGATATTTACATGGCTATAGTAAATCTAGAATGTTTAAGTTTAAGGAAGTCTCACTTAAATCATAATTCAACTAATTTAAATGGTCTACGCTATAGTAATCAGAAAATAGCATGAGTACTGGCATTAAACAAATATAATACTTTTATTAAATTCTAACATATATTTAATATATTTATTTGACATTTTAAGGTTGGGGGGGGGGGGGGGGAGGGGGAGTTTGGTTTACAGAATATGATTTTTATTTTTTTACGATTTTGGTAGTATTCATACTACGGAACGATTAAATTTTAATTTAAATAAAATTATAATTATTATTAACTACGGGAAACAGACAGAGAAAAATAGACTCCAGCGCGGGGTTTCGGGGAAGAAAAATAGATCCCTGCGCTGGAGTCTATTTTTCTCTGTCTGTTTCCCGTAGTTAATAATAATTATAATTTGATTTAAATTATTTTTTTAATTTATAAATGCAATTTTTATTTAATTTGAGAATAAAGCAGTTTTCTTAGAACATGAATCCCTGAACCTTTAGGGGTAAATTGCATAGTCACATTTCAGCGATTGAGGGATATATAATCACCGTACGTGGTACTTCGGAACTTTTCCTTACTTAGGAGGCCACGGAAGTGGCCTCTCCTGCTCATTATCATTTTTTTAAAAAAAATTATACATTATTTTTATTTATTTTATTTCATTATTTGAATTGTGGCGGTATTTTGACAAATGTAAACAAACTTTCGTATCGCACTAATTAATAATTATATTCACTTATAACTTTTAAACTAATTAATGGAATTTCGTCGATTTTTCTATTTGTTCCTTATTTTTACCGGTCCCAACGATATGGTATTTGTCAAAAATGTACTTATAATTTTGGTATTATTAACCGTCAAAGTTTCAAAATTAAAATATAACTTCAAAATGGCCGCCAATATCAAAATCAAATTTAGTGGGTTTGTTTGTCACACAGAGAGGTACATTCGTGCCAAATTTCAACTCGATCAGACCACTTTTCGATGTTTTACGGTTTTTTAAAATTTTAACTGACTCAGCAGCTGGGTTCAAGATGGCGGAAAATGTTGATTTTCCGGGCAGCACAACTTCGTTTAAAGATTGCTTTTTCTACTAAGTTTCCACTCTCTAGTTTAAAAACTGTGGGAGTTATGCGTGACACGGACAGACTGACAGACATACAGATACACAAACAGACAGACTGACATCAAGCTAAAAATCACTCAAATCGTCTTAAAAACACCCAAAACGGATAATTCCGTTGAAATCTTGGTTTCGGATTTTTGGGTGAAAACAATACTTTTCCTATATACCTTCGGAGAAGGTGAGGAAAAGTAAAAATAAAAATACGTGTGAAAAAATATAAATTACTAACTCACAAAAACTTTTGCTTGTGTCAGGTTGAAATTTTACATGCCTGTTTCATTTGTACTATAGGTGATGTATATACAAAGTTTCATTTAAATCGTTACGTTAGAACGTAAGATATCGGTAAAAACGTTGTTTTCTTTATTTTAATCGTTTAGGTCCGCTTTAATAAATTTGACGATCTTTATCACTTCATAACATGTCGGTGTTCGTTTTACTAAAAAAATGCATTATTAGAAGTTAGTTTTCTCATTAAATAAATGAAGTTAGAATTTTTTCCCGTCCTAAATTTCCAATTTTAAATTTGAAGCTTACGTTTGCGCGTGAACGCTTGGGCGGATAACGTTGTCTAACGAACTCAGCCTATGCATTAATAAAATTAGTATGTGCACCAAATTTTAACTAACTCGCGGTCATCTTTTACTTAAGTTATCGTCATCGGTAAATTTCGTGACGCTTGGTTTCGTGACGGTTATTTTGTGACGAAGATTTTGGTCGTTTTTTCTGATTCACTCCCGGGCTCCAGAACGTGCCATAAGGAACTTCGTTCCAAAAAAATACCGATAATGGAGCAGTTTTCTTCAAAATATACATTTGTACAATTTTATTTACTAACAAAGGACTTTAAAATTATTTACTACAATAATTATCTGCCAGTTTTTTGCAGTACATATTACATGTGCATCTCAACATTTGTGAAAACTGTATAGTTTGGGAATTTCCACTCTTAAATGGCTGCCAATATGGCGGAAGACTACAAAAAAGTTTTTCTGCATGACATGTTATACATCGTTTGAAGCTCTTGAATAGTAGAAAATGAATGTGTAAATATTAAAATTTTACACTTAATAATATAGAGGGCAGCAAATATAGGGAATGACTATAAAAAAGATTTCAGTCAACATGCCATTTTGTAGATTGTTTTAAAGGTATTAGAGAGTAGAAAATGAATATTTATGTAAATTTTAAAATTTTACACTTAATATTTTAAAGAAGGCAGCCAACATAGTGAATGACCATGCAAATGATTTCAGTCAGCATGCCATGTTGTAGATTGTTTAAAGGTCTTGAATAATAAAAAATGGATGTGTAAATATAATTATATTCCCCAATATAGCAGATGACTAAAAAATTATTTTAGTCAGAATGACATGTTGTATATCGCTTTAAAGGTATTTGAGAGTAGGAAATGAATATGTTATAAAAAACCTCACACTTAAAATTTCCAAGATGGTGGTTAATATGGTGGATGACTAAAACCAAGTTTTTTAAAAAATGTCAGGTTAGACATATTTCTAAAGATCTTAAATAGTAGGCAAAAATTAAGTAACTATTATTACAACATTTTAATTTTTTCCCGGCATTGTGGAAACAAATATGGCCGAAGAAAGAAGAGCTAATGCTTTTATACAACTTCAAAATGAAAAATGTTTCCTGGTAGCCATATTGAAAACAAACATGGCTGATATAAGAGCACAATTCAACGCGAGTTATTTATGCGCCGCTTAACTTTTTATAATACGATAGTGATTTTACGGTTACCAAGGATGTTAATCTATTAAGGTAAGGAACATTTCTGAGAACATAATATGAACTTAATTATGGATAGTTACCATAAGATAGTGATTTCAAGATTGGTAACCTTAAGACATTAATCTGTGAAGAAATTTAGGATAATTTCTGAGAACATAATATAAATTTGTATAATATATATTAATTATTTCTAAGTAGAGGATCCAATTTAGGGTAGTAAGAAAGCGACTACAACTCTCTGATTACGGCAACGTTTCGGCCTAGCCGGCCATTTTCAAGCCTAAAATCATATATTTGTTATTAACTACAATATTTTTTATTTATTTATTTATTTTTTTTTTTTCAAGTTTTCAGTAAATATTCAGATTTTCTTAATCACATTATTAAGTTTTTATGTAATTTATAATTTATAATTATGTCTTTAAAGCTTCTAGTAACGTAAACCTACCGGTGATAACAGTGTGATAAGAGACTGACAATCTGTCACTCTCTCGAAATTTTAATTTTTATCTGTGATATTCTTTTTAAAACGTATAATGTTACCCACTGTTATTTATGTTTTTAATTCTGTGTTAGTATTGTTATTAAGTGTTGTTATCCTATTTATGACGAATCAGTGGAAGTGTTAGACGACGGAACTGTAGAGTTCCTATATATGTACATATTTTAACTTATTATAAAATGACTTCACTGACTCAAGTGCAAACCGCAAGGTATTTATAAGTAACATCTAGTCAATACTGTTTGTTTTCTTCAGTGTTACGACACATATTGTAGTTAATAACAAATATATGATTTTAGGCTTGAAAATGGCCGGCTAGGCCGAAACGTTGCCGTAATCAGAGAGTTGTAGTCGCTTTCTTACTACCCTAAATTGGATCCTCTACTTAGAAATAACGATAATTAAGGGTATCCTACAGCCAATTTACATATATTAATTATATGATAATATAATTATATATATTAAAAACCTTAATATTATATCAATATGTGATTAAGTTTAGGATAATTTTTGAGAACATAATATAAATATTCATAAATTTGTATAATATATATTAATTATATGATAATGACTTTAAGGTAGTTAACCTTAATATATTAATCTGTGATTAATTTTAGGATAATTTTTGAGAACATAATATAAATTTGTATAATATATATTAATTATATGATAATGACTTTAAGGTAGTTAACCTTAAGATATTAATATATATGATTAAGTTTAGGATAGTTTCTGAGAACATAATATTAAATTAATTAAAACACTACAATCTATTTATTAGATGAGTTTCAAAGTTGACTAGATTTGAAAAAATGGCGAATCCTTAAATAAATATGCATAATAATTATGGATTATATTTAAGATTGTTGTTGATTGACTTTATACTACATTTAAATTTAATCATATAATAGTGATTTTATGGTAGTTTGCCTTAGAACATATGATGGAGAAGCCTTGAGATAGCTGGCTGTATTGACACAGGTATATTGATTCAACACATATCCAAAGATCAAAGCATTATTTCACTCCATCACACTAGGCCAGACAAACACATCATATCTATTATAATAATAGTTATTTAATCTAAAATTTATATCAATAATTATGTTTATATTAACTAATATTTTAAATTTATTGAATAGATTTGGAAAAAAATATATTTAAAAAGAAAAGGTGCGGTATTGATTAAAATTCAATAATTTTTCTTACTATAAAAACCCTTATTGAAAAATTATTATTATATAATAAAAAATTATAATTTCATGAGTCTAAATTTAAAAAGAACTACATATTAAGAAAACTACGTATAGTTTGGCAGATCTAAGCCACACAGGCTGTTGCGTTGTACGATTATTTATTAAGTAAACTACGTTGGATATACTTAAATAAATTAGTCTTATATTTGTTTTGTATATCGGTATTGTGTATATTTTTCTCATACATGTATTATAATATTATATACAGAGAAAATATTAGGATAACACAATAATTAAATGTTGAAATTTTTATTAATTTACACGTTTTATATAAGTTCGAATGAAGTGGTTTTATTTTGTAATTGTTTTTTTGTTTTTTTAATGTCTGCCTATAATCTGTAGTCTTATGTCTATAGTCTGGTCAGAAAGTGTGGAGTCCTAAAATAGAAGAAAGATTCCGATGAAATTTTATCAAACACTTTCAAAGACATCATACCCCTAGGTGAAAATAAAAATTATGAACATTAGCTCTAAATTGAAATCGATACTCCTCAAATACCTTGAAAAATTGTGATTTTTGGAACGAAGTTCCTTATGTCACGTTCTGGAGCACGGGAGTGAATCCAAAAACCAACGACCAAAATCACCGTCACGAAATCTACCGATGACGATAACTTGAGTAAAAGATCACCGAGTTAGTTGAAATTTTGTACACATGTTCATTTTACCAATGCCCAGGCTGAGTTCGTTGGAAAACGTTATCCACACAAGCGTTCACGTGCAACGCTCGCGTAAACGTAAGCTTCAAAAAGACGGGAAAAAAACGTTATAATGGAAGCCTGTTACTTGACTTGTTTATTTTTGTTATACCTATATGTCAAAATGTCACTTGGTTTTGTAAATATCGAAAATATATTCACGGTCTTTTTAAAAGTAAAATTGATCTGTGCTGACGCCTATTTCAATATATTAGGTGTATTATTATAATACTGCGTATTTAATCCAAAAAAAAATTCTAACTTCATCTATTTAATGAGACAAATAACTTTTTTAAATATTTTTTTTTTAGTAAAACGAACACCGACGCTGTTATGAAGTGATAAAGATCGCTAAATTTATTAAGTGGACTCAAACGTTTAAAATAACAAACGTACTCTTTAACTATAAACTCATCGTGATCAACTTTTTTCTAATATTCAATATATTTTTATATTTTTAAGTTTTTGGTAGTTTTCATACAACGGAAAGATTAAATTTTACTTTAAATCAAATTATAATTACCAATAACTACGGGAGACATACATGGATAAATAGACCCCCGCACCGGGACTCGAACCACGGGTCCTCCTATCCCTGCAACGGATTAATAGGAGGACCCGTGGTTCGAGTCGCGGTGGGGGGGTCGATTTTTTTCTGTATGCCTCCCGCAGTTATTGATAGTTATAATTTGATTTAAAGTATATTTTTATAGTAAGACGCTTGCTTCAATGATACAAATACTGATTTTCTTCTAATTTTTCCTTAACTCTTGCTAGGTACAAGCAGTTCGTTACTTTTAATTTTGTCTCTTTTCTAACTCCGCCATGTATAAGTAGTTTGCAATGTATACGTACTTAGCAGTGTGATTTTATAATTTATATTTAATGAAAAATGTAAGGAACTTCGTTCCTACCGGGTGTCCCGTGACACCACCCGTATTTTTTTTTAAAATCTCCGACTATGACTACTATATATATATACTATATATATATATATATATATATATATATATATATATATATATATATATATATATATATATATATATATATATAAATTACTATAGACTGACTATATATACATATATATATATATATATATATATATATATATATATATATATATATATATATATTATAAATTAATTAAATTAAGGATATTACGCAATTTAAGTTTATTATGCCTACCTATAAGAGAGTTTTGTTTATTGCACCACATTGTTATTTTGCTTACAATGTTATTTACTTAGTTATTTTGCTTACTTTCCCCCGTTATTCTCACACTAACACCTCCGGTTTCCTGGTAATATTTAATGACAAAAGTTCTAAAAATAGGTACCTTATTAATTTATCTCTTTTATTTTTTAAAAAACATCTTTCTTGACTACTAATACAGTCATTATCGATCTTAAAAATTAAGATCGATTATGTTAATTTAATTTTTCTTTTTAATTTTGTTATATTGCTTTACTTATTTTTTTTTTAACTTTATCTTATAATATATATTTTTTTTCTTTCCATTACTTCTATAGGTTATACTTCCTCCTCAACTTAAACGTAAAAAAGATAACGATTAAAACGTTATTTGTTTTATTTAGCATCTGATATAATTATAATTTTACTCTGTTAGTTTTTCCTGTCAGCTGATATTAATAATTATTTTCGGTCTTCATATTATTATTTTATCCTCTTGTTACTTTTTGTTTCATATAATTTTCACTACAACTATATAATTTTTGTAATAGTATTAGCAGTGAAATACCTTAACGGTGGCCTAGGGCCCTGTGCGGTGTAGGGCCAAGGAGTAAGTACAGTAGAATCTCGTTATTCCGAACCTTTGTAATTCGAACGCTACCAAGGTACTAAAAAGCTTGCAAAAAACGCATAACAGAAGAAAATTAAGGGTTTTTAAAATTAATTTCTAATAAATACTACAACAGATATTAGAATTTTATTAAAAGGTAATGGATTTATTATTTTAATAATAATATCTATATTTTATACGATTTGATAATCCGAACGATTTGATAATCCGAACGATTTGATAATCCGAACGATTTGATAATCCGAACGATTTGATAATCCAAACGATTTGACAATACGAATGATTTGATAATCCGAACGATTTGATAATCCGAACGATTTGATAATCCGAACGATTTGATAATCCGAACCATTTGATAATCCGAACGTTTTGATAATCCAAACGATTTGACAATACGAATGATTTGATAATCCGAACGATTTGATAATCCGAACGATTTGACAATACGAATGATTTGATAATCTGAATAATTTGATAATCCGAACGATTTGATAATCCGAACGATTTAATAAACCGAACCATCCTCAGTCCTAATTTGTTCAGATTAACGATAGGTTCTACTGTACTTAGTTTTTTTATGCTTCGTCTATTCTTTCTTTATCTGCAATCTATTTGTCTTTATTTGATTAACACTTCTTAGCTCCCGGTATATTTTTTAAATTATAATTATATCTTACTCTTTTTTCTTTTCTTGTTTACTCTTTCCCAACATATATATACTATAATCACTATCGGTCTTTATATTATTACTTTATTCTCATGATCCCGCGCTGTCTCACACCTGTTATATTCTTTTATCCTCGACATGTCGTCCTATATATCACTCCAGTTATTTCGTTTTATCCTCATGATTTCGTTCTATATCACTCCAGTTATTTCGTTTTATCCTCATGATTTCGTACGGTCACTCCAGTTATATTATTTTATCCTCATGTTTCGAGCTTGTAACTTACTACTAGATGCGTATTTATTGTTATGTTAGTGTTTAATACCTTAGAATCAACTCTATTTAATTGTTAATTTACTATTTTAAAAAATAAAACCTCATACTAATACGGTATTACAAAAATAACATTATATTGCATATTTATTTATTAATAAAATGTCATTCAATTACGTTACAACACATCTAATAACAATTTAAATTTTAAATTGTATCTTTATTATCTATTAAATAAATGAAACGTCATGATATTACTGATAATATTATATTCATTGAAAAATATAATTTATATTGAATAGGTACTTGTTATAAAAAAAAAGAACTTAAGGGCATAAAATGATATCTAATAACGGATAGAAACTTTAAATTGTATACTTCTTATTCAATGACATTAAACTTTGTACTATTATGTGATATAAAATAACTAATACACATATAAAATGTAGATTTTTTATTATTGAATTAAATGAAATTATATACTATAACAATATAAGATTAGTTCTAACAATATAAGATTAGTTATAACAAACATAAAATTTATATATTAAATTTATTTTTGAATTGAATAAAACTTTATAGTTATGACAAAGAATATGGAAAGCTAATAATAAATAATATAGTATATTTATCATTGAATGAAATACAATTTTATACTATTCAATATATAGTAACTAATAACAAATATTTCATATATTGTATATAGTCTAAATGTATTTAACGGTGTGCGGCTTGTAAATAATATACACCTTGTGATTATTAATTTCAGTAAGCTGATTATATAATAATGTACGTAATAAGATATTACGATGTACATACATATAGACAAAATACATAGTACATACACAATGTACATACAACACAAAAAGACAAAAAGTAGTATTATTTCTCTGTTAATTCTTAAGATTAAACATTTGCTATATGTATAGTAAAATGTCAATAATAAATTAGTTATAACTACATAATAACACTTTGATTATATTTATTTTAATCTTGACGACTTTGATTAGAAATTCAATTTTTAAGTTTTTGGCAGTATTCATACAACGGAACGTTTAAATTTTAATATAAATCAAATTATAATTTGAGTTGTCTTCAATAACTTAGATCATATTATGTTAAAAATATTTCAAATGGAATTATATTACAAATTAATAATAAAATTAGGTAGTTAATATTAGTTAAAAATCGTAATGAACATGAACATTTATCATGATAAATGAGGAATTATATATATTTCTAGTTTATTATTAATATGAAAAAGTTGGGTTTGCCTTAATTTAATTTGTAAAGGAAATTTAATAAACAAATGTTATAATAGTTATGTAAAAAAAATATAATGATGAATTAAAGTTACTTAGTTACATACCTATTACAACCAAATGTTTAGAAATTAAAATATAGTATTCTATCCCATATCGGTAAAATGTTTAAATAAAAGTTATGCACAGTATAATAAATTTAATTTATCAATGGTAAAGAAAATAAGTATTTAATTAAAAAAAAACTTAAAAATAAGAAATGAGATATAAAATTAATATTTGTAAGAAAAATATATGGGATACAAATTAAAATGTTAACTTGAAGATTATCGGGAAGTTTAAATAATATGTGAAAAATGCAAACGGAGAACTAGTGCGAGATAAGGTAAGGGTGTTTAAGGAGAGTCGGGTTATAACTGGTTATAGCGCGAGATAGTGTATTTAGAAACGTGTAAGATTTTTGGTACTTACTGTGGTGTTGATGTCGGTTGGTGGAAAGTGGTGTCTGAAGTCTGGAATCGATGGGGGGGTAATCCTAGGTACCAGGGGTCAGGCGACCATGGAGGCGTGGTCAAAGCCACCCTTCTTCCGGCTCAGTCATTGGTTAGTTACAAGAGAGGGGGAGGGGGTGGGTTTGACGACCACGCCTACTTCCACCCTCGACCAGAAATCCGTCCTCTCCCCCCTCCCCCTCACAACCCGAATGAAATTTCGATCCTTAGCCTCTCACTCTCTTTACCTTTACCTCCTGGCTCCCTTCCTCCTCCCCCTGCTCCTAGTCTTCGACGCTAATCAGGGGGAGGCTCTGGCAAAACCGCGATAGCGAGAAGCCCTTGTGTAATTACTGCCTTTACTCTCTTCACTTGTCTTTAAGCCCTCCTCTCGCCCCTTTTTTTTTTTTTTTTTTTATCGTAGACGTAGAAAATACAAAAAGAAATAACCCTTCCTAGGATGGGGGAGAAGGGAAAAAATGAACTCTCTGATTGATTCTAGAGGTGGAGGGATGTTTTGCTGGGCTCTGCGTCTCTTGCTCTCTCTTCCACTAATCTCCTAACAGTGGTTTCGCTGCTAGAAGATATCGACTACGAGAATCAACTCGTAGACTGTCTTCTACCGGAACAGTCACGCATTCACCAGATTTAAATAAACGCTAAAACTAAACAAACCACAGAAACCATATTTGAAGGGAGAAACATATTAAATTAAAATAAGTATGGTCATAATAGGATAAACATTCATTTTTATTAAAATTAAAATGATGATAATGATCACCCTTATCTCAACAAACCCTCAAGACCCTGGGCACCAAAATGATGATGATCGTAAAATAACCAAAATGATTTTGACGATTATGAACATTACTTTCATTATTTTGGCTCTATACTTAGGCAAATATACCGCTGCATTTTAGGCAACTCTTGCCTGTTGTCTGATTATTCTGATAGTCCAGGAAAATAAGGAAAAATAGGGGAAATAATTTATAAAACGGATTTATGGGAAATTTTTATAAGTTTTGAAACTTTGTGAAAACACTTTTAAGGGGTGTAGTAGTAAGAAACAGTAAAGTCCCCCTTTTGGGGGCGCGGGCGCGTCCCCCCCTTACCCCCTTCATAAAGTTTGAAATTATTTATTTTTTTTCACTTTCTACGCAAAACGGTTTATTTTTTTTAAGAGAAGTGTTATTACTAAAAATATTTTTGACATTAATTCTGCACAAAAAAAGTCAAAAGTGTTTGAAGTGAGACAAACCGTTTTCGAGATATTTTAGTTGGAAAAAGATAAATAATCCACTACCGTATATTTTTGTGAATTAACATATCTTAAAACGCACTCTTCCGATTTTAATAAAATTTGGATGGTAGGTCATAATTGGCCCATTGCTGGTCCAATATAAGTTTCACTTTCTGCGCCCATTATTTATCCGCCACATGCGCACAAACATACATTTATTTTCACCTATATCATCAAAAGTACTCAACTGATTATTATGAAATTTGGATGGTTTGTCGAAAGTAGCCTGCAAGTAGCCCCAAATTAATTTCGACCGTCTGCGCTCTTTACATTTTGATAAATTGATACTTTAATTCATAACAGACAGACAGAAAGGGAACCAATTTAGAAAATGTAAAGAGCGCAGACGGTTGAAATTAATTTGAGGCTATCTGTGGGCTACTTTCGACAAACCATCCAAATTTCATAATAATCAGTTGAGTACTTTTGAAGATATAGGTCTAAATAAATGTATGTTTGTGCGCATGTGGAGGATAAAATAATGGGCGTAGAAGGTTGAAACTTATATGGGATCAACAATGGGCTAAGTATAACCTACTACCCTAATTTCATTAATATCGGAAGTGATTGTTTTTAGATATCTTGGTTCGCAAAAATACGTTTTATCTCTTTCCAACTACAATATCTCGAAACGGTATGCCTCACTTCAAACATGCATAGGACCTTTTTTGTGCAAAATTATGTGAGGAATAATTTTGAAAATAACATTTCTCTTCAAAAAATAAACCGTTTTGCGTAAAAAGTGAACAATAAGTAAATTTTAGACTTTAAGGAGGGGGGAGGGGGGGGGACTCGCCCCCTCAAGAGGGGGGAACTTTACTGTTTCTTACTACTACACCCCTTAAAAGAGTTTTCACAAAGTTTCAAAACTTTATAAATTATTTCCTCCATTTGCTGTTTTTTTTACTAATTTGCCTGGACTATACTGTCTAAAGTTGTCGCAAGTGCGTGCTACTTTATGCCTGTCAGTGTGCCTCATTCCAAAAGAGCGAAAATCGCGTAGCCTCAAATATAGGTTGCGTTTTTTTAATCGCCACTATTTTTTAGTCGCATATGGGTGCATTCCAATTTAAAACCATGTGTTCTATTTACGCGACTAAACAATCGTGCGATTAGAAATCGCAAGTGGGCGCCTAGCCTAATTAAGGGATGTTAGAAGTTTAGCAAAGTCAGGAAAACTTCTTCTTTTCATAAGCTTTCGAATGCTATAGTTTAACTCAGAAGAGGGTATTTATTTGGAATAAAAGTCCTTTTTAAAATAGATTTTTTAATTACATCAAAGCTTTCGCCCAGGGAACCTGAGCTTCTTCAGTGATAATCTACAAATTATAGATAAAAATATACAAATAGACAAGTAAAATTAAGAAAAACAGTAATATGCAAGCAGAAAGCTTTGATGTAATTAAAAAATCTATTTTAAAAAGGACTTTTATTCCAAATAAATACCCTCTTCTGAGTTAGAAATTCGAAGTCCACTATACCTTTCAGCTATAGTTTAAGTTTAAGATCAACGGACAAGTTTTTGTATTATGGTGGATTGAATACTACCAGGCGTAAAATTATTCAGACAGGATCTCAACCAAATCTTGTACAAATGCAAAAAAGGTTTCCCTGAACGTAACCAAAAAACTTCGGGTTCTCATAGGAAATTTGACGCTTAACAAAATATTTCCTATAAACATAGATCCAGAACAGTTTCGTTTTCGAAATATTTGCAAAAAACATAATTTTTGGACGTTTGTCCTTCAAATTTTTCAATACTATGCTTTTGACCATAAAAACTTTTAGAAAACCTTGAAGGCAATATAATTTTTCGTCGAATGATACCAATCCCAGCTCTGTACAACAAAGCCCTGATTTCCAGCGAAATTTAAAAGTTCTACGTCCCTTTTACTTCATTAGTTAATAGATTAAGATGATCTCCATCAACATTCTAATTCCTAAAGGATTAGAAGTAGGGAAGAGAGGTAGAATTAGACTAATTCCATTATATACATGAGTTACTTTTAAGGTATTTTATGGACAGAAGCGTTGCATTGGAGAATTTGATGGATAAACGTCCAACAATTATGTTATTTGTGAATATCTCGAAAAGTTTAAAATCTTTTTCTGAATATAACATTATATGTACTTCTAGGTTGATCACCTTATTATTTCTTGTGATATATATATAATTTATATTTAAAGTGAACATACACTAATCCGAGTCATTCTTTTAATGTCATTGTTACTTCTTTTACTTTTTTCGTTGACTAATATGACACATAAATAAAACCAATTTGATTTCTTGGTTTATTAAGGATCAATTGTTGGGAATCAAATTAGGAAGGGAGCAATAAAACTCTTTGTTATTAAATCAAATTACTTAGAGTGCCAGAAAGAGAGGGAATTCTATTCAAATCAATAACATATAAAGGGAATTCAATTGTGGTTATTTAAATGTAGTATGAAGTTTTTTTTTTCTTGATCTTCATTTTGTAATGAATTGTGGCGTTGATAGTGATTATTATTAATCTGTTTAGATTTAATTATTTATTTAAAGTAATTGAGTAGATAATTAATAATTTATCTCATTTATTGTAGCATGAATGTTGTTAGTAGAACAGGTTTCTATTTCTTCAGGGAATCAATAGTCATGTGGGGACTTTATTAATTTGCAGCTAAATACTCTCAGATTAGGTCCTCATAGCTATTCTTGTGCTGCAAATGAGCCAACTTCCACACTCAAAATCCCAATCCGTTTAATCTTTAGAAAAATGTCAAACACCCTGTTCTGCATGTCCAACCTCACCCTTCACAGAGATTTCCCAGACCCCTTGTATGTGAACACGCATTTAAAATCCCTCATTATTCGTGCGAAACCTTTCATCTCTTCAGATCCCTCAACCACAATTGCGGCAGCGGCTTATTGCTTGTAACTGCTATTATTCATTAATTAGTCACTTCTTTATAGTTTGATATTGAAAATGCTAAGGAAATTTAAATACGTAGATGATACCGTTTACTTAGGTCAACTAATCAGTATATCCAAAAGAAATGAAAAAGAGATTAGCTGCAGGATATCAGTAGGATGGAAAAAATATTGCTCACTCAAACACATAATGAAAAATCCAAATGTAGCTCTCAAGAAAGAAGGTCGTGTGCTTGAATCCTGCGTAATCCCTACTTTGATATACGGCTGTCAGACTTGGTCCCTAATAGACAAATCCTTGTACAGACTTCAAATCACGCAAAAGGCTATGGAAAGAAGCATGGAAGGAGTAAGGAAAATAGATAGAATCAGAAGCGATCTAATTCGACAGGAGACCGGGACATCAGAAAAACCTTGAAAAAAATGAAGTGGAACTGGGCAGGACATGTGGTCAGGACTACAGATGAAAGATGGACAAAGCGAGTCACTATGTGGACTCCAAGCTTCGGATTCAGGAATAGAGACACAAAAAGAAAAGATGGGAGGACGAAATTACAAAATTTACCGGAACTAAGTGGAGCATCAAAGCAAAAGACAGAAATTACTGGATAAAATTGGGTGAGGCTTTTACTCTACAATGAGCCTGGTTTCTAGAAGAAATTATAATAAAAAAAATTATTATTATTTTAAATACTTACGTTTATGTTTGTAAAAAAAAAGTAGAAGAAATATTTTATGTAGTTATGTATAATTTTGTTTAGAAACCAATAAAGCTTTATTATTATTATTATTGAAATGCTTACTGAACTAACTATATCTGAAATACAGTCTGACAACAAAACAAACCTTAACTACATCCAAAAAAACAAAATTAGTATTTTATCTGCCCGTCGTTTTGATTGCTATAGCTATAAAATGCTTCATGTCTACGTTGAAGCAACAACAAGACATACTGACGACTGGAGTGAAGGACGGCGAATTTATAGTTGCTTTCTGGAACGTAGATTATACCTAGATTCCCCGGGGGTTCTTTGAGTCCGGTTTATCCTTTGTCGGGATGACGCAATCGGGCAGGTGTCGCCTTTGTCGGTGGTCCTTTGTGGAGCGGGTGATGTTAGAAGTCGAGAAGTGACCGTGGCACCGCTTCTTGCTTTCTCCTTGGCACAGGTGCTGACCAGCGGTTTCCAGGTCCGGGAAAGAGTGAATCCATCCTCTCTGTTGAAGTTTTCCGGTTGTTTCTCGATCTCGATAGCCTCCTGTACTACCCTGTTGTGATACCTGTTAGCCGAAGCAAGTACTCGTATGTCCTCAAATTTTATGAGATGGCCGGTTTCATCAGAATGTTGTGTACCTTATTGCAGTGTGCAAAAACACGGTATTACATTGCTGATGGATGGAAGTACTACATACAAAAGGTTGTTGAATTTTAAAAAATTGGCATCACACCAACACTGCTCCCATCTCCTTCCACGAAACCACAAAAGATGGTCTCACAACTATATTATAGAAAAAGAACTGCGTACTGAGAAGAAAACCGAGGTTCACTTCCCGAAAAAAAAGTAATCAGTCCAAGTAAAAAAAGTATGTCAGTAGCCGACGAGGAGTTTCCACCGGTTACCTTAGACAGGGTTGACAGTGTGCCATGTCCAAAACAAAATATAAATTCCAAAGAAATATTAAAAGATAAATAAACCTCAAAATGGTCAACAAAGTTGCTATCTCCATCATACATATAAAATAATAATAATATATGTCCACATAATAATTAAGTATATGATAATTTTAATTTTTTATTGCTTCTACAGCGCTCAAGGCTCAAGTTGTAAGTAAATATAAAGGAATTAGCGTTAGTCATCTCCTCTATACATCTAACAGCTTTAAAATAGCAATAAACTCAGTTGTGTAATTAGACAAAAACCTATCTAGTTTAAAAACTGGGAGAGTTTTGGGATGTGCAACAAATAAAAGCACTTCCTGTGATCCAATCTAGGGTAGAATCAACAGTTGTGGTGCCGTGCATTAAAGAACCTGAGGAAAAAAACTGTTGTAAACAGCGATGGATGAATACAATATTGAAAGAATCTCGAAAATCATTTAGAAGTTCTTTCGCAAAGGAGCACAATACCCTGGAGGAACGTTTAAATATGGAGGTAGTGAGTACTTCACAGGTATTATTAGACCTCTCGCAACTCTTCATCTTTTTAAGTCAGATTTAAGTCTCTCTCAAGACTTAAATCTATAGTAGACCTTGACGGACAGATGTTTGATTTATTAATAAATGACATGATAACTAACTAGACAGAATTAGAGGAGAAAATTGAGTCATCTAACAAATCCAAGTATGCGCTACTGATAAAACATCAAATGTTGACAGATATATGAAACTATCCCTTGTGAGCCACCTGAGTGCTCATTAACCATTAATACAGTAGGAACAATGATTTACAGAATTTAGCAGTAAAAGTTAGAGGAGATTATAGGAAGTCATTCTTAGAAACAAAGACAACAAGTCTATAAACTTATACTGGCTAAACTTAATGGGCCTTTTTCTTGTAATTTTTCGGCTTTGGATCAGTATATTATTACGAATGTCATACCGTGCATTCAAAAAGGGCCTTGGTTCAAAGAATTGATAAACTTACGTAAAAGAGTTTCCGATACTTCAGAGGGTCTTATATTAGTTTTTACAAAGGTTGATATAGCTGGAAAGATATTGATCAGTAGAAAACATAATTTATCATCTGGATTGGTAGCTACAGATACTCTGTTGGGCTGGACTGGACACTCATATGGAAGTCCTGTTAGAAGATTGATAGAATTAATCCCAGTGATAGCCTTTTAAAAAGTACACATTTTACAGCTCCCATTTCAGATCTTTGGTCCTTCGACGTGTTGGGAATTAGAGGTCTGGGAGAAGAGAAAAGTAAAACAGAAAAAACGAACCCAATACCTAGAACAGCTTAAATTTCTGTTGTAATCTGATATTACAAAGTAAAACGCTCTTCTACGATTTTTCAAGTAAGACTGGATTTTATCATTTTTTAATAATAATTATTTTAAAAATTCTGACAGTAACTAGTAGAAAAAACAAGAAAAATATTTTTCAACAATTACAGAATAAAAGACAAGAAATGCGAACCGTGAAAATTGGTGAAGTTGTGCTTTTAGGCATTGAAAACACTAGGTATTGAAACACTAAATGGTTGGACTGGTCTTTAAATAGACTGTTATCTGTCTGAGCAGGAGTGACAGCCTCGCTTTGTCACTTGTTAGTTTTACGTCCAGTACTGAAAATTTACCTTCTTGAGTTAAACAATAACTCAAGAGTATTTTTTGTTGTTGTTGCTGTTAAATCTAAATTAATTTATGCTGTTTTTGTTTGTTACATTTGCGGAGATTACTACTGTTTGTTTAGAAGAATTTTTGAAGCTGCCTGAAGAAACCTGATGTAAACCTGGTGTAAACCTCAGGAGTTCCCGAGAATGTGGGGGAGAATGTTCCGATTTAGGAATATTTTTTTGAAAAATTATAGTAGAAAACAATTTTTGAACAAGTACACAGAAAAAAATGCAAGATTTTTAACCAGCGAAGTCGATATTAATTGTTGATTAAAATAGAATTTGTTTCTTAGAAACTTAACAAAGTCTGGCTCCTTTATCAACATCCTGTTTTACCGTATGTCTTAGAACCGAAAATTCTTCTTCTTAACATCATCTAAAAAGACGGTATTTCATTTATCCAATGTATATTTCGAATAGTAATCAAAACTCTTTTGTGGCAATTGGGAATATCAATGCATCGTAATCCATAAGTGAATATTGGGTGTCCCATAGAATGTATAAATCCTGACGAATAACGGAACGCGGGTTTAAGTTGTTTCGGAATATTGGGTGTCCCATTGCATGTATAAATCCTGACGAATAACGGAACGCGGGTTTAAGTTGTTTCGGAATATTGGGTGTCCCATTGCATGTATAAATCCTGACGAATAACGGAACGCGGGTTTAAGTTGTTTCGGAATATTGGGTGTCCCATTGCATGTATAAATCCTGACGAATAACGGAACGCGGGTTTAAGTTGTTTAGGATAAACGTGTTGCTGAAGTGTAGCCGGAGAGTAGTTTTCCTTTGTGTAAGATTTTGTGAGACCAAGAAACATTTTTCTTGGAATGGGGAAAAATATAGATGTCTCCAATTATTATATAGCCACGTAATATGTATGACATGTAAACATGTCAGTGTACATTTAATTATTTCTTTAAGAACACAGGTTTACTTATTCACGGTTTTCTGCAGCACCATTCGATAAAATTAAAGAATACCAAAAATAATATTTAAAAAATTGAAATAACTAATTTTAATAAACAAATTACCTTCTTTCCTTAGAAAAATTATGTTTCCCAAGACAAATTTCACGATGTATGCGCACCCTTAGTTCTTGCAGTTACACCTTTCTATGGCTTTGTTCAACGCCTTGAAAAGTTTAATCAAGAGAAAAATAAATAAAAAATATGTCTTTCTCCCCGAGATCAGTAATCGATGTTATATCAAATTAATATAGATAAGACTGTAACAGTCCTAAGACTGTCTACACTCGTATATTTCTGTTTCAATTTACGACTAAAGGAATGCTGAAGAAACTAAATTTGTATTTTTTTTTTTTAATTAAATTCCTAGTAACTGTTAATTGGTATGATCGTGTTTGGCGAACTGAACTCTACAGTCTGGGTGAGGTGGAGAAGATAAGGTGAAAGGTGTTTGGGAAGGATGCGGTGATTGCCGGCGAAGAGCATGCTAGAAGGAAGCAAAGGAAAAGTTTAGATCGGGAGACAAGAGGTAGGGATCGATTCAGTGCCGGGAAGGTGTCGGTCCGTGAAGCTGACGCCTTGGAGCCGAGTACACCCCCTGCTTCAGGCATGTAAGTTAAATTAGGTAGAGTGAAGTCTGGCGGAGTTAGGGTAATTGGCACCCGTTGTTGGTGGAGCCGACTCGGTCGTGAGGGAGGATGCCCCCTCCGTAGCCATGACAACAGCCTTTAGATTATCGGGCAGTATATGAACCCACCTGGGGCCCACCCCATCCCTCTCAAACCTTATAAACCACCACATTTACTCTACCAAACATTACGCTCTTCCTTCTATCTCCTTTTTTTTATACTCCGATTTTTATCTTCTTTTCCGCAATCTTTTCTACAATCCTTTTTCATTATCTCGAATAATGTTTACTTAATGAAACAGTCAATTGAATATTTAATGGAAAGTTTTTCTACTTGTTTGATCTCTAATTCTTTACCTCCAACCCATCAGTAATGAGAAAAAATATTTTATTTGAAGATCAACTTCAAAGTTCTTTATAAGTCCGAAAAAAAGACGATTTGAAAAAACTGAAAGGCACAAATCCTTACACAACTGAATGAAAAATGAAACTTATACAACTAAATGGCCCCTCGACCTTACACGGTCCGGTACGGTCCCGAAATCATTCATTTTTGGCTGGGTACTCCGATGGTCACCAGTAGGTCGTTGTGTGCCTTTAATAATAAATAATATATCACTGGTTTGATTGGGTCGGATCTGGAAAACCTATTGACTTTTCAATGCGAATCTGACCATGTCAACAGAACATCTGCTTCAGTATATGCGGATACTTTGTTACCACAAACAATCCAGAAATCAAGACTGACCGACCGAATCCGTCTTTCATTTCAGTTTTTACGGATCTTTTATTATAATCTCCAGGCTGTTCTTTATAGCCTATTTTAGAATAGTAGCCTCAGCTTTCCCGTTGCTCCTGAGATATCTTGGACTACCTGATGTATTCCCTACTCTTTTATGAACTTACGGAAGTTGCAACACATAGGCTAAGCCTGGTATCAAAAAGTTTGATTATCGACGTTTTACTTTGTAATAAAAATAATAAACATGTCAAGTGTGTGCTAGTCAGCACACAGCGAGGGTCCGTAGGCCACCACACTGTATAGTTTAAAACCCATTAGTTCCCAGCGTACCATATATGGTACGCTAAATGGGGTATTTTCAGATTGACATATCTTGGTGAATTTTGAACCCCAATAGTACCCTATTGATGGTGTTTTTTAAAATGCTAAAAAGCTTACTTTGAACTATCCTATGGGTCTGATATTCTCAAAACACATAAACAAACTTCCGATAAAGTATTTTTTTTTCCACTGAACCGGACTACAACCATATAAATACATCGAAAAGACCATAATTATAAAAAACCATATTTTGTCTATAAAAAATAAAATGATATTTTTTTCGAAATTTCCAAAAAGTGGTATCTTTACTTTTGGTAAAGGAATATTCAGGATTTTTTTGCACTTCACATAAGCGAGATAGAAAGGGGGGACACGTTTCACACCCACTTCAAACTCGCCTACGCTGGCTCTATCAAAGTTATAACCAAAGAATTATATATTTTTGTAATCAGCTCGACATTTCATATGATACCCCTCAAGGTGTCGAAAAAAAAAAAAAAAAAAAAAATTAACCCGTAAGTTTTTTTACCCTAATTCTTTTTTGAAAAATATTTTTTTTAAGTCGCTATACATATTTTTAAAATATGTGGGTAGGTACAAGACACATACATGCCAAATTTCAAAGTGATCGGACTAAAGGTGTAGCCGTGAGAGCAGGCGATAGGACGGACGGACAGACACACGCAGGAAAATATAAGGGTCCTTGGTTTTGCCTACGGACCCTAAAAATAATGTATCCTATAAGTTAAACTGATGTTTCTCGTTCTTCTTATTTGTTAATTATGCATGTTTTTATTTTCATTTCATTCCCACCATCAACCCGCAGCAGAAAGGTAGATGCGCCTCGACAGCTTGGGCTATTGGCGACTACTCTTTCCAATACCTATTATTATTCAACCGGTTTTTCTTTTTGGATATTTTAATTGTATGGTTATAATAACTAAACGGTTACCAATTTGTAATTATAACCTACTGTTTTACCGATTTTTGCGGTCTCCAAATTTATTTATTTAGTTTTATCTTCTTATCTTCTAAATTTCTTCTTTTTTTTTCTTTATTATTAATTTTCTTACATTATAATGATCATCCTTAGGTTTACTATCGTAGTTACTAGTTTGCTTGAGTACCTATGTGGTTTGCTTGAAGTATGAAAAGGGAAGGATGCCCTTGAGTTTGGACAAGAGACCAGCATGCAATACTATGTCCAGGAAGGCAGCAGCACAATTATGTTTCTTTTCGAGGGCTAGGGAAATTTGATCCACAAATCTGTAGCACTGTTGAATTGTGGAGTGATGAAACTTGAATCATAATTAATAGTGAGGAATAAGGTTCTGAGAGTTAAGAATGGGATGAAGGCGGTGGAGAAGGAGCTTTTCAAAAATCTTTCCCAGTAGTGGAAGTAAACGAATTGGTCTATAGGAAGAAGGGACATGAGTAGGTTTAGATGGTTTGTGGATAATTTTTATTCTTAAAAACTTCCAAACCAAGGGAAAATGTGTGGTTCGAAGAATGCTATTATATATTATCAGGGTAAGGGTATGAGTATGTTGGAGCGGTGACTAGAGAGTAGAGTAGCGATAAGAGCAGAGATAAAAGCATCTAGTAGCTCTCTGCCTCGGAGGTGTTCCTGTTGAAGCTTCTTACAGCAAAGCGAACTAGTGTCTACTCGAAACGCAAGCCTATAACTTTAAAAATGAGTGATTCCGATGAAGAAGTTGTCATATTTTCTTTAAGTGTTACAAATTATTATTTACTTGAGCTAATTATTATTTGACTGTGCCTACTGCCCAAGTGCCCACCCTATCAATACAGAAAGATTCGCATTCGGGGAGATAATAGAACGTTTCCCTTCATGTTGCATGTAGTTTATCAACAACCTCATTCCAGAGTTTGTCCAAAACATACCTAATGTGGTGATATTTTTAAATTTATCCTACTATGCGGACCGTAAAAAAAAACTTTACTAATTAAACAGTCTGCGTCCATATTTGAATGTAGCTGAGAAGATAGACCAAAGCTTTATCGCCGCTCTTGTCGTTGGTCGGGACCAAAGAGCGAGTCACCGCGCTGCTTCAACATAAACAGCTATATGCAAAAGCGTGTATACGCATTCTCTCCGCGCCGCTAGTATCACCGATCTACACTCTAGTCGCTGCTCCAACATACTCATGCTCTAAGGTAGAGGAGGGCTTTCTTTGGAAGCTGACGGAGAATTTCAGCAGTGATCAAATCATAGCCTGGGGTCTTTCGGAGCTTGTCTTTTTATTATGTGTTTTATGTCTGATGGGTTAAATGCCTGTTGTGGTGGTGAGAGTTGTAATGTCTGCTCTAAAGTGTGGCACACTAGTTTTGTGTCTATGTTATCCTGTGGTGAAAATACTGTGTTTAGTGTTTTGCGAATTCGTTAGCCATGTCATTATCCGAACTAGTCTAAGAACCGTCAGCCATTTTAAGCAGGAGAGATGTTGGTTTCCGTCTTAATCTCGCCTTGTTGATGTCCAAGGTGGTTTGTTGATTATACTGCTCTGTAGAACATTATGGATATTGCGTACGGTAAATCATTGCATCTGGAGTTTGGTTTTAATTTGGTCTAATGGAGTTGTATGGTGTAGATGCCGGTTCGCGACCTGGAAGGCCTTGTCTGCTTTGGCTTCGTTTGGATAAGAAATAATAGCACGATATCCTATCGAAGTTTCAGTCTGAATCACCAGGTTGGAAAGTCGAGATTTTCAAGTAAACGGGTTATAAAGTTAAAGAAAGAATGCTGCATAATTGGCCGAAGTTACCGACGTTAAACTAAACTACTTAATAAAATTAAATGAAAGTTTATGCAAAGCAAGATAACAACATAGTATAACGTTCTGCATAATTTCAACAATAACTTTGGTCATTATACACACACACACTTATAAACAACGTTACTGGAGAGCATCGTGAACGTTGTGGTTATTGAAGTGCGACTCAAGTAATTATTGAGAAATACTATTATCATTGTGTTAGGCTCATTAGGGTTCACACCTTATATAAGCACCTAACAAGAATCATTACCAAAAAATGGATGAATTGAAGGAATAATATATACCCAAAGAACCACTTTAAAAAGGAAAATAAATGAATACGAACAAAAGAACGAGCATTATAATATGAAAAAAAAAAAATAATAATAATAAAGTGGCACACGCCACGAGTAAATCGGTTACCAGCAGTTGTTTTACATAAATCATAAAATTGAAGTTAAATTAAAGATAAATTGTCTGTATTTGTTCCGAATCCAAATACAGGCAATAGATAAAAAAAGAGAATTTATTGTTAAGTGAAACTTCATTCACCTACGCATTCATACAACTTAAAAGTTAAGTTATACAAAAAAACACCAAATTGTTTCACACCAAAACAATCATTCATACACACATTCACACAGAAATTTAATTAAAGATACATGAAGATTAAATAATGAATTAAATTAAATGGACTTAGCCGTTGATGTCTGGCAGCATGCCGCGACGTAGGTGCTAAGTTCCGACGTCTTCTACCTGGACTCGATGAGAATTCAAGATGTGTGATTTAAGTTAATATATGTAAAAGCTGAGGGCCCTGAGACTAAATTGATTAATGAAAAGTGAAAATTTAATGATACATGTTGGAGAGTGGAGACACGTGCACGGCACGTGTCCGAAGAGCTGTTACTCGGAGGTCCTAAATTCGAATGCACGGATTCCATACGCTAATGCATATATGAACAATGAACATAATATGTTCTCGACGTAAATACGTTTGGGGGAAGATATCCATACTCCAGCGCAAGCAAAAAGAATGATGCCCTTTCTGAACGTAATGACGAAAAGGAAAGAGGTTGCATCGTGGTTATCCCGGCAAACAATCTTCTTACGTTATTTATAAACAAATTACGTTATTTATATCAAGTTGAACATAATTTTAGAGTAGAAAGTGAATTTGAACGTAGAAAGTGTTGTGTCGGTTTGAAGAAATCGTGGGCTGAATAGTGCCATTGTTAAAGAAAAGAATACAGTATAAATAATAAAGTAAAAAATATAATTAACTGTTGGTCTCCAACACATTGTTTAGTTTATCAGATAAGACAGTTCCACTAAACTAATTCTTAAAAATCGGTCCGAGACAACTTAGACAAACTTTCTCATATATACGAGTTCATAATTACTTAGCCCAGTGTTTTCCATTTATTAGTTTTTGTATTTTCGTATGTACATTTAATTATTATTGAAAATTCCATCAAAATTTATCATAACAATAACTTCTACTGAGCGGGGAATCGAACATGGGCTCTCTCCGTCCGCGTTTTAAGTTTTTTTCTCAGGAACTAGATTTTTCCCGGGAAAACGGCTTATATCGTTAGATTTGTATTTAAATGGGCTACATTATAGAATATTTTAATCAAAATCGCCGGAACCGTATTCAAGAAATTCTTTTTTTCACGTTTTTTCAGTGTTTTTGGGGACAGTGCCCCTAAATTTGGAGCTAAAATTCATTTCTCGATTTCGCCTCGGGGTATGATTTTCCTGAACATGTATGTCAAATTTCGTCAAAATCTGTCCAGTAGTTTTAAAAGTAATTTTTTAAAAACCACTTTTTTAGACTCAGGGGACCTCCAAACGTGTAAATCCATCAAAATCTCTAAATCGAATTTTCAAGCCAACACAAATACATATATTTATATTATTTATAGCATGAGAAAATAAAAAATGCCGCAAACCGCATCTCGATACCATGTCTTGAAGCGATGTTATGAAGGATTAAAGTTCCGAACGAACGTACGAACGAACGAACGTACGTACATACATACATACATACATACGTACGCACAGACATACATGTATATGAAACGGATTTTCCTGATACCCCTGGGTTCGTAAGACCCCTCCTTTACAGAGATCTCGGAATCACGTTTTGGAGGGTATCACCATACTTCCATTTTCATGGAAGTAAAAGTGGTGGTGCAATAGTAGCAACCAGCGAGATTATGCACTCGCTTGGATTCACGTTTCCAAGACCCAACGTGCCTGCCACGTTAGACCAAGTGCGTGTTCTAACAGAAATTACATCACGTTGACCCAGACCTTGCCAGCCATCTTAGAGAGAGTTATTTCCTATTACTTAGTAGATTCGGAAAAAATACTCCGGTCACCTTGAGAAAAGGAGAGACAAGGAAAGCTTTGTCGCTTTGAGATATATTTAGCATCTTTATATTGAATCTCCTTACTGTCAATATCATTCCTGCCACTTTGTATTTAATGTTAGTATTTATAACTTCTATAAATATCAGATAAAAACTTATCAGACAGATAAGTTTTTGACAGGTTTCTGATAACCCAGCCTTGGATTATAAAAACAACATCTATACGTGGAATAGTGTTTGCCACGATATTCCGGTTCCTCGAATTATCCGTCGTATTGATTAGCTTTATCCAGTGTCGGACTGGCAGGTTTCTGGGCCCTCGGCAAAATTTAGTCGTTGCAAAATGTTTTAATTTTTATACTGAATACACATCATATTAATTTTGTAGATAATTAATTATCAAATATTAACTATGATGTGATATACCCTACTTAGGACACAATACATTTTTTTTTTTTTTTAGAAGAGGGAATGGTAATTTTATTTAATATAAGAATCTAATTTTAAAACATTATTTTACAACATAATGTCAATGTATAAGAAACGAAAAATCAAACTTGATCTGAAAAAAATTACTATGAAGAGGCAATAACGTACTTACATAATACAATGAAACTGACTGTGGTTGAAAAAGATATTTTAAAAATTTCGTAATATTGTTAAAATACGATTCACATCATTAGTATTTTCCTAAGTTGGTCTTTTGTACATACAATTTCATCTATTAATTCACGATTGTTAATATTTTTGGTATAAGTCCCTTTCATCATCAGCATTAAATAACTTAAAAATTCCTGGCCGAGAGAATACCTTAGGCTGATTGAGAAGACAGATCATACAGTACAGTAAAAACACAAGATGCACATTATAAAAACACGACATTGGGATTAATTCTATCTACTAAAGGCACAAGCTACGTCATTATCACTTGATCCTTTCTTCATCATGAGTTGCAGAATAATCTCAAACCTATTTCGTATTTGAATTTATAGCGCCAATTATGCCACGCCCCTGAAGGCTCTCATTGGTTGGTCAACTTGTACCTTGACCTAAGACAACCTTACGTCACCCGCTCTGCGCTTCGAGTCTATGATCTCGATTCTTCAAAGTAGGAGCTTTCTTTTCTTGTAATACTTATTTTAGTATATCTTTTTTGTGAATCTACTTCCACTGTGTATCTAACTAATCAACCTCTCTCAACAGGTTATGGGCCCAGGTACCCAGTCATAGTTCACAAAGTAAAAACCGTAAAATTATTCGAAAAAGTAAAACGGCGTGGTCGCGTACCCAACCTTGTTTCTTGAAAGACACGTGTAAAAAAGTAAAAGTAATATATATAGTCCGTGAGTGTAAAAATATTAGTAAAACAAAGTTTGTTAGTTTAAAAGACATAAAAAAATAAAGTTCGTGAGTTTATAATTAAAAATGTCTTTAACGACTGATGAAATTTCGAGAATAACCGTGCATTCGGACAATGAATTGTTTAACTTGTGGAAGTTTCAGAAAGACATTCATTTGAGAGCTAGTGGTTTATATGGAATCATCACTGAAAAAACTCCTGAAGGTGATAAGTTATTTAATGAATTCTTAAACAAAGATGCCATAGCCAAGAAATTACTTATATCTACTGTCGATAGAACATTCCTACTTCATGTGCTCACCTGTGAAGTGGCAAAGGATATATACAATGCAATGTACAACAAGCTTTGCAATTTATTTGAACGTGACACAGATGTTCAAATATGCAATCTAATGAAAGAATTCTTTAATGTGGTATTAAAAGATGACATCGGAGGCTAGTTGTCAAAACTAAGAAATATTGCTTATAAACAATTTGCTAAAAAGCCTACTAAATCAAGAAATTTCAAAAAATATAAATATATTTTTCTACTACTTAGACTACAGTACTTAAAGTAACTGAAAATACTGTGTATAGAAGGTTACTCACTTATTCTGATGCAGTGTAATGGAAACTGTATTTACATATTTTATTTTACCATTTATTAGTACTCAGATAAAGGCCTGATGATGCCTAGGTATAGGCAAAAATTTGCAAATTAATTAAACTGACTTAATAAAAAATATCAGTTTTTTTATTGACCATCCCTTATAGCCCAAGAAGAGGAGAGAAAAGAATATAGAGAATTCTTTTTGGTATATATTTGTTGATGATGGGATAGTTATTGGTGTCAATACTTTTTCAATAGAATGTTTTTTTGAAAGAACTTCTCCCCCCCCCCCCAAAAAAAATTGGAATTGAGTTAGACAGTTCTGAGATAGGTATAACTCTCAATCAAAAACACTTTGTAAATCAGCTGTTATGTAATTATAGGATGAATGATGCTAAACCTATAACAACACCTGTTGAGGTTGTTAACATTTTAAGAAATGAATCAGCTAATAGTAAGTTTCCCTATAGAGAGTTATTAGGAAGCCTGTTATATCTATGTAATAAGACAAGACCAGACATAGCATTTGGAGTTAATCTATGCAGTAGACATGTAGAAAATCCTACTCAGTAGGATGTTTCTACTTTAAAAAGAATTTTAAAATGACTAAAGAACAGTCCTAAAAAAGGCATTAAGATAAAGATAATTTATTTACATTAAGTACAATTATTATTAATTAGGTACAATAGTAAATCGTCAATTGTATAATATTGATAAAACATAAATGTTCATTTCTATTACTGCATACATGTAAGTTTTTTTTTTTTAAATTTTTATTTTAAGTTACTTGCAAAAGATTGCTATTAGTATCATGGCTATTACAAAGATTAATTAGCGTGCTGTATCGTGAGAGGAGAGGCTACCCAGTGGCAGCACTCCTAACAGGTATTGTAAAATATTTTATTATTGTAATAAATCTCTTGGCCAACACCTCTTCAGCCGACGGGGAGGGTGGTCGGGGATATGGATGGAAGTCATGGATTCCACTAAAGGATTAGGATGATGGTTTAGGTTTTCATGGAATTTTATGTTGCGGGAAGAAGCGAGGTCTTGTACAAAAGGAACTTTGAGGTCGTTGTGGATTGTGAGATTGGAAACGTATGCGGGAGAGTTAGTGATTTTTCGAAGGATCTTTGACTGAAGGGATTGGATCCTATAAGAATTTGAGCGTTTGGTGCAACCCCACAGCTCAATTCCATAGGTCCAAATAGGTTTGAGTATTGAATTGTAGATAAGGAGTTTATTAGAAAGGGATAGGTGGGATCTTTGGTCGAGGAGTCGCAGTAAGAGTTTGTACCGTCTGTTAGTGTCCGTACGTTTAGTTTTGGTGTGCAGAGCCCAAGTCAATCGTCGGTCAACATGGAGACCTAGGTATCTTACGGAAGAGGATTGAGGGATGACTCCTTGGTTGAGGATGACTGGAGGACGAGGACAAGTTGAATGTCTGAGAGTAAAAGTTACATGGACACTTTTCTGCTCATTCATTTTTATTCTCCATTTCCTTAACCAAGGTTCAAGGAGATTAAGGTGGTTTACATGTAAGTCATTTTAAAATATTTATCTTTTAATTTATTTATTTATCTAAATAGTCCTAATGAGACACTATACGAAACGATAATAAATAACACATAAATAATTTAACATACATAACACAGTTTTATATATATATATATATATTTTTTTTTTTTTTAATTAACAGGACGATTTAATTAAGACAAATTAAAAATATAACAAATTTATAAATAAATAATTATTTCATAAAATCACTAATTTTGTATAAGGGACTAAACAATAATACATTTTTACACTCTCTAACAAAAACATCATAATTGCTCACATCTTTAATATTACCAGGTAGCTTGTTATAAAAAATTATTCCGTTATAATGGCTGCCTTTTATATAAAAATTAGTTTTATGCTTCTTAATCTTCAAATCATTTTTATTTCTAGTACAATAGTCATGACAGTCTCCAACTTTATGATACATCTCTAAATTCTTTTTAACAAATTTTCAATTTTCACAAATTTTCAAATTTTTCAAAAAGAGCTGACACAGTCATAATTTCTAATTTTTTAAACAATGGTTTGCAAGACTTTCTGTGCCTAACTTTACAAATAGATCTAATTTTTTTTCTGTATTAACAGAGTTTTTTTAAGCTTGAGGAGAATTTCCCCATAAGACTAAACCATACAACCTAGACTGTATGCTACCGTAGTAATTAATTTTCAATTGAGCTTCATTCAAGTAATTACATAAATATTTAATCAGGTAATAATTACTGTTCAATTATAGATGAAGGTGATCCCTTGAATTATTCAGTAATGATGTATAAATGGGTCCTTAGGGATTTAAAAAAACATACTCTTCTACGTCATCTGGCTATATTTTGACTCCAACCTTGAGTCATTTTCAAGCATCCTATTGAGTTGTGAACTTTGGTCTTTTGCTATGCAAAATCGTCATTTTTTAATAAAAATTGCAAAATTTTTCGGTCATTTGACCTTTCCTAAGTACGAAACCCCCAATCTTCACAATCATCTTAATTTAAAAAAAAAATTTTCTTTAAAACATTAACTTCATCACCAAAAACAGACAGCTACACTAATAACAATAACAATCTAAACAATTCTTGACTAATTTAATTAAAATGACTAGTAAAATTTAAAATAAAAAGGGAACACAAATTATCACAGCTTAATAATTACATTGTCTAACTGTTCAATATTTTATTAATATTATCAACTAGATGGTCCCATTTTAAATGTTTCTCAAGGCAAAGTACTAACAGTTTAGCATTTTTACTTTCATTTAATTTACAACCCCCATAATAAAATGTATCGTTACAATCTAAATTCTTCTTTTTGTTATGAAGAACCTATTAAATATTCAGTCTTGTTTTCATTTAGTTTTAATTTATTATTAATCCAAGTCTTTAATTGATTCATTGCATATTGCATTATTAACTTTAGTTTCCATTTCTATAACCGATTTTGCCTTAAACACCATAGTGGCATCATCAGCGTAAAATATTGTAAAAATTCATTGAAGCGAGCGTAAGCGAGCTTCTTACATTCAACGAAATATGCATCTTGTCTGTCTCTCTGTCTGTTTGTCTGTCTGTCTGTCAGTAACGTTTACGCGTGTGACGATAACTTAAGTAAAAGTTGACCGATTTAGTTGAAATTTGGTATACATGTTCCTCTTACTAATACTCAGGCTAAGTTCGTTGGACAGCGTGATCCGTCCAAGAGTTCGCGCGCAACGCTCGCGTAAACGAGAGGTAAAAAAATTAAATTGGAATTTCAGGACGGGAAAAGATTCTATCATCATCTATTCGATGAGACGAACATTTTGTTCAAATAACATTTTTTACTAAAACCAACAGCGACACCGCTATGAATTAATATAGATCGCTAAAACTATTAAAGCGGACCTAAACGTTTATAATAGAGAAAACAACCTTTTTACCGATATCTTACGTTCTAACGTAACGATTTTAATAAAACTTCATATACACCATCTAATGCACAATAGAAACAGGCATGCAAAATTTCAACTTGATACAAGCAGAAGTCTTTGCGTAGTGAAGAGATACATTTATAATAATTGTTTAAAAGCTACCGCGGGTGGTTAAGATTGTTATAGTCGTATAGTGTATAGGTTTGTTTAGGATGTAAAGCTTTGTACCAAGTACCCCCGCTCTTCCCCACACTACCCTCTTCCACTTATCTTCAACTATAACATTCATCGTGATTAATAAATTTCAATATTCAGTATTTCATTGCAATACGCTCGCTTCAATGATAGAGCCACGCGATGCCTAGTGTATTACAAATTTGATAGGCTATTGTGATGTCGATTATGCTGGTGACACTGAAAGTCGTGGGAGTACCAGTTGCTATATATATTTCTTATATATTATAAATATATATTAATATATTTCTGCGGTGGAGCTATAGCTTGGGGAACTAGAAAGCAACCAATAGTTGCTCTATCAACCACTGAGGCAGAATTTATTTCTTCTGCAGATTGTACCAAGGAATTGCTGTATTATAAAACTTTAATAGAAGAGATGTTTAACGAAAAAGTAAAAATTAAATTATATGACTCAAAGCGCTCAATTAAACTCATCAAAAATGGTGTTATAAACAGACGTTCAAAACAAATAGACGTGAGGTAACCATTTTATTCATGAAAAGGTTCAACAAAGTCTGTTACCAACACCTAAGATCAAATTACTGATATTTTTATTAAACCTCTAAATAATGTAAAATTTAATAATTTAGTTAAAAAAATACTTACCTGATTTTCTTTTATTATTTAGTCTGATGTAAGATGTTTTCTTTTTCCAGTAATTATAAATCCTGTTAAAACTAAAACAAAATATGTGGACAAAATTGATCTAAAATTTATATATACATATATATATATATATATATATATATATATATATATATATATATATATATATATATATATATATATATATATATATATATATTAGTAAGGTAGAATTGTAAAAAATAGGTCTGAGATTAAGGAGAAGTGTTGGAGAATAACTTATTTCGTATTTGAATTTATAGCGTCAATTATGCCACGCCCCTGAAGACTCTCATTGGTTGGTCGACTTGTACCTTGACCTTAGACAACCTTACGTAGGCTTGCCATATTTTTCCTGACGCAAACCGGGACACAAGGATTTCCTTGAGGTCGCGCCAAGAGGAGGGGGTCTGGGGCTTTCCCCCGGAAATCTTTTAAAATTAGACCTTCAGAAACTCGTTTTTAGACCACTTCTGAAGTACCTATGTATTAAATAATTATTTTTGGAAACATATTGTTAAGAATCTCTTATTGCAACAGGTTTCACTCGTGTTATTATTGCAATAATTTTACCTAAAATTCCTAGGTAAAATTAGTGCAATCAGCAGTATTTTTGCAAGTTTGGTTGAATGGTATTTTGACTTAGTATATATTTTACTTGACACTTGACATACATTTTCCGGAAAAAAATACATAGGAAAGGACAGGCAAAGGATAAAAAAATACTGTTTATTTCTGTTCAAAATTGTTGTTTTATTACAGTTAATTTTTAATAACAAACTGTTTTTTACTTTTCCTCACTACCTATAGTAGGAAAAGTACTGTTTTCACCAAAAAATGTTTTTTTCCGTGGTAGGCTGTGAAATAGTAACTTTAGAGCCTAAAAAACATAGCTAAAATCCATTTTTTCATTACGTGGACTTAAAAAATCTTTTCATTACTCCTAGCTGTAAAGAAAAAATCTTTTACGTCCTAGGCACTAAAAGATTTTTTCTTTACGGCGGGTAGTTGTCAAAACTTCCGTTAGTAGTGCTGCAGTCTTTGTAGAAATGCTTCTAGTACGATAAAAATCCGCTAGATGTCAATGCGTTTTATTTATCTTTTCTTATAGTGTAACCTCATTTTAAGGTTTCTTTTTTTAAGTCTTAAGTATGTACTAATATTTGTTATTATTATATATTGATTAGTGATTAATATTTAATGTTTTTTCATTGTCTGCTACCTCGGAAAAAATAGCATATGCTACGCGACTTTGAAGTGTTTTCTCTTTACCTTGGCAATATTTACTGTCTCGCTTCGCTCGACAGTAAATGTAATTGCCGCGGTAAAGAAAAAACTCACTTCACAGCCTTGTAACATAATATACTATTTTTGAGGTTTCAACGGAATTATCCGTTTTGGGTGTTTTTAAGACCTCCCTAGTGGTTTTCAGCATGACGTCTGTATGTGTGTGTGTTATCATCGTAGCGCCCGAGGAATTTAACCTAGAGAGTTGAAACTTGACAGAAAAATCCCCCTGGGGTGCCGCCTGGGGTGCCGCCCGGGGTGCCGCCAGGAAAATCAAATTTTTCCGCCATCTTGAACCCAGTTTTTTGAGTCAGCAAATTTTTTAAAAAAATCGTAATAAATCGACAATGGTTCTGATCGAGTTGAAATTTGGCAAGAATATACCTCTCTTTATGACAAACAAGCCCACTAAATTTTATTTTGATATTGGCCGCCATTTTGAAGTTATAAATTTTTGATTTTTTAAACTTTGACGGTTAATAATACCGAAAGTATAAATAGGTTTTTGACTTATAGCATATCGTTGGAACCGGAAAAAAATTAAGGGAACAAATATAAAAAACCCCGATGAAATTCCATTAATTAGTTTAAAAGTTATAAGGGAATATAATTATTTATTAGTGCGATAATTTTGATGACGTTAAAGTTTGTTTACATCTGTCAAAAAACCGCCAAACTTCAAATGATTAAATAAAATATTGGTATTAAAAATAAGGGTTTTTGAAAAATGATAATAAATCAGTTTGTTCTGAAAGGTCACCCATCCAAGTACTGACTACGTCCAATGCTGCTTCCTCCTGCTGCATAGCAGCAGGAGAGGCCACTTTAGTGGCCTCTGAAGTCAGGAAAAGTTGTACCCGATTTTTTTGTCTTTTTTTAAAAAATTATTTAGACTGGATTGTTTTTCCCATACCACTCGTACTTTTGGCTAGAATGGACTTTCTTTAAAGTTTCTTTTTTTAATTTAATTTATTCATAAAAATCAGCACACGGGAGGCCAAAGTTTGCCTTACAAACGATCAAAGCCCTTGCTGCAGATTAGGGTTGGGACATCGATGTCGATGTATCGAAAACATCGATGTATCGGACTTTAAAAAATCGATGTTTAACATCGATGTTGATCTTTCGATGTATCGGTCAACATCGATGTTTTCCGAAACATCGAAAAGACCGATGTTATCGATGCATCGCAGCCTAAAATACGGACGACAACGAAAATCAGGGACGAAAAGGAGAGATTTTTTGAAAGTGGTGACCTTTTTTTTTTTTTTTTTTTTTGCTCTTCACCTTGGAGGACCGATGTCGATGTATCGAAAACATCGATGTTTTCTTTCGATGTTTTGGCGTACATCGATGTTTGTTCTTTCGATGTCGATGTATCGAAAACATCGATGTTTGCCTATCGATGTCCCAACCCTACTGCAGATTCAAGCATTTAAGATTTGTTATCCCCCCAGAACTCCTAGTAGAGGGGACTCTGCCTAGTCTAGGCAGAGTCTCGTCTAGCCACTAGGAGTTCCGGCCTTTACTACTACTAGTAGTACCTTGCAGTGTAGTATAAATATATTATAATTGTATAATGTGTCTTAATAGTAATATGTCTTGTCTCTCTGTTCCTTATTGTTTTAATTGTGTTTCGATGATGACCAGTATAAACCGGTAGAAACCGGCCGGGACACCGGGACAGAAGCGTAAAACCGGGACTGTCCCGGTCAAACCGGGACGCATGGCAAGCCTAACCTTACGTCACCTGCTCTGCGCTTCGAGTCTTTGGTCTCGTGTCTTCCAAGTAGGATCTTCCTTTTCTTGTAATACTTATTCTAATATATCTTTTTTGTGAAACTATTTCCACTGTGCATCTAACTGTTGTTAATCAACCTCTCTCAACATCATGAACAAGATCTTCTATAAATTCTCTTTCCAGAAAGAGCTTGAAAACATCACACTGGGCGGCGGCAAATAGCTTCAGCTCAATAATAACATCTGAGCTCCTAATGTTAAATTAACACTGTTAAATTAACAAATTCGTAAACCAAAATCGTTAACGAAAATTCATGACGGGTGACATTTTAAAAAAGCTTTTGGGATCCAAAATAGCACAATCTTTTAACAAATCCTAATTTAGAACAAAACGTTCTTCAATGCTTCGCACACCAAAGTCCAAAATGTTAAAATACAATACCTTAAATTTCTGGATAGTAGTAAAATGCGTGAATCCCCTCATCCTGTGAATGTTCTCCTGGGATCACCTTCTTTTTTTAGAAACGATGAAGTTACTACGAATAAATCCAAAATGATAAAAGAAGTAAATACATTGTTAAATGTAGTCCATTGGCTAATGAGTGTTCGAGCCATGAACTCGGTTTTGAAATCAATGTTTTCTTATGAAATATCTAATAATACATGAAACAGATTCACCAACTTCCGAGAATCGTCGCGTCGGTGCAGTCAAAATCGTCTGAAAATGGTTCAAAGTCAATTATTGAACTAAATGCTTTTTGCCTGCATTGACATCTGGTAGCGCTATTTTGTTTGTAGTCAATATAGTTTTTCTTAATGACTGTTCGTGTTTTCTTTCCAAAAAGTCATTATATTATAGGACTGACTTATGAAACAAGCCGTTTCTTTCTTTACACGAAATACTATTTGGCCTGAAGACAATTTAGTGTAGAATCACAAGCATCAGATTTAAAACATGAGCCATTCTGTGGATGTATTATCGTATTCGGGTTTTCTTTCTGCAGATGAGCTAGTATCCCATTATAACAATAACAACTTTTCACGATGACACCTCCATCAAAAGAAAAAGCTGCTACATTTGTCAGAGGGAATCCATATTTCGTTAAATCTAGTTTAATTTTTTGTGGCCAAAAATGTTTGGCCACTGTGTGGGTACGACACACAAGTCAAGAAGTCTCTCATACACCTTTCCTTGGTCTACTTACCGAACGCATATAGCCAGTTGGTTCATAACTGCTTCTTTTTACTTATGTGTAGAATCGATAATTAAACTGCAGATAAATCTTTCGAAACCATACTTTCCTCTTAATGTTGCCTATTGTCTTTATTAATTTATGATAAAAGTTTTAGACAAAAATGTTACAATAAGTGATCCTTTTCAAAAATGATTCTTCTTACTGGTAATTCTTGCTTCATAAGTTCAGTCATTTTTTCTTCTTACTATCTTCTATACAGTGTTTTTCAAAATCATGTCTTATTTTGATATTAACAAGACACTGTTTGGCTGAGAAAATAACTTGCCTCTTCTTTCCCTCGAGAAGCCAAGCCGTGTCTTCCAATGAAGAGGTGTAGTAAAAACAAGAAGCTGAAGAACCCGTCTTCTAGTTTCAATTTGTTTCGGACGATATTCGGCTTGACTGCTGATAAGAAAGAAGAGATTCAGTGTGACAAGCGCCGACGCTTCACACAGGCCGCCAAACTGAGGGGGCGGCCGACCCCTCTCTAGATAGTCATGGTATATAATATAATATTCATTTGTTTTTAATCATAACCAACTGCGATTAAGATATTTTCTTTTTTCACTAATTATTCGAGATTCAATAGTCGTGAATTGGATCGATGAGTACGTAGTCGATCTATTAATCAATTTTAAAACTATCTTATTTTTTTTTCAATTACATATTCTAAAATTAGGGGGCCCGAGTAGTATAGGGGCCTTTTTTTTAATTTGGACAATGGGGTCATTTGATATTTAAGCTTATAAAAAAAGCTAAGTATAGAGTCGAAATATTTTCATAATTTTTGTCCTCCACTTCAGATTCAGATGAATTAGTCCTAGACTGTATTAATTGTATCGATGAACTGTATAGCAATCGCAAAAACTCACGAAAAAATCAACGAATCGTTCAGAAACCAACCAGTTACTGAAAACTGTAACTACAGATAATGCCTACTCTACTATCTAGACTCTAGACAGCCGTTAGTCGGCCACTTGTCATAAGTTGCAACAGGAACGCTGAAACGGGGACAGTTCACATGTCTCTCTATCAAATTATCGATATCTCACACACTACGTCACTTCCATCCGTGTTCTAGTTCTGTTCCATAATTCCATTTATTCATTACTGTACGTAGATGGTTTTGGCAATTGTCATACTACACCACTAAACGTATTTACTTTGATATTTATGTTTATCGATAATTTATTTCAATTGAATAAATATTACAGCATTGTAGAAAAATATTTAAAAACTATGGATTTTTTTTTAACTTCGTGGGCCCTTACTGGGGCCCCTTGAGCCCGTGGGCCCTTACTGGGGCCCCTTGAGCCCGTGGGCCCTTACTGGGGCCCCTTGAGCCCGTGGGCCCTTACTGGGGCCCCTTGAGCCCGTGGGCCCTTACTGGGGCCCCTTGAGCCCGTGGGCCCTTACTGGGGCCCCTTGAGCCCGTGGGCCCTTACTGGGGCCCCTTGAGCCCGTGGGCCCTTGGCAAATGCCGACTTGCCGACCTGGCCTGTCCGAAACTGCAGCCTGCATCTAACAGGTCTCTGTTTTCATCCGAATAAACAGTTTACTGTTTGTAATCATATTGAAAACAGTAAGGATCGGACGGACAACTTAGGCAGAGTAGAATGTTTGTTAGTGGTAGCCTAGTTATAATTGAATTTTACGGTGCATTGAATACTTGAACCATTAACGTCAGGGGCACAACCCCACGAAACATCTTCCCGCTGAATAAACAATACACATTGAAATCTCTCCTCTACCTGAGGGCCTCCTAGTCCTGGCCTTCATCCCTTCAATTTACCTTCCGCCTTTCTGATTCTATTACTACTGAACCTCCTCGTCCCTCCCGCCTTTTATTCACTTAACATGGGAGTCAATGTAAGCCTTTCGCCCTACCAGATTCATGTCACTCCCAGCTATGTTCAATAAAGATATTAATTATTATTAATTTTAAACCCTTCGTCAAATCAACGTCCAAAACATTAATTGCTCCAAAAGTTCATGGTTTTATATATTGTTTAACTTTCTTTTATGACTTAAACAACCTTCGTGAAAGGATTTTTTATTTGGTCATTTTGATTCAAGATGGCCTATGTATTTTAAACCAAGACCCCACCGTATAATGATTATCTCTACTTCTTTAAAACGCTGAAATATAATTATTCTTAAATCTGGAGAATGGCCCAACCAGGGTTTCGCCGGTGTTGATTGTTTTGTTGTTATCAACAACCCCTTGTACTTATTTATCACTTATTCTAACTTTATTACTCTACATGAAAGGTAACATTGCTTTAGTGAAGTCTCGATCTATCCTACTTAAATCTAAATGCTCTTCACCTTCACGGTCCCCGGTCCACTACTGTTAAATTATTTGAATCAGTTGTTTTTTCTTCACTGCTTTATGCTTTGGAAATATGGGTGCCAAGTAGTGTCACTGTCAGTCAAGAACTGAAAGTGTAGATTTTACATTTTTACTTTTCCTCACTACTAATAGTAGGAAAAGTATTGTTTTCACGAAAAAATTTTGTTCGAGATTTCAACGGCATTATCCGTTTTAGGTGTTTTTAAGACCTCCTGAGTGGTTTTCAGCATGACGTATGTATGTGTGTGTGTATGTGTGTTATCATCATAGCGCCCAAGGTATTTAACCTAGGGAGTTGAAACTTGGCAGAAAAATCAGTCCTAACCTGTAGTTATGCCGCCCGGAAAATCAACTTTTTCCGCCATCTTGAACCCAGTTTGAGTCAGCAAAAATTTAAAAAAATCGTAATAAATCGAAAATGGTCCTGATCGAGTTGAAATTTGGCTCGAATGTACCTCTCTGTATGACAAACAAGCCCACTAAATCATTTTGATTTTGGCCGCCATTTTGAAGTTATAAATTTTTGCATTTTTAAACTTCGACGGTTAATAATACTGAAAGTATAAATAGGTTTTTGACGTATAGCATATCGTTGGAACCGGAAAAAATTAAGGAACAAATATAAAAAAAACCGATGAAATTCTATTAATTAGTTTAAAAGTTATAAGGGAATATAATTATTTATTAGTGCAATAATTTTGATGACGTCCAAGTTTGTTTACATCTGTCAAAATACCGCCAAACTTCAAATAATTAAATAAAATATATATATATATATTTTTTTTTTTGGATTTAATTTACCTTTATTGAATAAGAAAAAATACAACATATTAATACATAATAATATTCCATTACATCGAGTTATCTTTTTTGCTGATTTAACAATTTAATACTACATTAGGTTATCTCTCCACTAGAGAACATGGAGTCCTGAGCTGTGGAGAGAGAGTTTACACAGTTTGTTATGTATGTATATTACATTGTACAACAATAATTATTTTAAAAGAATTAATTAGTTATTTTACATAATTATATATTTATTTTAGTTTTAATTATATATTTATATTATTATATATTATTTTAGTTTTTATGGTTTTAGTTATTTATAGTAATGATAATGACTATATACATTTAGTTTTTACACTTTTTTTTATTTTTTTATTTTAGTTTATCTTAATAGCTAAAGTATATTTATAAATCTAGTGTATGTCGGCAACATATTTTCTTATTTTAGTTTTGAATAGTACCAAGGATTTTATGTTTTTAAGTTCATCAGGTAGTTGATTGAACAGTATTATTGCGCAATAGGTCCAGTGTCTTTGGGCCATAGAGGTTCTGAGAGCTGGTACTATATAATTTCCTCTGATTTGACCTCTAGTCATAATTGCATGGTCAATTCTTTTTATGTTATGTTTCCCTTCCTTAAGGTGGGTTATACATTTATAATTATACATCTGTTTAAGAGTCAGTATCGAGAGCTGCTTAAATAGTGGCTTTGAATGTTCTATTCGTTTTTTATTTAAAATTATTCTTAAAATTGCTTTTTGCTTTAAAAATATTGTTTCCTTGATAGTGTCACAAGCTGATCCCCAAGTAAGAAGTCCATACTGTATTATGGAGTCAACAATGCCATAATACAAGACTCTCAACTGTGAGGTACTTAGATATATTTTTAGTTTCATGAATATAAATGTTAGCGCGCGTAATTTTGTATTCAACTTATTAATATGAGCCTTCCAATTTAAACAGTTATCGATAGTGACTCCCAAATATTTAACTGTGGGGACCCACTCAATACGTGGGCACTGGCAGTGTGGTAATTGGCAATTTTTTTAAGTACTATTAATTTTGGGATTTGAGGTAATGTACTTCTATGCAACGAGTAAGTCATTGCACATGTTTTTTTTACACTTATAGTTAATTCATTGAATTCAAACCATTGTATTATTCGTTGTAGGTCATTTTGAATAAGTGTTGCCGTTTGTATATATTGTTCAGACTCACATAGTAAAACTAGATCATCTGCAAATCCTATCAATATAGAGTTTGTAACTATTTTAAAAATGGAGTTTATATAGATAATGAACAACAATAAGGGACCAAGGACAGTGCCTTGTGGAATCGAATAAGTGGATGTAAAGCTATTTCCTAATGTATTGTTTAGTTTAACTCTGTATAATCTGTTACTTAAATAACTTCGGAACCATCTTAGCATAGTACCATATATTCCTATGTCTTTCAATGCTTTAATTAGTTTACTATGTGAAACACTGTCGAAAGCTTTCGTAAGGTCTATGTACACTGCAATAGGTTTTTTGTTTCTGTCCAAACTTTCTGTTATAAATGTCGATACTTTATTTATAGCGTCTTGAGTATTTAAACCATTTTGAAAACCGAACTGGTTATTGGATAATATTTTATAAGTCTGTATGAATTTGTTAAGATGCTTTTTCGCTATTTTTTCCAGAATTTTTGCAATGTTTGAAACTAGCGAGATGGGTCTGTAATTTGCAGGTTCATTAGAGGGTCCATTTTTGTGAATAGGATAAATTACAGCAATTTTTAATATGTCAGGAAAGAGGCCCTGCTCAAAGCTCAATTTAGCGATGTGTAATAATGGCGTTTTTAGTGAGTTAATATTCTCTTTAATAATGGGAACCGTGATTCCGTCATGTCCCGGTGAAGAGCCACCTCTTAGCTGGTTGACAGCCTCTATTACATCTTTTCCAGTGATAAAGTCTATCTTATTCCATCTCTCATCAATTTTTTTGTCTCCTATTGTCGTTTCATTTGTCTTTTTCGGTAAACAATTTGCCATTTCTTGCCCTATGGTTGTGAAATATTTACACATAGCATCGGCTCCTTTTATTGGGTCACGTATGGTGTCGATTATTGTACCGTCAATATCCTTTATTTCTTTGAATACCACTTTCTCTTTTTGTTTTCTGAATGTTAATTGATTAAGATCCTTTTATTGGTATTAAAAATAAGGTTTTTTTAAGAATGATAATAAATCAGTTAGTTCAGAACGGTCACCCACCCAAGTACTGACCACGTCCAATGCTGCTTCCTCCTGCTGCGAAGCAGCAGGAGAGGCCACTTTAGTGGCCTCTGAAGTGAGGAAAAGTTTCGAGGTACCCCGTACCCGATTTTTTTTGTTTGGTTTCTTTTTGGATTATTTTGTTCAAAGTCAAAACGTTTAGTTTGACAGTATTTTTTCATTTAAGAAATTACTAAAAATTTAGTTTTCAGTCTCAAAAGTTGATCACATTATATTTAATTTTTAAGAAAAAGTATGGAAGGAAAAGAAAAGAAGGATTTAGATTTACAGATTTAGAAGATAAAGAAACGAATATAAGAAAGAACTCTTTTGGATACTCTTTTGACTGGTGAGAATTCTAAATTCCAAATTAACTGTATTGTGTAACTATTATTTGTTGTGTGACAAAAGAAAATATTATTCCCGTAAAAAAGTATATCTAGTTATATTGAACCTCTCAACTCTGCCTGAATATAAATATTTTAAGTCTCTACTTTTGGCCTCGTTCACCATTTACTTGGCGTGGAAACTGGCACAAGATCCATAGCTCTTAAAGTATTTAAACAAATGACAAGATATAAGCTATATTCTCAAAATGTTGGCAATGAATGAAGCTCGGCTACCATCCATACGTCTTAAAACATTTTATCATTTCGATACTAAATCTTTTAACCTAACCTACCCTCATTTAATTGGGTTACTCAATATAAACAGTTTTTAGACCCTATCGGATTCCGTGGAGATGTCACTTTTAATTATAATTTCATTAACTCAACATCCAATAGTTTAATTTCACAGGTTGAGAATAATTTACTATCTACTGACATTTAACGCATCCTTAACAGCCATCACTCTCCTTTCTTCCGCTCTGTGACTTCTTTTCCTCTCTTAGGAAAAGGATATCTTCGGCCATTGATTTCGTTCTCTTCAAAGAGATTAGTCAGTCAAGCCAGGCGATCTAGTGCCACTCAAACATAATTTTAGTACCGAAAGCTAACTCATTTAATTTTTGACAATGAAGTTTGTCCAGCTCGTCTAAATGACATGAAATTCTTCTTTCCTGTTCAGCATACTCTAGCCCTAGAAAATCTCCTACCTTATTTGAATCTCTCTCTCGCAGATCTACTTTTCGACCCTCATAACCTAAAAGTAGCAGCCTTATCTACATTTATCTCTGCAACTCTTTCCATCCAACATAAAATTATCTTCTAACTAATTTATTTTTCTGCCTTGGTTTCCTTTTCATGTAGCTCTATATCTTCAACTACCCACACATATTTCCTATCCTTATGATCTTATCCCCTGTATTATTATTAGCTTCCATTTTAAAATATAAATTTATTAAATGGTATATTTTTTGTTTCTTTTAATGACTATATTTGTTAAGTGTTTGTATTATAATTTCTGTCGCTGGCCCAGGCGGTGATTATTTTTTACTTGTTTATTTTGTATTTTATTATTTTGATTTAGTTAAGTCAAGTTTAGATTGACATTCTTTTTTGTACATTTTATTTTAAGTTTTTCTTGGTAAAGGTTCCGAATTTTCTTTTACGTATAATTTGTATAATCAGTTTAATCAGAATAAATACTTTGAAAAATTCAGTGAAGGAATTTTATTCAGTAATTCGCGTCTTCTATAAGATCGTCCGTTCGCCTCGAATTACAGAATAAGTTAAAAAGTGTAGATAACGATCGGGATCGCCTTATGAAGAAACTGAGCGACTTACAATCTAGGCGATCCGTCAAAGGTTATAATTATAATAGGGCAAGTGATTTACAGCCATCCATGCAACCCCCTTTGATAACCACCTCTGCTATAATTGCCAAAATGCAATTATCAAATTCTTCAAATTTATATAAGTTTGATGGCGACTGCTGGAAATTTCCCATCTTCAGGGAAGAGATCAGGCTACACCTTAAAGATGGGATTCTACCTAGCCACACCCAAAAAATCTTGTTGTTGAAAGCAAGGCCGAAAGGGTTTTGAATCAAAATATGTCACTCATACGCCGAGTTAATTGAACTATTGGACACTTGTTTTGGTAGTAGCCTAGCCAGTGGCGTAACTAAGAACTCCGGCGCCCCCCCCCCCCCGCAGCTTTTGAAAATTCCTCCCCCTTACCTTACAAAATTTAAACTGCCCCTTCCTCTCATTCTTTTTCCCTCCCTTTGTTAGTCATTCTGGGAGTCATGGAGTGGTGATGATAAACTAATATGATATGCGATGCTGCGATTTGTTTATTAAAACATTTAATTAAATCATAATATAATATAATATTCTACAATTATAAATGGCTTTACTTGTACTTTAATTGACTAAAACAACGTTTAAGTTACTCTAAATAAATCGTTTATAAGTAGCTTTAAAACAGATTATTATTTCCTTTTTATTAAACGCTCGAGTATAGTACAATTACAGTAAGAATGTTTAATTTATTTCTTAATAAAAATAGTAAAATTATAATATAAAGAAGATGAAAACAAACTAACAACCTTGCTTGAAGACTCGAACTAGAATATCTTATACACATTTACAGATGCACAGAACAAACTAAAAGACATTATACAACTACACACATCAACAGTCTGCCAATTAATGGGGCACATATAGCTTCCTCCTCCTCCAGTCCTATTTCGTATACTTAAATCATTTCATACTATTACAACCCATTATTGTTAATTTTTCTTTTTTAAATCTGTCAATTTTGTTTGCTTTTTTACATGAATTAGCAAAATTTAAAGAGTGTAGACGGTTGAAATTAATGTGGGATTGTCTGCGGGCTGCTTTCGACAAACCATCCAAATTTCATAAAAATCAAATGAGTAGTTTTGATGATATAGGGGAGAGTCGGACAAAACCGGGTAGGCGGGTAAAACCGGGTACCTCGATATCTCCCTGATTAGTGATTCTATCTACCGGTAAACAATAAAGCTATTAGCGGTGGCCATTCCGTGCAGTTGGAGAGATAAACATCATCGGTACCACGTATTTTCATACTCAGAACGTTTTTTTAAGTTTTTAGTGAAAAAGTTTTTAATGTTGTTACATTTTTCTACCTGAGTTTCAACCGGACTTCTATAACATTTTCTCAAGAAAGAGATAAGTGCACACTTTAATTAAGCATATTTTACTGGATATTTTCATTCTCTTTTCATACACCTAGAGCGACGCCAAACCTATCAACTCCATATTGAACGCAACAAGTAACTGTTGGGTTAAACCGGGTACCAAGGTGTGGGGTAAAACAGGGTACCCGGTTTTGCCCTCCACTTTAGGAAATTATGTAAAATTAATTCAGATTTTTTAAAATTGATTCAGAAGACAGCTCTGAGGAAGCTTGCATACTTTGCAATGAATCAAGTTATGTATGCACTCTATCTCGATCAAAAGAAGGGTGGATTAAATGTATTTCTTATATGAGTGTACTAATACAGAAGAAGAGAACGATTCTCTTGTGTGCGACATTTCTCCTAAACTGAGATAAGGACAAAACTGTTTTAAGGATTTTTTTTAACAATTCTTATATGTCGACTTAATATGTCAATTTTAAGTCTTATTAAACTGTCTGTAATAAAGATTTTTAAATTTAGAGTTGTTTTGAATTGATATAATGAGGACCCGGTTTTACCCCACCCGTGGGGTAAAACCAGGGTTTTGTACCTGGTGATTAAAAAAAGCATAAAAAATATTGTGTTAATATTAAAGCAACAAAAGAATAATATGGTATAAATGAATGAATAAGGCAACTGATAAACTTCGTTTTGTTGATCTGTTACTAATAGCAATGATTTTATTATAGATTATAGATTAGGTACCCGGTTTTGTCCGACTCTCCCCTATAAGGTGTAAATAAATGTACGTTTGTGCGAATGTGTAAGAAAAAGAAAAAGGTTTAAATTTATATGGGGCTAACAATTGGCTAACCACGACCCACCATTCAAATTTCATTAAATTTGGACGAGTAGTTTTTAGCGACTGACAAAACCTAAAAAGAAAATCGGAAGCAAAATAAAAAAAATGTTTGCTACTGTAGGAGGAGGAAGATGACGATGAGATATTTGAGTTATTAACAAATTGACCTGACGGGAATCCCCTAGAGTCCCAACGGCTACATAATAGTCTGAAAAGTGCATATACCTTTTAAAATGAATTCTTCAGCAAAATAATTTAATGTTACGCACAAAATAACTGAGTGTTCAATAAGAAATAAACAATAGATAATAAAATTCACTACAAAAGACAACCACTTGGCACGAGAGCTATAACTGAACTGAGTGAGCTTGATACTTTTATTTGATTATTAGATAACAATTCCTAAATTAAGGGAAAGGTAGAAAAGATAACAACTCAGGGAGGTAACATTTGCTAGGGAAGAAAAGAGTTAGAAACTAAAAAAAAGAGGTTGCGATAAGGAAAATGAAGTAATGGGGGAATTAGAAAGAAAGAGAAATACATAACATAGCAAAGACAATAACGATAGAGATGGAAGTATGACTAGTTTAAGTGAGGAAAAGACTTTCTTATCTTGTACAGCTAAAACCGGATTAGATAAGATATAAATTTTAGTTGCAATAAACACTTCTATACCCTACCAGTCCAAAATAAAGAAGGGAGGCCGATATACCTACTTACGCATAATATTATAGATGTAGGTATGACATCAAGTCAAGGTGACATTAAAGTTGAAAGCCAATCAGAGTTCTTCTAAACCATAACATTCTCCTTCATTTAAACTCTTATTTAGTTTTATCTCTCTTATTTATATAATTTTATTAAAATAATTCTGCCTACAGTTTATTTTTTTTTTAAATTTTTATTATTAAATATAATTATTTACTCATTTTTCGGCGCCCCCGCACCGCAGGGGTGGCGGGGGCACTATTTACGCCACTCAGCCTAGCGGTTACAGAGGCATAGATCCAGAAATTATCTGAGGGTCCGAACATCGCATGGAATGACAATAGTGCTTTAAGCGATTTAGCTAATTTAGTTAACACGGCTAAAAGGGTTTAGGGCCGTGTTCACTACATCAGCTAAATACTCAAATCTGTCTTAAAACATTATTCATAGGTTACCCGCAAGTAATTGAAAAAAGGAACGGTTGCGAAACTCTGCAAGATTTAGCTGAGTTTCTAGCTGATCAGTCAAGGCTTTTAAATCATAAAGTTCTAGCTAGAGCTGGTTCATCTAAAGATAACGGTTCTAGATTTATTAAAATTACGTCAAAACAAACAAAATCCGACGAGACCGACAGCTCTGAAGGTAGGGAATCTCAAACCAACTTTTTAATAAACCAACTTTTTTAAATAAAAACAAGGTAGTTCCTGTTCCTTCCTTGCAATGTTGCACCTACTGTAAGGATAGAAACTCTAAAGATAATTTTTTACCAGCCAAAATATTTAGTAAAGATAACCCTGATAATTAATTATAGAATTAGACCTTCCCAGATATTTAATATTAGCACTTATATCTTATTTAAAGAAACGAACTTTTTTTGTTTCAAAGCAGCTACATAATTCAAACGTCTACTCAGTTTCAGCTGGGGTACCCCAAGGATCAATTTTAGGACCCGTGTTATTTAATATCATTATGTCTGGAATCCCTAAAATCGCAGACGTCGAGTTATCTGTATTGGCCGACCTCACAGCCACAGCTCTCTATAGAAGCTCTTGGAGACTGGATACGATTGTTAACAGACTAACTAATGGATTCCTCAGAATAAAACGTTACTTTAATAAGTGGCGTATTAAATTAAATCCTTCTAAAACAGAGGCGATAATATTTACCAAGCGTCGACCCAGGCTTCCAAATGCTTTAAGTTTAGGTCTACAGTTAGACAGTTTAAAATATTTAGGCCTCATTCTTGACAGTAAACTAAATTTCACTTGCCACATTAAATCTCAAATTAATCAATTAAATTCCGCCCTTTTCAGCTTATATCCCGTCTTTAATACAAGGTCGTCACTAAATAAAAACAACAAGTTACTGATTCATAAGCAGTTTATTAGACCGATTTTATTATATGTGTAAGATCTACTTAACTTCTGAATAATAAGTGTATCTCATGGTTAATCCTAAGATAAGAATGATTTAATTATTATAACAAACAACAAGTAAAATACATATGTCATGTCAGGATGACATGACAGATAACTATATAACATTCCTCCCCTCCCATGGGGGCACAGAGCGGTGTCGCAGTTGGTCAGCATGTCGCCTTACTTGTTTACCTCGGACTTCAACTACATAAGAAAGTGGGCCTGTTACTTTAGTAATAATTCCTTCTTCACATCCTCTTTCAGTTGGCTTGTCTACCCAAACTTCCTCCCCTTCTCTAAAGTCCTTCCATTTCTTACCTTTATCGTGGTACAACTTTTGGTTCGTTAAGGCTGTTTCGGTATCTCTTGTCATATCTGGTTTTAAGAGCGATAGTTTAGTTTTTAACTGTCGACCCAGTAATACTTCAGCTGGAGATCTGTTAATTGTCTTGTGTATTGCCGACCTGTAAGTCATGAGAAATTTTGAAAGTCTTATGGTTAACTCTTCTTTATCAAATTTTGAAGCACTGAATCTTCTTTTAAATGTTCGGACTGCGCGTTCAGCTAATCCGTTTGTTCGTGGGTGATAAGGAGTAGATGTTATGTGTACGATATTATTTTCTTGGCAGTAAGACTTAAAATAATTTGAAGTAAATTGAGGACCGTTATCGGAGACGAATAATTTTGGGAATCCAAATCTTGCAAAAATATCTGACAGAATATTTATAGTTTTCCTTGTTGTTATTTGAGTCATGGGAACCACTTCAAGCCATTTCGATGTAGCATCGACCAAAACTAGCCAATAGTTTTTTTTCAAAGGGTCCAGCGAAGTCTATGTGAACTCTAGTCCAAGGTTCTACTGGTATCGTCCACGAGTACAGTGGTAGATTCTGATCACTGGCCCGATTTTTTTGACAAAGTTTGCAATATTTAACATGTTTCTCAATTTCTTCGTCCATATTAGGCCACCACACGTGGAATCGTGCGTAGGATCGCATAGCTGCAATGCCTGATCAATTACAGAATATCGCTTCTCTGCTTGTGAGAGAGTTCTTGAAGAGTAGGCAACAGGTCTCTCATGGCGGTTAGGAAATCTGTGACTAAGAACGGCTCCGAGTCCATTTTCACTAGCATCTGATGTTACGATTAATGGAAGTTCAGGGTTGAAGTGAACTAGTGTATCCGATGATGTTAAAATTGTTTTTAATTGGTTAATTATGTCTGTATCATTTTGTGTCCAGCACTATTTTACCCCTTTTTTTAAATGTCGATGAAGTGGTGAACACAAACACTGTAGATTTGGAATAAACTTTTGATAATAGTTAATTGAGCCTAAAAATGATCGTAATGTTTTTGCGTTTATAGGTAGCGGCATTTCTTTGATAGCTTTTAGGTGTTCGTTTGTTGGATGAATTCCTTCGGAGTCTACTAAATGTCCTAAATAGTTGACTGCAGATTTTAAAAATTTACATTTTTCTAACTGGACTCTTATGCCTGCATCATTTAAGCGCTTTAATTCTGCCTCAAGGTTTCTCAGATGTTCTTGACGTGTCTTCCCTGTAACGATTACGTCGTCCAAATAACAAGCTGTTCCCTGTAGTCCTGTCAAAATATGATCCATGGTTTTCTGAAAGACAGCAGGAGCAAAATTTACACCGAACGGGAGTCTTTTGTATCGAAAAAAGGCCAATGTGAGTTGCAACAATTAGATATTTACGAGATTCTTCTTTGACTTGTAACTGCAAATAGGCGTCACGGAGGTCTATTGTAGAATATTCTTTTCCTCCTTGGAGCTTTGACATAATGTCTTCAAATCTTGGCAAGGGGTGTTGAAAACTGTGAATATGTTTATTAATACTGACTTTAAAATCTGCGCATATCCGGATTTTGCCTGTTGGTTTGATTATAATTACCACTGGTGAAGCCCATTCTACAGCCATTGTGTTAGGGTCGACAGGTTCTATCACTTCTTGTTTTAGTAACCTCTGTATTTCTTCTTCAACTCTGGATCTTAATGCGAAGGGTACCGGTCTTGCTTTAAATATACATGGTTTTGCATTGTCTTTTAGGTGTATTGTAGCCTGATGTCCTTTAATTGTGCCCCATCCCTGAGAGAATATCCCGGGAAATTTAATAAAAATGTTTTCGAGTTCTTTTGGATTTTTTTGTAAACTTTCTGTTTCTATTCTAGTGTTACATATTCGGGCACCCGGAGGTAACGGTAATTTAAATTTTAATACCCAATTCAGTCCAAAAAGTGGGATGTAATTTTCTTCTGTAACTATAACTGGTAAGATTGTCTTTTTCCCAAATGCTTCAACTTGTATTTTAGTTTGACCGAGAGAGGGGATTTGAAGTCCGGTATATGCAATTAATTTGGGTCCTGATTTTAATTGAGGTGAACCTATCTCTTTCCATATCTTCTTACTAATAACTGATTCACTTGCTCCGGGATCATAAAGCATGTCTACATTTTTGCCTTGTAATCTTACTTTCAACATCACTTTATCACTTCCTTTTACCATTCTGACCGGCCTCGTTGGTTTTGTGTCTTCGTCCTCTGAAGAATAAGAACATGAAGATGAAGACTTACTTGATGGTCGTATTCTGTTTGTCTTGTACTGTTTTCCGCTCGTAATGTAAGCTTTGCCTCCTTTAAACAAACTTTTGACAAATGATTTCTACCCAAACATAGTCTGCATGATTTTCCTTTGGCTGGACATTGTTCATTACGCTCGTGTAAGCTGCCTCCGCATTTAAAACACTGTTTTCCCCGAATTAATTTTTTTTGTTTAAAATGTAATTTCGGTTTATTTGATGCCTTTGAAAGTTTGTTTGTATGTGAATTATTTTCAGTGTTTGTATTTGGGCTTCGTCAGCTCTTTCTAGATTTAAAACTGAATTTTGAATTTGCAATAGTGAGCAGTTTGTGTCTGGATGCATTCTTAACAATTCTTTTTGCCATACATTGTTGTTTATGCCTAAAACTAGTTGATCTCTCAACCGTTCGTCTAATGAATTTTGGAAGTTGCATTTCCCTGCATGTCTTCTCAAGACGTTAATATATTGGGTGACAGATTCTTCATTGTCCCTAATCCTTCGTCCAAATGTGACGCGTTCAGCCAAAGTAGAGTATGCTTTGCTGTAGTATGTTCGAAGCACTGGCAGAATTGAACATAGGGATTGATCTCCTACTTTGTTTGGTCTAAAATGGTCGGCTAAGATCTTGTATGCGCTAGCACCGATTTTAGACAGTAATAGATCTCTAACATTTTCTTCACTAGTTATGCCACAGATTTTAATTTGAAGTTGGAATCTGTCTTCATAATTTTCCAATTCTTCAAATTCGTTTTGGAAAGTTTCAAATTTAAAATGTCTTAATTTGTCACTTTCATTATTTTCTAGATGTTCATGTTCATTTAATTCTTGTCTTCTTGGTCTTGGCATGGTTTATTTTATTATTATTTTTATTTTTTTTGTCTCGCAGCGCCAGATGTAAGATCTACTTAACTTCTAAATAATAAGTGTATCTCATGGTTAATCCTAAGATAAGAATGATTTAATTATTATAACAAACAACAAGTAAAATACATATGTCATGTCAGGATGACATGACAGATAACTATATAACAATATGCTTGCCCAGTCTGGAGTTCCATGTCCGATTCAAAAAATTTTAAATCACTTCAAGTCTTTCAGAATAAGTGTTGTCGCATCATAGGAAATTACAATCGATACACTACAATAACAGAAATACACACAACCCTCAAAATTCCATATATAAAACAAATTACAATGAATCTATCCAAAACATTTCTTGAAAGTTGTCGAAATAGTGACATCAATCCTTTAATAAATGAAATAGGCAATTACGACCTTAACACCTTGAAATTAAAATATAAAAAGTACAAACATAAAAGACTGAAACATATTTTGCCATAAAATACCTCTATAAAAAATTAAATAATAATCTATTCCAAAGTTTAAAAATGTCTAGTCACATTATTTAATCAATAGTTAACAAATATTTTATGATATTATTGTCCATAGTTGTTGTTGATCGAATGTTCAACAACTAATACAAGTACAATAAATTACAAACCTAATATAAATTTCTCCATAAAATAATACACTCATGATAGATGACGGATAAAATAGTAACAGCTCATAGTAATAAAAAAATAAAAGGAAAGTAAATGTTAGATGTTTCCAGTGTTAGATGTGTACAACTTGTACATATGGTAGGTTTACACTCAAGTTCTTTGTGATAATTTTTGTTTTTTAATCGTTTTTAATTGTTTTAATTGTTAATTGTTACGTTGTTCAAATATATTATGTTTGTTTAAACCAGTTAGTTTCGAGTTTAGTAGGAGAGTGACGTCTAAATACGAGTCTAATTATATAGATGAATTTGACTAATTTTAAAACATGTAACCAAACCTTCGTTTACTGGTAGGTTCTATTAATATTAATTGTTTTATTTGATCTCATTTCTAAAATAGATTTTTTTTTTCTTATGTATAGTTTTTTTTCACCTTGTCAGAACTGTATTTATATGAAGTTAAAATGATGTTTCAGGCACGTCTATGCCCCGGAGAGGGGCGAAATATAGCCATTATTACATTTTAAACACACATCGTTTTATTACCCTTCACGACCCACATCTACACCTTTAGTTAATATAAAAGGGACAAAAAAGAAAAAAAACTACGAATGTTGTTTATTTATGTTGTTTTTGTTTTGTTTTCCTGTCTATTGTTATCTAGTCATAAGTTTTAATTACTGTTTGAAACCTTGTGTGTAGGGTTTTGGTGGAACTGTTTTCCCTAACTCTTAACTGTTGTCTCATAAAACTATAATGCTCTAAATTACTATTATTTCCCCAAGGAAGGAGCTTATATAAGAAGCTCGAAACTGAGATTGTTAGTCACCAGAAAAATTATTATATTTATATAATTTATTTATATTTAGATGCTTATTCAATAAAGTTTTATTATTATATAACCGATCATAACTTAGAACTGCGTATTTTCCTTGTTCTCTAGCTTGTTTTAGTTCAACTAATAATTCTTTTCTCTTTTGGAGGACGGCTTTCGGAAAGTTTTCGTCGACGTAGATCGACGTGCCCTTTAGTTTAGGTCTTTTTAGGGTTTCGTTGGTAAAACCAAAAAAAGAAACCCTTATAGTTTCGTTCATGTGTCTGTCTGTCTGTCTGTCACTTTGTACGGTTCCAATAATTTTTGAATAAAAAGAGATAGAAACATGAAACTTTCCAATATTAAATATCGTTTTGACGCGCACACAGGAAAAATATAGCGAACTCAATATTATCAGCTGTTCAAATCCAAAATGGCGGATAACTCACGTCAATTTTGAGTGGGGTATCAAATGAAAGGTATTGAAGAGTAGAAGAGTAGGTTGGCCATAGAAAAAATAAGATTAGCAATTTGATCTGATTTACTGGGAATCCAAGATGGCGGATAATTCATGTCACACGAAAATATATATTTTTTTTTTTTAATTTTGAGTGAGGTATCAAATGAAAGGTATTGAAGAGTAGATTACAAATATATATATCACTTAGGGAAAGTGATGGTGGTGTGGGTTGTGCGAAGTAAGAAGAAAATGAGAACACCTAATGTTATTAGAAGGTGATATAGGATTCTACTGAATTGGAATTGGATTGCAAGGTGGAACTGGATTTCTAGTCAATGATAGAAGCAAGAAAGATATTTGTAGCTACAAAGCTTAATCGCATTGAATCTCAAAAATTATTTGGAGACAAGATAAAAAACAGAGAGGAGGAAAAATGATAAAGATAATTTAAGTTAACTCTCCCACGTCGACGGCTAAAGACAGTAAGATTGATTAATTTTGTGATATGCTAAAGCTTGCGCTGGACAATTATATCTGTAGGATTTCATCGATGATTGGGGTCATTATTGCTGAAGTAGGTAAAAATCACAGATATACCTTCTGCACCTGCTGCTTTCCCTCATGTACCTACTTTTTTCATCGCATTTTCCAACTTCTTCATTGATATACGTTGCAGGTGTTCAAGGGGAGTGTTTGAGGTATAGTAGGTCACCGTTGGGGGGGGGATAAACTGCTTTGTTGAATAAGTAGTTCCCTTTTCTTGTTACCACTACGACTACCCCCCCCCCCCCCCCCCCCACCACCCCCAAACCCAAACTGACTTAGAATGTGCCCCCCCCAGACTTAGCTGCTGGATACGCCACTGTTTACATCTGTTGTTATAGAAGTGTCGACACTTATAGCTGAGAGTAGAAACATAAATCTCAGACATAAATTTTTCGGTGTTTACACTACTGAGATTTCTGTCTGACATAAATGTCGTGGGATAAATTTCAGGTGTTAAAGCACCTCAATTTTCTACAGACAGTCCCAGATTTCAACTATTCACCCCAAGGATGAGGATTTATAAAATGAATGTATAAAAAACACGTTTTGAAATAAAATATGAAGAAATTGTAGAAATATTAGAATGTTTATTTACTATCTATCTACTATCATAAATATTATCATTATCTGTTTTTAATTAGAATATTAAAAATTCATGGCTCAGAAAAATATGTCAAACATAAGATTTTTGTTTTTAGATTTAAAATGTAAAAACAAATGTTATTACCTGATATCAGAAAAAATAATATTACTTGACTTATTTTCTTAGAGTGGTTGGAACTTGAAGTTGAAGAATTATTAATTATGTACTACAGTAAACCTGAACTATAGAACGTTACATGCAAAATTTATATAGGCAGAGTAAAAAAAATCCTTAAGCGAAATGGCAATAAGAATAAGATTAAGTACGGCAGTAGAAGAGATTCAGAGAAAAATTCATAACTTAAGAAATCAATTAAACAGTGAATTTAAAAAAAGGCCAGGGCACTGATGAATTAATTGTATGTATCAAAATGGCCGTACTATACTTTGCTGTTATTTCTATATTGACGATTTCTGTCTGACAAAAATATCATGCAATAACTGTCAGATGTAAACGGGTCGTACATTTATTGCAAATTTAAGCATTGCGAGAAGTGTCAGACATATATCTCCGACATAAATCTCAAGCAATTTCTCTCAGATGTTTAGGTCGGCTTTAATAGTTTTAGCGATCTTTATTAATTCATAGCGGTGTCGTTGTTGGTTTTATTTAAAAAAAAATTGAAAAAAATATTTGTCTCATCGAATAGGTGATGATAGAATTTTTTCCCGTCGTGAAATTCCCATTTTAAATTTGAAGCTCACGTTTACGTGAGCATTGCGCGCGAACTCTTCCAACGAACTTAGCCTGAGTATAAGTAAAAGGAGCATGTATACCAAATTTTGCTCAAGTTATCGTCGGACACGTGAACGTTACACACAGACAGACAGACAAGATGCATATTTCGTTGAATGTAAGAAGCTCGCTTCAATAAATCCCATCAAACATTAAATAACTAAAGGACTGTTATATTTTATTTCATTTTAATTATCTGTCATAACTTTAGTAGTATTTTAGATTCTTTCTTTTAACTTTCTTTGGCTGTTTAGTACCTTTCTTACTTTTATTTTAGGGAAAGTCTTTAATAAGATCTCTAATGTCCGCAGCTGGTAAGTAATGTCTCCTTCTGATAAAATTGTGGCTAGTCCCACGAGCCTTTATTGGCTCACGGAACTGCGCAGATAGGTTGTTATTGATTTGTATTAAGAATTGTGGATCCTTTAGGGTATAACGTAAAACAAAAACTACATCAGTTTTGAGTTGTCGGCAACGTTTCGGCCTAACCGGTCATTCTCAAGCCTAAAAACAAACATTTATTTGATGTCAACCATAATAGAACGTAAGAATAAAGAACATTATACAATTTTAACATTTTTTACCTAATAAATATTTAATACATTATACATTTTTTTAAGTACCTTGCAGTTGTTTACACTTGGGTAAGTGAGGTCATTGGTAAAAAGATAAAAAAAATCAGAACTATAAAGTTCTCTCGTCTCACACTACTTCTACGAAAACCGCAGTTAGGCCGAATCGTTGCTGACAACTTAAAACTGATGTAGTTTTTGTTTTACGTTATACCCTAAAGGATCCACAATTCGTAATAAGTAAATAAAAGGGTACCCTGCAGCCAATTTACACATTAATTTGTAGTTTCTCATAAACAAAAAAGAAAAATTCATCCCACTTGATTTGGCCAATTTTCAACCAAAAGAGTTCTTAATTTGTCTCCACTTGAATTAATATAGTCAAAGTAAACACATATTAATTAGTTGTTCGGTATATGTTTTTGAAAACAATTCGATTTTTTAATTTTCCTATATTTATTTTTTCTCTCCTAATTTGATCAATTTTTTCGTTTTTTGATTAAACATTAATTTTTCCTCCTTCCTTTTGCTGCCCTAGGCGGCCGCCTAGTCTTGCCTATAAGTAGAAACGGCCCTGCTAGAGAACATTTAAATTTAACTCCTTCTAAAGATAAGAATAGTGTGGCAAGTAGTAGTAATTAAACGGGCTCACACTTTCAGGATCGGTCCCTTTATGAGTTAAGAGATCGATCTAAGGGCAAGCCACCAGAACGCTAATAAAATTAATTAATTACTGTACCTTGATAGTATCTAGGGCGGTAGATGTCATGTATTAGTTAGTATTATAATTTGTTATCTGATTGGTATTAATGTTTAGTGTTTGACATATTGTAGATATCTATGGCAATAAAGTAGAAGGTCTTATGAAGATGTGATCTAGAAAGTATTGTGTTCCTTAACGTATATGTACTTTAATAGATATTATAACCTTACAAATAAAGAAATGTTTAGATTAAAACTAAATCAACTATCTTAATATTTATAAACTAAACACTTGTCATCTTAACAACCAATCTTATATATACATATATATATATATATATATATATATATATATATATATATATATATATATATATATATATATATATATATATATTGCAGTAAAATTTGAAGTATTGTAAGAAATTTTAATTGCATTAATTTAATTTAGTATATAATCCTATCAAGAATTAAAAATAAACCGCTTTATTGTGTAGCAATAGATGATAGAGTTTACCTTTGTTCTTGTCTAGGAATAAATAGGTAAAATAAATTACCGAGAAATATGTTTTTATTGAAATAAATATTTTGTTGTGCAGTTACCTTACATACAATAATGAATGAGTGAGACAAATGAATGGACTCCCGATGGGAGGGAAAATACCAGTCAATTTAAGTGGTATCACGTTGATCAACCTTATTAACAATGCTATCAATAATTTAGAAGAAAACCCCAAAGCCATATACAAATACATAGTTGATTTATTTCTAATAATAAAAGAAAAGCTTGATTCCACCTTAAACTGTTTTAATAATATAAATAAAACCATCATTTACGATCAAAATGATTGTAATTACTCCTTAACTTTTTAGACATGTCCATTATTAAAAAAACTAATGGTTCATTTATTACCAAATGGTAATTAAAAGATTTAAAAAGTAAGAGAACCCTTAATCCTAAACACACCATTATCAACACGGCATTTATGATAACTAATGGTAAGTTTGATTACCACTTACCTTATCTATTGCTAACCTTATCTTTGCTTTAGGGTAGAAATTTTATATAAAAAAATTATAGTCAGTATTTGCCTTCCTTTACATTTACTGCATGATGCTGATGTACAGATGCTAAGAAAAAAAGAAAAAAAAGCAACATAAACATGAATTTTTGTTTTTGTATTATCTGAAAATGTATTTTGAATGCTCATGATAAACACACATAAATCGAATTAAACTGTGTGATGAACAATTTCACGGAACTGAGGAAAAAAGTTTATGCTGTTAAATCAACTTGTGTAATTTGTACTACATAACTATAGTGCGGATAATAATGAACATTAGATGAATAGTTGATGTAACGTTTTATTCTGTATCTATTTTTAAAATGACGATGCTAGCAAGAGAAATTAAGGAGGAGATTGCTGTGCCGTAGCGCCTGTTAGAGAAAAGCTGTTAATTGGAACAAGGGTCTGAGGTTGAAATGCCTGGAGGTAACCCTTTAGCACTGGCACCCCCACCAGAGCCCTTCTCGTTTAATTCTCTCCCCCCCCCCCCCCCCCCCCCAATAGTTTTTTTTATACAGCTTTATATACATTTATATACATGAACTCAACATACTAACAGGAGTCTTTAATAAAAAAATAATAATAAAATTAAAAGAAATAAATCTAGGGTACCTAAAATTATAGCAGATTTCCTTTTGGGTGTGTGGATGCCCCTTCCTTAGTATAACAGTCATTAAAATCAAATTGAACAACATTGGCTCTAATTGTACATAATCAAAGAAATACGCTTCTTTCTACAACTACTTTATTTCCTCAAAGAACTTTCTGGTTACACCTGGGTACACCTGTTATACGTTTAAATTGAACTAAGTTAGGAATGCATTACTTTGTATTTATAATAATAATTATTGAAAATGTCAAGTCAATGTTACTTAATGTGTTTAAAGTAATGCGTTAAAGTATGCGTCTACATATATGATGCATTTTTTTATGGGCCCAGCACGCTTTTACCATTTCTTGGTAATTTCAGTAGTACTACTAGTAGCAGTAGTTCACTAGACGTTCGGGACACAAAAAAAGTCGCCGTCGGGTCCGCTCTACAGTCTACCCCCTAAACTTGCTCCTCTACAACTTTAAACACGCACTCTTTAAACCCCCTTTACTTTACCTTTTACTTATACATATTTCGTTCAACAAGATAATAAAGAATGCTTATTACGTAGAACAATAATTTGTAAATTGAATTGTCTTTACTATCTAGTCCTCTTTAATTATTATGAACCAACATAAAGACATCTTAAATAATTTATCTTTTACGAAGTTTATAATACGTAGATCGCATTTATTACATTTTATGTATTAGATAATTATACATTTTTATTACATTTTTCATATTGCCAATTATTAATATAATGTTCATGAATATGATAAATAATAAACTGGATACCTTAAATATTTTACATATTATTTATTATTTACATATTTAATTTTAAAAAAATAATTATGTTGCAAAAATCAAACCAACCGCCTTCAATTAAAATAATACTCAGATTATGTTCTAGATTTTATAATTTTCTACGCAAATATATTACAGTGATGACTGCACTGGTAGAAAATTTAAATTAATTTGTAAGAAATGGTTAATTTTGACCACCGGTGGACCATGTTATATAATAATAATATTTATTAAGACCATTAAAAGAAAAGGGTTTTAATAATAATCATCATAATTTAAAATTTATTGTTTATATTTTAAACTGCAGGGCATTCTTAAAACATGCGGGGTCAAACGAAAGAAGATACTCAATGTTTCTATCTCTTAACAAATCCAAGAAAAAAAAAAATCGGTCATCGTCAATCCAAATGAAGAGGAAAGAAATAACTTGGCCATTAATTTGCTTACCAATATTTCAAGTTAAATTAAAGTTAAATTTAAAGTTAAAAATTAATAATGTGCTTATAAATTTAAATAATACAAATATATATATTTGAAATATTTAAATTTAAAAGCACATTATTATTAACTTTAAATTTAACTTTAAATATTGGTATATATACATATATATATATATATATATATATATATATTTATATATATATATATATATATATATATATATATATATATATATATATAACACTATTAGTAAATACACTGATCATGCTTACAAAGCTTGGTTTTTAATGTAATTAAATTTCATTTCAATTTAATTCATATTTTATTTCCGTATTTTATTTTTTTGGATTTATTGCATTTTTTATTCTAATTATTTTTTTTTTTTTTCATTTCATTTTTGTATTTCTATTATTTTTAATTTCTAGTCGTGTGTAATATGTGTACTTATTCCATTTTAATCACTCTTGGATTTACGTAATAATATATAAACAATGTAAAAGTAACGAAATAATTTAATGTTTATTTTATTTCTATTTAATATATATGTTTTATACATGTCTATGTTTAAATATTGTATTATTTTTGCTATAAAGAAAACATTGTATGTTTTAAGTGTTATTATTATGAACAGTCATAGTGGAAAAGGCCTTGAAAAAAATATAGATAAAAGAGGGTTGAATGCACAGTGGAGAAAGTAGAGGTGGGGTAAGGCCCGATCGACTCCTCTCTCTCCTTCGGCCTCCACAGGGCGACTTTTTTTGTGTCCCGAACGTCTAGTGCAGTACTACTGCTGTTTGTATTTGGCTGTTGGTTGGTTGAGCAACAAGCTAGCTCAGCCTAACTTAGCATCTACCTTAAGAGAGGATGTTAGTACTACACTAGTAATACATTGAAGTCAAACACTAAGTTAGGTACATTACTTTGTATTTATTCCTAGGCATCGAGTGGCTCTATCATTGAAGCGAGTGTATAGCAAGTACAGCGGCTGGTAGTAAGGGAGCCACCCTGCATACTTACAATTCCTCTAACCAAACCACACATCTCCTTTTAATTATTATAAAATGTATGACTTCAGTGCGCAAAAACTTCTGCTTGTATCAAGTTAGAATTTTACATGCCTGTTTCAATTGTACTTTAGACGATGTATATGAAGTTTTATTAAAATCGTTGCGTTAGAACGTAAGATATCGGTAAAAACGTTGTTTTCTCTACTTAAAACGTTTAGGTCCGCTTTAATAGTTTTAACGATGTTTATTAATTCAAGGGGTGTCGCTGTTAGTTTTACTACAAAATGTTATTTGAAAAAAATGTTATTGAATAGATAAAGTTAGAACTTTTTCCCCTCCTAAAATTCCATTAATTTTGAAGCGTACGTTCACGCGAGCGTTGCGAGCGAACGCTTGGGCAGACAACGTTGTCCAACGAACTCGTCCTGTTTGTTAAAAAATAAAAAGAAGAAGAATTGGTGATAATTTCTACAACTTTGGATGAAGAATTAACTTGCATGAGATTGCGACAGAGAAACAAAAGTGGTTAAGGGAGGTTCCCTTGGACTTAGGGAAAATCAACTGTCGGTGGTAAACAGCGATATAATAGTAGGCGAAGGTGGGAAGGATGCTAAATTAGTGCTGACAAGCACCTACCTCTCTCAAAGGTGACAGGTAGTATTACACAGAAAAATTACCTATCTCTATGTCCCAGGTTTTGTGCTGAGACAATATGTTCAAAGTACGTAACAGTCTAAGGTAAAGGAACCTCTCCAATTCTATTGCATCTATACTAAGTTAAATTTGTTAATAATCATAAATAACTTGGGTTTTCCGGTTAAATCCACGTAATGTAGGATTTGAAGGTCTGAAGTTTCGCTTCCACCACTGGAAGCATCTTCAGCGATGATAAGCATCGTCAAGTTAACTATTATTGTCAAGAAGCTCATCCTAATGTTATGATGATAATATGCTTACTTTTTTATTGCAAAGTTAAGCAGTCTGGCATCTAGCGGGAATAGATGAACTACATGCCAGAATATTGATTTATTGGTTTTATTAAAATACTCAGGCTTTAACATTGCCAAATTTTTCATTATTCAATATTTACGTGTGTGCCATTAAAAGTACAAAGTAAAACATTAAAATTTAAAATTTATTAATTACCATAAATGTTTAACCTAGTTGTTTAACGTAATGTTTTTACTAATTTAATAAGTACGCAGTTCTAACACATTCACGTAAAAACAATTATATTTTTTTATATAATCCAAATCATTAGCATTTAAAAAAGAATCTGGGGATGGCCTTGAGTGACTATTTGCGGGTTTAGTATACCCAATAATTTATTAAGACACCAGCTGGATTCCTAAAATCGAAATAATTAATAATAAAAAATTTCAGGTTGAGTAACAGGTACTCGTAGACTGCTGGAAGTGATTGGCGTAGATTAAAACTAAAAATTAAAAGTTAAAATTAATTTTTAAAAAAATGGCAAGAACAGGCAGAGAGGTAGACTAGAATCAGGCGAAACAGGTTTCTGGCAAGACCATTCTTATAAAATACAAGAGTGTGAATGCCAGTAAAAAAAAAAAAAAATGAAAGAACTTACAAAGTAAAACATATCGAGAAGTTCAATCACTACACTCAAAGGTCAGAACAGTCTCAAGTAAAATAATAAATAATTGCACTGATCCACAAAAAACATTTTAAATTACAACATAATATACAAGATTGTTGCTACAAAGCTTGGATCAGGCATAAAGGTTAGAAAGTAGATTACAAAAGTTGCAGAAATTTAAAACTAAGACACACTGAACGCGTATCCTAGCTGCAAAAAAAAATGAGTTTTATGTTATAAAGAAAATAGAAGAACGTTTGCAAGAGTGCACGCTAGAAGAAAAGGACTGACTGGTACAAGTAAAACTAGTGATCTATTAAATTGGGTGGGCTAGACAAGCCCACCCTGGTGGTGGAGGGAGGGGGGGGGGGGTGTCATTCACTTTCCAGCCTTATGAAAAATATAATCGTACCATCATTTGACGATATGAAAATTGAATCTTGCTACGAATACGACACTGAGAGTGATGCTGTTGTACAATTATAATTAGGGAGTTATGATGGTACTAGCACTCTCTACAAGTGGAAAACAGCCAATTAATGCTGATTTGGAAACCATGAACAATAAAACAGCAGAAAAATGAGAATGTGTTAATAATTGAAAAAAAAATGTAATGCATAAAATGTTATCGAGAACTTAGACTGTTTTATCTTTTTATAATTTGCATTATTTTTTTTAAATTTAGCATCAGAAGTGGTTTGCTCAATATATTTTATTATAAAATGATCATAAATTTAATTTATAGGTAATTGCAAAAAAAAAATGGGGAAAGTATATAATATATTTTATCTATACCACCACTGCAGTGGAGAGAATATAGTAGAGAGAATATAAACTAGTTTTCATGCCCAGTAAAACCTCTCTATTCTACCATCTTGCTCGGCGCGAGGGTTCGGGCTTAGCCCAAGACCCCTTGCTTAGCCCATATTCCGTGATTCTAGCCGCGAGTAGGGGATGTTCCGCGCTCAACATGCCCTACCCCTTGGCCCACCGCTCGGGCATAACCTAAGGTATTAACGTTTTGCCCGGCTTGCCGCGCTAATAACCTTGGCCTCCTACCTCCTACCCCCGCGAGATTTCTCGCTATATGCTATGCTTTTCTACTGCTTATTTTAAACGATCTGGATCTACACACTACATACGATTGTACTCTATGAACACTAAAACTATATATATCTAATGTATGTATTTATTTGTGTTGACAACTAAATAGTTTTTCTTTTCTAAATAAATAAAATAAAATAAATATATATATATATTTTTTTTTTCTGAATAAGTTGGTGGGCGTATCCAGCTCAAAACGGAAGGGGGGGGGGGGGTTAATGATAACCAAAGTAAGAATAAAATATTTATATAAAAAAAACCTAATTTGTAAACCATAATTTTTGAGGATTAGAAGCAAATTTTTTAATTACAGCTTCCCCTAGTTGCTTCTTGTTAGCGAAAACCCATTGTCGGTGAATGCTTAACATGGCTAACCCATTTAACCTGTTTTCACCAATTGTACTTCTTAGCCATGTTTTGATTCGGGTACTCTTTTAGTTTGGTACCCCCCAATAGGGTAGGGGGGTACCAAACTAAAATAGGCGCCATGTGGCAGCACTTTAGTTTGATACCCCCCTTTTATTTTATTTAAATACATGATGAAATGGTATTTTATATAAATAAAAAATTAACAATCTTAATAGGGGAATGTTCAAAAGCAGTGGGGCTTTTGTGTGGGGTTGAGAAAGGGGAAAGAAAGAGAAGAAAAATATAGGGGGGTACCAAACTAAAAGAGGCGCCCCTATACGCCTCTTTTAGTTTGATACCCCCCTAAGAAAAAGGAATAATCTAGTAGGGGGGTACCAAACTAAAAGAGGCGTATAGGGTCGCCTCTTTTAGTTTGGTACCCCCCTAAGAAAAATGAATAATCTAGTAGGATTATTTAATTAAATTAATTTAGGGCAGGAATTAAAATGGAAAAGTGAGAAACACCTCTCTAATGTCATAGACAAAGGGAGTATTATGTATCATTTCTTGGGGATTATTATTTTTTTTTTTTTTTATTGAATGACCTGTTATATGTCAAAGTAGACATTGTCAATTAAATTTTATTTCTTTGACAGAAAAAATATTAGATTTGTTTAAAGCGAAATTAAAATAAGTCAAGTTTTAGAGGAATAGAAAGGTCTAAATTTCCGAAGTGTATTTCTGTTAAATGGACAATTTGATGAGAGGGAGTTATTCCAATGGATGCAAGGTAAGGTACTTAAAATTTGAATTGTAATTTTTGTGAAAGTTTGTTTGAGGTACTTTATTTCTTTGATCATTTTAAAATTTGAACATATTAAAATGAATGAAAATAACCTAGTATCGCTCACTCATATCTTCCGGTAAATATATCGTAACTGCCCAACTTTGACTAAATAACTATTAAGAAAAAGGAATGTTTAGTCTAATGTACATCGAGACAAAGGAATATCACACTTTTGTATATAAAAGTGTGATATTCCTTTGTCCCAATGTACATTAGACTAAATATCCGATTATCGTTGTAGTTATTTAGACAAAGTGAAGTCTTTTCTTTCCCATTTCGGGGAAAGAAAAGATGATCAGAAACAATGTTTTGTAAAAGTATGTAAAATCCACTCATTATATATTATTAATTACTGATCCATTTCATTGGAAATTTAAGATGACCTGGATGTTTAAATTTGTTGGGCATTGTACTAACTGTCCAACAAGGCAAGTCAGAACTATTTCCCACTCATTTACCCACCCAGGTCTTCTCAAATTTGCAATGAAGTAGGGGGGTACCAAACTAAAAGAGTACCTTGATTCGGAGAAGGGAGTTAAATTATCGCTCGATGGTGCATGTTGAGAAGGGCTGTGAAAGCAATATCAGCAAAGTCTTTCTAATTGCCGGGAAAAAGAATTCGAGGATCGCTATTTTTTAAAACCATAATTATGTCAGGCGCTTCTTGTTTCTGGTTCCACATTTTGAACCACAAGTCCCTTTCACCTTCTATTCTTTCCCAAGTGTAGAAAATTTCACTGGATGAAGAACATACTATCATTCCATTGCTCCAATGAACCATCTCTCATCTTACAAGATGGTAGTTTGTCAATGAAAATGCAAGCGATTTGTCTACAGAAAATATGTCTTCCAAAGAAGATATTGTAGAATCCAAGTAGGGAATTATCAGAGCCCTTCTCCAAAATTTGGATGGATTTTCGGCTGGAGGATTGCTTTAAGGCTTCATTCGGCCAGCAACGCGAGTGGCAGTTATGTCTACATTTAAATGCGAAGCCATGTCACCTGCTTCTTTCAATATGCCATTTGTGACGTTCCGCATCTTCTCGATGAAGTTGTAGTATGTCAAGAATAGACTGAATATGGTTGTTGCCTTTGACTAGAGCCTTCAATGGAAGTGCATTTGCTACCGGTTCTAGTATAGCAGAATACTTAGCAATTAATGCTACCGAGACAGTAAATGAAGATCTGCACTCCATTGCATGCAATTGATAAGCATTTCTTCTGGTTGCTGCATTCCCCTCTTCAACTAATGATTCCATTGCATTAACAATATCAATGAAATAATCCTTAAAAACACGGATGATTTTATATTTCTCTGACCACCTAGTCTCACATAATTTTGGAATATTGGCAATAAGCTTGCGTTGTAAAACAGACTCACGAAAAAATGTAATTATCTCCTTGATAGTTCCAACGCAGTTTCAAATTAAAACAGACAAGGTTAAGCCTGTGAGAGGAGCAATGAAAGTAGAAGGCTTTTTTGTACTTTTGCCGCAGGATCGCCTGCACACCTCCTTCTTTCCCAGACATGGTGGAACAACCGTCGAAGCCTAACCCCACACACTTATCAGGGCCTATAGGTCTAAGGATGACACAAAATCTTCATTGGTATTGCATTAAGACCTTCAAGCTCTACAAAGCTGTAAATAGAAGTGAAAAAAAAAGAAAAAAGAAATTGACTGCGGAATAGAAGAAACAAGGAAATTTATAGATGGCAATAAACAGATTTTATCTTCCCGGGCCGCTTCAAAAGTAATAATTGCACTGACTCGAACCAAACATAATTGATAAATAGCGCTTCTGGATTCTGGAATATTCCAACCACAACCATTGATCAGTTTTAAGTATGTTTAAACATAAATTAATTAAAGGAGATATTATGGGATTTAAATACAGCATCAATAATTGAAAAAGTTTTGTTTGTCCATCTTGGAAGGGGGGGGGCAGCTGCCCCCCCTTGCCCCCCTCTGGATACGCCCCCCATGCCACCTGCCCTTAAGGACGCGCCACCACCGAGTAAATCACAAAAAGAATCTCAAGGCACAAATAAGGTCAACTCCACTATCCTCTACAATCCTTGGCAGCATAAGTGTAAGGGACTGCAGAACGCAGATTAAAGCGACTGTGCGAGAGAAACAGAAAAAAACAAAATCTGTTAAAAATTGCTACAGATATAGTTACGACGCTTCCGTGCATGCATTTTCGGAACTGCGAAAAAATTTAACAAAATTTGTTTGTTTGTCTTCAGGAACTTGACTGCCTTCCAAAGCTAAAGCTACAAGTTTATCTCCTTTTGACGTCGACATCTAAAACATAATAAACCATTATTAATTACTAGTTTATTCAAGGTATTTATTATGGTTACATCTCTCTTTAAATTAATGATATTGCTTATCGAATATAGTTATATCTCACAAGTATAGTGTTACATGTAACAAAATGAAATTACCTTGAGTATTGAAGAGAGTTATATCTAGAGTTCAGTTATGCGACTTGAGTCCCGTCTTGAAGCTGTAGACAACTACAGCTTCAACAATAAGTACAAACTTAATATATACGAACTTCATAAAACGAATAAACATACTAACACCATCTGGCGAGTAAAATTTGAACATTTGATATAACGGTCTGAATGAGCTTATTATAGCTTGTTTTTCTCTATCTGATAGCGTACTTACCTCCAAACCCCCAAAAATGGTTATGCAACCCTCTTCGTTGTGAGGTGCGAAAGTTAACTGTAAAGTAACTATATTATAACTAACAATAAGTTAACTATATTATCTAACTATAAGTTAACTATATTAACTAACTATAAGTTAACTAAATTAACTAACTTTAAGTTAACTATATTAACTAACTATAAGTTAACTATATTAACTAACTATAAGTTAACTATATTAACTAACTATAAGTTAACTATATTAACTAACTATAAGTTAACTATATTAACTAACTATAAGTTAACTATATTAACTAACTATAAGTTAACTAAATTAACTAACTATAAGTTATCTAGATTTTAAAACAGTGTTATTATTATTCAGTGTGATTATTATTCTGATCTGTTGTTCAAAGTTAAGTTGTCTGATACCTAGCGGGAAAAGGACGAACTAAACGTTCAGAGTATTGATTTCTAGGTTTTACTCAGATCTCAGATGCTTAGGTTTTGTTTAATATACGATAATTATTTACGAGTATATTGAAATCGTATGTATTGATAAATTTAACATGTGACAGTTACCATTTATTATTAAAATAGAATTATCATATTGTTAAAATATAAATAGAGGTCTCACTAAATTAAATGAACTCACATACAAATTTTAAGTTTTATAAGTTATATGTTAAGTTTTTTTGCGGATTGTTATTGTTATTTTTTATTATCTTTATTTGACTACTTTATTTAAAGCAATTTTAACCTTTAGTCGATTGACACCACAAACTATACACATACAAAAGACTTTGTATGTATTCAAGACTTTGTATGTATTGAAGAATTTGTATATTAAATAAACAGGTCAAGTGTGTGCACACAGCGAGGGTCCGTAGGCCACCACACTGTATAGTTTAAGTAGTACCCTATTGATGGTGTTTTTTAAAATGCTAAAAAGCTTACTTTGAACTATCCTATGGGTCAGATATTTTCAAAACACATAAACAAACTTCCGATAAAGTATTTTTTTGCCACTGAACCGGACTACAACCATATAAATACATCGAAAAGACCATAACTAATACCTAATAAACCCAATATAAGCCATAATAAAGATAAAATAATATTTTTTTCGAAATTTCCAAAAAGTGGTATCTTTACTTTTGGTCGAAGAATGTTCCGGAATTTTTTCAGATTTTTGCACTTCACATAAGCGAGATAGAGGGGGGGGGGGATCACGTTTCAAACCCGCCTACGCTCGCCCAATCAAAGTTATAACCAAAGAATTTATATTTTTGTCAGCTCGACGTACCCTTTCATATGATACCCCTCACAGTGTAGAAAAAAATAAAACATTTTTAACCTTAAGTTTTTTTACCCTAATTTTTTTGATTTTTTTTTTTTTTAGTCACTATATTTTTAAAATATGTGGGTAGGTACAAGACACATACATGCTAAATTTCAAAGTGATCGGACGAAAGGTGTAGCCGTGAGAGCAGGCGACCGGACGGACGGACAGACACACGCAGGTAAATATAAGGGTCCTTGGTTTTGCCTACGGACCCTAATATTAATATTGGAATTTCAAGGCATGGATTACTATTTGTTTCGGCTATCTTAAATAAAGTTTATCTTTGTATTCGGTATATATATATATATTTTTTTTTTTTTTATTAAATATGTTGTATGAAGAAACCTTTTTTTTTAATGGAGTAACACATCTATTACTACCAATGGCACCTAGCGGATGAATGAGGAACGTTGTAGTTGCTAAGAAGGGGTACGAGATAGCACCACGTTACAACTGAACAGGTTTTGGGTGAGAGAGAGAGCGTTCACATTTCATAATACCCCCCCCCCCCCCCCCCAAACTCAAAAAGCGTCTACCTCTTGCAGCATTCCATATTCTGTTACCTAAACTGGGTTTAAGACGGCTCCAAAGGCTAAATTTCTAGGGAAATATATCACAATTCTTGGAATTTACAGTGAATTCCCAAATTCTTAGATATGTTTCTTATAAACCAGCTTGCTTGTTCTTGTTAGTTCCCACACACACACATCAAAAAGCCCTCCCCCTCTCGTTGGGGCCATGGCATATCAAGCCCATTAAAGACAGTAGCGCTATCTCGTAACTTCTCCTTGAAACTACATCGTTTGTCATCCAGCCAATAGGTGCCACCACTGGTATTATTATTATCTTCCCCACGAATTCACATTTCTGCAATTTCAATGTTTGTATGCTTTATTTAAACTTGTTATTGATAATTTTGAAGTTAAGAATCCTAGAAAGTGGCAATTGATTTACGATTTACTACTATAAAAAAGGAAACTTCTAATTTAATTAATGAGGTACAAGGATCTTAGTTTTGTAAAATAAAACTTTAATAAGGGTGTGTTTACGCTTGGAAAGACAAACCAGACGGACTAATTCTGTCTTTTTGAACCTCCTTATTAATATTTAAGTATTTTGTTAGTTTTGTTGATTTATTATTGTCAGTAATTTATTTATCTATTTAATATTAGATTGAATTATGGTTAAATTGTTGTTGCCTATATAGTCTGTATAACATTATCCGATTATTTATTTGTTTTTAACGGTCTGAAATTAGATGTGGAAATTAGATGGTTAATTTAGATGAAATGTTTAATAATAATTGATACCCCTTACTAAACAAAGGTTTAATTCCGTCACAGTTTGCTGAATGAACAACATTACACAGATCATCAATATCCTTGATTGAGACTAGAGAGTTTACTCAATGAAGACAGTATATTAACTACAAATCAGTTTGAATAAACTATTGCGTTAACACTGATTACCATATCATTAATATCCTTGATTGAGACTAGAGAGTTTACTCAATGAAGACAGTATATTAGCTACAAATCAGTTTGAATAAACTATTGCGTTAACACTGATTACCATATCATTAATATCCTTGATTGAGACTAGAGAGTTTACTCAATGAAGACAGTATATTAGCTACAAATCAGTTTGAATAAACTATTGCGTTAACACTGATTACCATATCATTAATATCCTTGATTGAGACTAGAGAGTTTACTCAATGAAGACAGTATATTAGCTACAAATCAGTTTGAATAAACTATTGCGTTAGGACTGACTACCACATCATTTTAAAGTAATGGCTAATGGAACTTTATATTTGTTTATTATTTAGTTAATTAATTAGTTTTGTTTTCTGTAACAGCTTTGCCCATTGATCCAGTTAAATATGTAGCATAATCTTTGTTGAACGGTGGTCGAGTGAGAAGTATGGTTGATAATAAATATCTTGTATTTTTACGTTGGAATCTGGGTCTCAAAGAGAGTGAAGTTAGACGTTTCACTTCCACACTGGAAGCATCTTCAGGGTGAGGTGCTTCGTGATGATAATACGAAACAACAAGATAAACTTTGTAAAATTAATTTTATAATATAATATTAAAATAAATGATATCAATGTATATATTTATTAATGCATATGATCAAAAATAATAATAAATGTTATTTATTTATTTATTATGTACTTTTAATATTTTCACAAAATAAAAATTATGTAAGTGATGACATTTATCTATTTATTTACCTTCTAACATAATTGATCTTACGTTTGGTAATTTGTTTATAAAATAATTTATTTGATATTGCTTAGTTTAGCTATTATTAAGTTTACTTATATTTAAAATCAATTCTTTTTTCATTAAGTGGTCAAAAAGTTTTCATATTTTAGTTAAAATATGTATATAATATATATTTGAAACAAATAATTAAAATAGTTTGTTTAAAGGAGATACAGTAGAAGCCTTTTCATCCGGCCACTTAAGGACCAAAACCAGAGCTGTAGAACAAAATCACCTATTAAACCAAATTTTTCTTGCAGAAAGCAAATATACACAGAGAAATACTTTTAAAACATTTATATACTTAAGAAAATATACATTATGTTCAGTGGCGTAACTAAGAAATCCGGCGCCCCCCCGCAGCTATTGAAAATGCGCCTCCTATAGCTAACAAAATTTACCCCCCCCCCCCCCCCCTACTTCTTTTTGTAAAAATAATTTATTTTGCAATTTATTTAATTTGCAAACAGATTATTATTTTCTATTTTAAATGCTCGTGTACTCGAGTACAGTACTATTACAGTAATTATTTTATTTATATTCCTTGATAAAAGTAGTAAAATAATAATATAAATTGATGAAAACAAATCAACAACCTTGCTCCTCGCTTGAAGACTTGAACTGGAATATCTTATTCACATATACAGATGCACATTAAGCCACTGAATACCTAATTAAGAAACTAAAAGACAATATACAACTAAGCACATCTATCTGCCAATTAATGTGGCACATATCTTCCTGGCGTCCTATTTTGTATTCTTTAATGATTTTATGCTTTTAAAACTTATTATTGTTGAATTTATTTCATTTTCCCCCCTATTGATTTTAAATTAATCAAAATTGTTTTGATTAATTTAACATTAAATGAAGTACCAATTTAGCAAAATTTAATGAGTGCTAACAGTTCAAATTAATCTGGGATTATATGCGGGCTACTTTCGACAAACTATCCAAAAAATAGGCGGGAAATAGGCGCTCACAGTTTCAACTTAAATGGGACCAACAATAAGTTAAATCATGACCCACCATCCGAATTTCATTCAAATTGGTTGAGTATTAGCGACAGCGACAGACTGTCAGACACGAAAACAAAAATGTTTCCTGTTATCTAAAACGGATTTCTGTCTTAGAATTTTTGAAATCTGAGACATAATATTTGTTGGTTCTTCAGAACGATCACAATAGCTTCAGTTACCTTCGGTAAGCTCGGAAGCAAAAGAAAAAAGTGTTTGCTACTGGAGGAGGAGGAAGACGACGCTATTTTTAGTTATTAACAAATAGACGTGACGGGCTCCTCTAGAGTCCTGACGGCTATAATATGATAGTCTGAAAAATGCACTCACCCTTTCCAAATAAATTCTTCACCAAAATAATTTAATTTTACGCACAAAATAACTGAACGTAGAATAAGAAATAAAAAATAGCAGAGCTTTCTAGCGAAAGGAAAGTTAAAGTTCACAGCAAATGACACAACCACCCCGCACGAGAGCTATAACTGAACAGAACTGAGCTTGATAAAATGTGATTAATAGATAACAATTCTTAAATAAAAAGGGATGGGTAGAAAAGATAACAACTCTAAAGGGAGGTAAAATTAGGTAGGTAAGAAAAGAGTTAGAAACTAAATATAAAGAGGTTGTGATAGGGAAGAAGAAGTAAGGGGGGTTAAGAAAGAAAGAGAAATACATATTATATAGCAAAGACAAGCGGTAGAGAAAGAGATGGAAGTATAACTTGTTAAAGTTTGGAACAGATTTCCTTATCTAGTACAGCTAAAACCGGATTAGATAAGAAAAAATTTAGTTGTAATAAACACTTTGATCTCCTGTCAGTCGAAAATGAAGAAGGGAGTCCGATATACTTACCCATATTATTATAGGTTTAGTGACACTTACCTAGAAAACCAAACTGAGCAATAAACTCTAAACCATAACATCTCATATCATTCTCACCCTGTTTAAATTCTATTATTTGTTTATCTCTCATTTATTTTCATCTCCCAAAAATAATTTTATTAAAAATAATTCCGCCCACATAGTGTTTCTATTAATTTTTATTATTAAATATAAATATTATTGTTTATTCATTTTTCGGCGCCCCCTAGAGCAGGCGCCCCCCCGCGCCGCGGGGTTGGCGGGGGCGCTATTTACGCCACTGATTATGTTAAATGTTAAATGAACTACAACAGACAGGTGTCGACGTCAGATGTTTAGGTATTTATTTTATAAATTGCATGTATATGTACATATATATGTAGGAAGTAAAAATGATAAGTGCTGCCGTGATGTAGTGGTTGAACGAACTACTTAAGTACCCTTGGGCATCCGTCAGAATGCGCCGCCGTAAATGGTACGGGTCTGGGGCCGAAGATGGCATGTCCTAAATATATATCCCTAGTCTATGATAAGAGCAGACACTGCTGTTCTTCTAATGCTTAGAAAAATCGGTCTGTTAATCGAACAAAATATCAATATCATATAGATATTCAGCAGGTAGGTGTTTACCCTTTGTTTTAAAGGTTGTTTTCCTAGCACGCGGCTCTCAGACACAACGGCACAGATTACAGACACAGACAGACATCCAAAAACCACTTTTTTGGACTCAGGGGATGTCTAAACGTGTAAATCTCTCAACATCGAATTTTCGCGCCATCTTAAGGCCCGGCGCATATTGAACCCACGCCACGCACAGGCCACGTTCAACCCACGCCCCTCCACGGAATCCCCACGTCCACGCATGGGCTAGGCTCCGCATATTGAAACCCAGTCCACGCCCAACCATGGTCTCTCCTACATTTCTTATTCTCGATCTCGATTCAGAATCTGAGGAGGAGCAACTAGCTATTATTCATTTATTAATTAAAACAAAAAAGAAAGGCAGACAAAATAAATATACCTGTGGAGAATTTAAATTGTGTCAGGAAATTCCTGAAAAGGTGTAAAGAAAAACTCGGGAACTAATTCATAGAAGAACAGGGACTAGTTCACAGAAATTCATGAAATGTTTGTCCTTCCATATAGGCTCCCATGATACAAAGTAAAAATAAAATAAATAAAAGGTTTTTTTGTATTAAAAAACTAGATTTAATATTGTTAAAAATATAGATATAATATATGCGGGAGGTAACTAAATAGAAGCTATATGTATTTATTAATTATAATTTAGTAATAATAATATATTTTTCTTTTTCTTTTGACTTTTTGTTATAACTCTACTATTATTACTATAACTCGCTGGTTCTTATAGATGCGAGGAGATGAGTCAAGTTATTGTTCTTGCTGCTGGTCGTACCCTTTATATCCGCGACCTCACACCTTTGAATCCTGTTGTCCGCTGTGTCACATCCCTTAATCCTCTTCTCAGTCACATTGACCAAGTCCATGATATTTCTTCCCTTCGCTCCGTTTTTACCATCATTCATAGTTAAATTTTAAAGTTGTCAATATTCCATTTTTTTTTTTTGTCTTCTTTTATTCCACTCTTTTATCCTATCCGATCCCAGGCTTACTTAATTATTAAAATATAATATATACTTCAAAGCTGTGCCGTTATCATTATTATTATTATTGCATTTATTTTTGTACTTATATCTTATTATTTTTATTTTTTTTAATTGTTATTACTTAATTGTTTAAATCAGATGTTTACTTGTAATGTTTGTTTCGTACTTATCTTTGTTATTTATGCCTCATAAGAGTGCCTCACTAGTGGCGTTTTGCCGTTGAGGACTCTCAAAATATTGTTAATAAATAAATAAATAACGAAATTAAAATTTTCGCAGATTAGTTTATTTATGTGCTTGGTTAGTTTTGTTTTTATTTAATTGTTTGATTAATTATATAATCACGTTAAATTAATTGTATTATTTACCTAACAACTCCATGAATAATATTTATAGAAATACAGTATGTATTTTATAATAAAAATAACTTATTTCATCTTTAAGCTTGATTCACATGTAATCTTGATGGCTGGTATTATATAATACTGGATTCTATAGTACAAATCAAATTAGTTCCTTAATATCCATGGCAAAAGTCTAACCCACGACCCACAAAATTTGTGCGACTAGCACAAACCTGTCCACGCATGGGTGACGACTGAGTGGGCTAGCCGTGGTTTGGGTTCAATATGCGGCAATGTTAGGATCCTATAGTTTACAAAACCCTCCACGAGTGGGTTGGGTCAGGGCTATGCGTGGCGTGGGTTCAATATGCGCCGGGCCTAATACTTGCTCATTATATATACTAGATCTAGATATATGAGAAAGTAAAAAATCATCAATGATTGCTTGCTTAGAGAATAGACTTTAAATAAAGGCACACTTCACGTCATTTTATGTACGTTCGTGAAATAGTTGACGGTGGCGCCATCTCTGAGTCGGGATTTTTAAGCAACTGCAAGAATTAAAGCCAGTAGTTTCCGCGTTCTCCACTAGGTGTCAGTGACATCGTTTTTTCACCTAGGTTCAAACTTCAAACAATTTCCTCTCAAATAAGTTTATCTTATTTTGAGAAAATTAGTATTGCTATAGCTTTAAAAGGTATTTGGATATTGTAGCCAGATCTACTAAATGTTTATTAAAAATAATAGTAATAATAGCTTTACCGACACTTCAACTTTTCGAAGCAAAAGCCTCCCTAATTAGGGGTATAGATGGGTAAACCATCTGAATTTTTCCATTTATTTATTTATTAATTTGCTGCCTATAATAATTTTCTGCTCATAATAATTTTCTGCTCCTATTCAACTATTATTAGTATTGAACAATTGCACCATTGTATACCTATTGAACTTGGATGATAACTACCTTCTTCCAAATTAACCTATTTGTAGCGAAATATTTATTATACTTTAGTTAATTTATTCAGAATTGAATAATAAACAAAAAATCAGACATAGCTACAACGTACTGCAGATATAAAACAGATCAAACAACATAAAATGTTCACTTGGTTACCCACCTATAGGTGGTTAATTTACTTGGTTACCCACCTATATAGGTGGATAATTTACTTGGTAACCCACCTATAGGTGGGTAATTTACTTGGTAACCTACCTATAGGTGGTTAATTTACTTGGTAACCCACCTATAGGTGGGCAATAGTTACATACAATATTTTATCTACTAACGGCAGAAAAATTACACTAATTACCTATTATATTCCTTTTTTAATAGATAAAAGATTTAAAGAAATTAATATCGTGAAAATACGAAAGTTTGAGTCATTCAGTTTAAACAAAACAAAGGCAAAACGAATTCAGTGTTGCCATTTATTTTTATAACCAGCTGTTTTTTATCTATTTTTTTTATTTTTTTTAATACTCACTGTAAAATGATAAAATTTGTTTTATTATTATAATTTTTAAAGGTATTTTTTAAAAAATACATAAATAGTTAGCAGAATATTACGCTTAAATATATAAAAATGAACAATGTGGGAGAGTTCATAATCTGCGATCTAGTAACCTTTTCTTAAATTTTCCTGCTTGTTTGTTATTTTGCTGGCACTATGAAATTTTGCTGACACTTTGATATTTATCTGTCACTTTATTATTTTGCTGCGCGTTTTTTGACATGTTACTAAAGAATCAAGAAAAATTACATTTTGCAGATCGAAAACAGTAAAACAATGCTCAATTTTGCTGCCGTGAGTAGATAAAATATATTTGTGTATTTACACACACCTAGATAAATAAATGAAATTTTAGTACCTAGTTGCTAAATTCAACTATCGCTGATTTCTTTTTTTTATTAAAATAAAAAAATAACATTCATTTTATTTCAAGGACTTTAATTTAAATAGAGAGCAAAAATGACAAGTGGTGTGATTTAGAAGAGATTTACAACTTTTTTAGTACCTCTAGGACTTGGACCCTAAATTTACGATAGGGCTCCATATTAATTATTTAGTGATATATCTATTCAATGAGTGTGCAGTGGATTACTTTCCGAACACTTTATTGTATTTTACACAACATACAAAGTTCAAGTGATTTAATAATAATTCAAAACTAAACATAAAAGGATGATAATAAATAATCACTGACTGTGGCATTATATGTCAGCGTCAATCAACTTATAATAAATATACTTTGATTAGCAGCTACGCCAATACGCCAAGGCCCGTCAGATCGTGCCACTGTTTATAGTACGGGCATGATTAGTGCGGTAGTGATTGGGATCAAGATGGCAGGCGGTATATACTCGCTAGTTTATGTCCCCGTTCCACGTCCCATAATGACTAAAGAGCTTAGAAGAGGGAGAGGGAGCATGGAAATGCGAATAAAAAGTGGCTCAAACTTTGGAGACAATAGATGTGCTAGAATCGGGTAGTGAGATAAAAGTTACTAATTTTATCAACAACATGAAATAATAACTAACATACTTAAGCCCTTTTTAAATGGTGATAGTTGCTATCATGACATTAACCATTAACTATCACCATATATAGACATCGAAATAGTCAATGTCACGACAGCACTTAACGTTGTAGTTGAAAGTACTATTGTGGCAGTCACAAGAAAAATCGCAACTAGTATCACGTGAAAAACGATCTAGATCTAGGAGGCAACAGTCCGACATTGCAAATTTTGTCGGATATGAAGTACTGAGTACAAATCAAGTTTCCTTTATTAGTAAATAAAGGAATCGCCAATTCGTGCACGAAAAAATGAGCTACGTTTTACAACATTTTATTTTTTCAATTTTCGGCAATATCTATCAATTTTCATGGGCTATGACCCATGCAAATTGCCAAATAGGAGTGGCGAAAAATATCTCATTTTGCCGGGCTTTATAGAGCTTATTATTAGAGTTCTAGGCCCTGGAACTCCTTTTTTTGAGAACTTTCTTAAGAAAAACTGTCTTTATATTTTGCCTTGTAACAGTGGATGAGAGCAAAGAAAAAAATGGTGTTTCGTATTTGACTTTTCAAGCCCTTCCAAATATGCCATATTTCGCTACTCTTTAGTCTATTTTCAAAAACTTTTCACTGTTTTCATGGATCATGGCAAAAGTTGCTAAAATGGACAAAAATATGAACCATGCTGAGGTGCCCTCGCACTCGCAAATCTTCTTGTATCTTAACGCCGGGGGGTCCGGGCCGGAAAATTTTGGAGAATATAGCAACTAAAAACGCGTTTTTATTCATTGTGGAGGTAAGACTTACCATACGACGCCAAGGCATGATTAGTGATGAAGTAACTAGAAAAACTTTATTTTAGGAGAAAATCCCGTTTAATAACTCCACACTATTATATTATGACCACCACCTACCTTTTTTGCTGCAAGTGGAATAAATTATTTTTCACATTGGTCAGTTAAATATTGTGCTGTTAAGAATGCAGCCGGTGTTTGCAAGGGCCATATGTCATAAGAAGAAGGATATATTAAATGAGTCACACATACTAAATGCATACTTTCTTTCATAAAATAATTAATTTCCCCAGATTAAAAATACTAAGTGATTACATTTGAAACTTTATTAAAGTACTCTATAACCACAAGAGTCGTTACTCATTCACTTGTTATTTGGGTTGTGGTAGTTGGTGGATTCTTATTTTAATATTTACTATTTATATTATGCTATCTACTCATATTATCCTATTTTTTATTTATTATGGAACTCAGCAGATATTGCGATAGGTATTTGACTCCAACTGGAGGCTGCCCTGCTATCTAGCGGTAGGGTAGCCTAACCTTTACCTCGCAAAAGGTCCGCAGCGCTAGTGTCGTCTTCGATGCGGTACCGTCTCGTTCGTCGCGTAGTGTTGATTGGTCTGGAGCTTGAATACGCCGCCTTCTTATGTTTCCGCCATCTCGCCGCCACCGCTTAATATACAAGTTCGGTTTAATTTAATTTATAATTTATTTTAGTGATCATTTCGCCACATAATTAAGTCCGTTAGACAGTGAACCACTTCCGGAATCGGCCCCGCCACATCAAACAAGGAATCCCAGGTGAGCCCAACTATTTTATTCTTATATCTCCTAGGTTTCATGCTATATTAATAATTATTAGTATCTATCTCTTATATGTTATTTCCTACACATATTTCGCCTATATACAGTCTACCTTCGCACCTACATCTGCCGAACCACCGCCCGGTTGGGTATTCAGGGGTCATACTACTTGCCCAAGACCCACCAGTAGTAATACATACATATCCTATATGCCACATGTGGACTTGAGTAGGTTTTGTTCCTCACCTTAACAGTTCTTAATGATTTAAATTGTTGTTAAAGATTAAAAAAGAATAAAGTTTTTAGTAATAATAAAATATTTGGATTGGCTAAGAGTGGGAGCCAAAAGCAAAGCTATAAAATCCCGAAATGAAAATTTAATGACATTATTTTTTTAAAAGTAAATTTGTGGAAATCTGCTAATTTGATTTGATGAATAAATTGTAAATAAAATGACTATACAATGGATGATATAATGCGTTGGAGTAGAGGTTCGACTACTAATGGTGAGCTTTTACAATCTACTAAGGAAGATAAAGACAGTAGCGTGATGTTCACGGGTAGAGCGTGCCGCTGCATACTATTCCCTCAGTAAAACTTACCGAGCTACCCTGAGTAGGCTAATAAAGCTTCAGACGGTTACCTAAATACAAGCTCAGGCCCATCTCTTTATGATCTTATGATACTAATTCACGTGGAAATAAAACAAGTGTAGGCGGCACGCTACCATCCAGACTTTCCTCTCTGCTTTATATCTTCTTAATAATATCCTCACAGAGTTTATCTAGCTAACCTTGTGTATAAAAAAACTAGACGGAGTCCTTCCTTTGATAACCAACACTATGAGAAATCCTAGACATAGTAGTATATTTTTGGCTGTAGCTAATAACATTTGCTTTTATGATTTTTAGTACTCCGCTACTAGATAGAAGATAGATACAGGGTGGGCCAATAAAACCGCACTTTTTTGAACACTTATAGCTCAGCTTCTGTAGTAGATAGAGATATGGGGTTTGCGGGGTAAGAAAACTAGATTCTTCTACTTTAAATGTTATATATTTACCTTTAAAACTATTGGGTGAAAGTCATGCAATAACGGGGTCTTAAAATAGTCGTTGTCCAGGTAGTGATCTTGTCTGGTATTATAGTTTTGATAGAATAAATGATCATACAGTGGATGATCATTTGGGAAGTGGATGATCAGTGGTGGTAAGGGGGAGGAGTCCTCAGTGTTATAACAAACATTTGATGAAGGGTTAAGCACAATTTTGACTGAAATTAACTATCAAATGCTAAATTACAGGTTTATGCAAGATGTTACCCCGTCCCATCGCTCCTTGCAAAGAATTCAATACTTGCAAGAGAATTGCCCAGACTTCACCACATGGTAATTTATTCTATCAAAAGTATAATACCAGACAAGATTACAACCCGGACAACGACTTTTTTTAAGACCCTATTTCAAACCGTCATTACGTGGCTTTCACTCAATCATTTTTAAAGTTATAGATATGAAATTTAAAGTAGAAGAATGTAGTTTTCAGACTCCGCAAACTCCATATCTCTATCTTCTACAGAAGCTGAGCTATAAGTGTCCAAAAAAGTGCGGTTGTTTTAGCCCATCCTGTATATACGACTTCGGTTCTACAATTGATCAGTATTTTACCATGTATGGGGTGGAGGGGGACCTAAAATTAACAGGAATTTATTTTTAAAAAAGTTTTAATTATTCTTCTTCAAAGTACTCTTAATTGGAAGATAGTGCACTTATCTTTAATAAATTCCATTGTTAAAAGATTTTTTAAAATTCATCTGAACCAATGCCGTTTAGAGCCTGCGTCGTTTTTTGTTTCACCTCTTCTATTTAAGGTTCTATTTTAAAAAGAAGTCACACGGAGCCAAATCCGGTGAGTAGGGTAGGTTGGGCAAAGAAATCATTTTGTCAAAAACAATTTGTCAGAAAGAATACATTGAAAGCCGTGTTAGCTAGCGTATTGATGTTATGGAAGAACTAATCACCAACTGCTTTGGCAGCCCCTCTTCTCATTTTCAAATCTATATATATAAAAGACAACGTATGTGTGTATGTATGTGTGTGTGTTCTTTAAACAAATCTACAGTTTTAGTCAGATCTCGATGAAAATTTGCACACTTGACCTTCCAAGCAAGGGGAAGGTCACTGTGTACATGAATGTTCGAAATTTAAATTTTGGGTTATAGGGGTACGGGGTACAAATGTCAAAGTAATGAAAACGCTTCATGATGCATACCGTTAAAAAGCTCTTTAAGAGTACAGTAATTGTTGTTATGTACATTTAGATGGGTAAAATGGAAAAATATATCTAATAGTCAACGTATGTGTGTGTGCATGTTCTTTATATAAATCTTCAGTTTTAGTCCGATCTCGATGGAAATTTTCAACTTGACCTTCAAAGCAAGGGGAAAACCACTGTCTACATGAATTTTCGAAATTTAAATTTTGGTACACAGAGGTACGGGATACAAGTAATGAATACGGGGTCAAAGTAATGAATACCCTTCATGATGCATTTCGTTGAAAAGCTCTTAACAGTACAGTAATTGTGGTTATGTACAGTTTTGCCATATTTTCATTTAGGAGGAGGATGTATAGAAATAAGTGGGAGTGATAGAATCTAGATATTCTCGCATAGTAGAATAATTTAAATGTTTCTTGATGCTAGTTTATAAACTTATCAAATTAAAATGACACTCCGTAGCGAAGCACGGGTATCCACCTAGTCTTTTAATAAAATTCGCTGAATTGAGCTCAAAGTCAAATCGTGGTTGGTCTTCGATTGGCATTTCACCTTTCTTGAAGCGTCTAAACTCTGGTGTTATTCTAAGCATCCTCTTTGTAAGCAATTTTTGCTGTATTTATTCTTGTAGAATACAAAATTTTACAGTCGCTCGTTGTTCCCGAGGATCGGCCAAAAAAACGTTTATAAAAAAGAAAGGCAATGACAGGATTTTTACACAATCTTCTTTAACGATACTGCTTGGCAGAATCACTTTGGAGGAGTGTAACTTAATCACTCTAGCGGGAAAACCCTGTACTGCATGTACCAACCTAACCAAAAACCAAAACACAATTCCCGTTACTTTTGGGTACATACAATATAAATTATTTACATTACACTATAAAATATAAAACAAGTTACCAAGACATTAATAGTCCCAAGCGGCATAGCCAAGGGTGCGTTCGCAATGCTACGGCCTATATGGAAGTCACAGGAGCTTAGTACGAACACCAAGCTACGTATCTTTAACTCGAACGTTAAGTCAGTACTCCTCTACGGCTGTGAAACTTGGAAGACTACTCTACAACTTACAAAAAGCCTCCAGACTTTTGTTAACAAGAGTCTGGGAAGTATCCTGCGGATATGGTAGCCGCAGGTTATCTCAAATGAAGAGTTGTGGAGGAGAACAAACCAGACACCCATAGAAATTGAGGTACGCCACAGAAAGTGGAGGTGGATTGGACATACAATACGTCGAGAGGAGTGCAATATAGCTAGACAAGCTCTGGAATGGAATCCACAAGGCTCAAGACGCAGGGGTAGGCCAAGACATACCTGGAGGAGGAGCGTTGAAGCAGAAGGCATCGAGAGAGCAGGAAAAACCTGGTCCGATATGAGAGTGTTAGCTACGAATAGGATCCGCTGGCGGAAGTTCGTCGAAGCCCTATACTCCACGTAAAGGAAATAAGTCAAGTAAGTCATAAAATATAAAACAAGTTACCAAGACTCCAAGACATTAATAGTCCCAAGCGGCATAAAAATCACTTTAAAACTAACAATTTTATGTGTTCTGTATAGTATAACTTATTCTCACTTACATCAACAAATTATGAATAAGCATAATGAACGTTGTAAGGTTTAGCTTTCATTTCTGAAAGCATATTTAGTTATGCTGATGTCGAGCATTGTGATGTTGCCTTGAAGAAGCACCAGCCTATCCTAAACTATAACATTCGCTTGTTGTAGAGCAAGTGAAACGTTAGATTTAACAGAAATTGAGGATAGCAAAGAACCAGTCAGAAATAAAAATCAAAGATTTGGATTTAAAAACGTTTCAGAGAAATGTATTTTCTTGTTCAATGTGTAATACAAGATTGCATTAATTCTTGTATTATACCTTGATGAAGGAATTCAATTTATCCGAAACGTCGGTAAATCCTAAACTTTGATTTTTACTTTTGACAGATCTAAACTATCTTCAATATCTATTTATTTTATTTATTTCACAGTCGCGAATATCCTCATAAGTATTGTTAGACATTACGTTTCTTCAAGATGCAGTCGTTAAAATAAAATCTAAATTAGTATTTATGTACCTGGACTATGTTGTAGATCTCCGGCGTACCTATACCGCATTTCGTTGTTCTTTATATTTCACTTTTTTCTTTTTATTTATATGTCTCCTGTGCCTGTGACTATCTTCGGGGTTTATACAAGTGACGATAATCAATTACAAATTATTCTGGATATTTTATATTAATAATAAAAGAGGGATACTTTTTTAATTACATCTCTTCATATCACAATGGTCTGAAGGGATAATAATGAAAAAACATTAAATTTTTTAATTTGAATATAATATATTTATTGTTATATAATTTCTGCTATATTCCACATACATGTGCATATCTTCAGGCCTTATCTGAATTGACGTTGTGATGAGATTATAATATGATATATGATGGTATTTTACATACAGGAGTAACTGGTAACACACATTTTTACATAGCTATTGTTCAAACGTAACTCTATTAAAATATTAATGTTGTTTAATTATCATCCCTTCAGACCATAGTTATAAAAAGAAATTTAAAATTAAAGGGATCAAACGATGAATAACAAAAAAAAAGTATCTCTATTTTCCCTTCTTATTCTCGTCCTAATTATTTCCTATATATCATAAAAACGTTTATATTCTACGCTAAAATACTGTTAAACATTTAATGTCAGTGGATTTTCTTCTGGGAATTGCCTCAGGGAGGTGGTTCTGTAATATACATAACAAACTGTGTAAACTCTCTCTCCACAGCTCAGGACTCCATGTTCTCAAGTGGAGAGATAACCTAATGTACTATTAAATTGTTAAATCAGCAAAAAAGATAACTTGATGTAATGGAATATTATTATGTATTAATATGTTGTATTTTTTTATTCAATAAAGGTAAATTAAAAAAAAAAAAAATATCTGATCTTCAGGATCTGGTATAGGAAGCCCACCCAGAGTTAGGTGAGCATCGTCGGGCCCCTGATAAGTCGGACGCGGCGAAACGATGCAGGACATGGCGTAATGCCAAGCCAACATTTCAATGACGTAATGTCTGATGTTGGAACAGTTCCTATGTGTCACGCTTGCGTGGCATTATTTATAATCTTATTACTTTATAGACTTAGCAACACAACCAACAATTTACTTTTGTTTTGAGAGGGAAAATACATTTTTCTTAAAAGGAAGGAGAGGAAAACTGTTATTCCTCATAGCCTACAACCTTACTGATATCTCGATCAGGTTATGCTCACATAATTGACAATCTATTGGGGAGCAATGTCACGTGTTACGTAACACAAACTTCGAGATAACTTGAAGGAAGTTTACCAGATTTATCTATGGCGTAAGAAGTCAACGACTGTGACTATTTATCGTTATTTCATCAGATCATAGTAGGAGCTCCTACTTTTAATTCCTGTTAAACGCATGGGATTCTCCAAAATAAATAATACAAACATTTATATGGCTAGTCTTTTAAAAGACGTTGTTAATTACTATAGGGTTGGTTTCCTCTGGCACTATCAAATAAACCATAAACCTAAATCTTCCGGAGGAGACGGCGTGGCGTCAGAGGTTTTGTGAATCCCGAAGTTTCGAATCCACTACAGGGATCATTATCAAGGGAGTTTCTTAAGAGTACGTAGTAAATTATTCTCATCATGAGCAACTTCCTTAAAAAGTATCCCGGAAACACCCTAATTAACACAACTCATCCAAAAGATATCCCTGGGATATCCTATTGTCCAAAGTTTATCCAGTCTATAATCGTTAGTCCTTAGGTTGCCCCCATGGTCATACCATTTTGGATGCCTTATTGGGTGATCCTAAGATTAGCCATGGGTCATTGTTAAAAAAAGCATGCTCTTTATATCCTATGAATATTTAGTTAAGAATATCCTACGTATATCCAGTTATGGTCAATCTTGGGCTCATTGAATTCAACTAAGATCTCCCTAACATATTATAAAATCTAATGTCTATCTAGATTTGTTATTGTTGCAGATAAGCAGATTTGTGGGTATTGTTATTCGTTGTACTTCCTTGATTGAAGTTAAAATTGACTCTGAGACGGAGAGTATTTAACTGTGTGTTAAACATAGTTAAAATTTTCTAAGGTTATTTGCTTATAATAAAAAAGGTTATAATCAGAAGTGGATTTATTACTTTATATAAATGATGGTGTCCAAGTGGAAGCTTTGAAACAGTCTGAAATTTGTTATAAGACTCGATCCTAGTATGTCTGCTAAGGACGTAGCATCAGTATTAAAAGAAGAGTCCAACGTATCTGATATATTGGTCACTAGGTTCTTAACACGATCTCACAAGTATGCGTCATTTTACAAGGATGAGCCAGAGTCTTAATTCATCATTATTCATAATTAGGACAAGTGTGATCCAGGAAGTAGGATCTAAATAACTTCTTTTATAAAAACAATTGTATGACCTTATCAGTCTTTTATCAAAATGTCCGTGGACTTGATACTAAAGCTAATGATTTTCTTCTGTCTTCATCTGCTTGCTCCAATGATATAATTGCCCTAGGCCCTAACTGAAACTTGGTTTGATTCGACATGCTTAGATCCGATGTTGTTTCCTGATCGCTTTGCAGTAGAGCGAACTGATAGAAATTATAATTTTGGTAGGACTAGAGGAGGTGGTGTTGCTCTGGCTATTTCTACACATCTGGAATACATTTGAAGAAAGGATCTCGAGGGTGCTGTTGAGTCTGTTTGGGTTGAATTGGTTTTTCTCCAACATAATTCTGTTTTTATTGGTTGCGTGTATTTCCCTGATCATCTTCATATTATATCCGTTATTACTAATTATTTTGAAACTCTATCTGATTTGTTTCCTGTCTATTGTCATTTTCTATATTTCTCCTTGGTGATTTCAAAACCCCTGATATTGATTGGAATAACTTTATTTACTCAGGAAGTCGACAAGACATAAAAGGTCGAGCCCTTGCTGTTTTCAACATCTGTAATAATAATAATAATATCAAGAACTCGTAACAAACTTCACGACTTAGTCCTATCTAATCGTAATGACCTTCATGTTTCTCGTAGTCCTGACTCCTCGTAATGAAGACTCCTACCATCCTAGCTTTCATATTCACCTTTCCAAAGTCAGATTTCCATGAGAGGCATCATCAGTGACATCGTCCGTCCTAATTATGCTGCTGGTAACTACACTGGGCTTACTGCAGCACTTTTAACACTTTACTTGTCTGACATTTACGAGAGCTCAGGTGTTAACTATTGTGTGGAAACTATGACGACCCGATTACAATCGCTTTTAGATTACTTCATACCTTGTTTTTCTACTAAGAAATCCTGCTTCCCGAAGTGGTATTCATCATCACTATGTTATCATTTATTAAAAAAAAGAAGATCATTGACGTAAATTCTCTCTCTCTGGTTATCAGATGCATTATAATTTAATGCACGTTGTAAGTCTAAAATAGGAAGCTCTATTTAATATGTCGGTTACTTTTGAAATCTACGTGGTATTACTACCGAATCTCGCAAATTTACTGTCTCAAATTCTTTGGAGTCAGATCCTAAAATTTTAATTGAAGTGTTTGCAGATCACTTTAGTTCTGTGTTTGTGAACTCATCTGCCTTTAATCATGTGTCCCCGTGTTCTCCTTCACCTCTCAATGTAATTCACGTTCCTCGCATATCTACCAGGGATATTATTAGTGCCATTCGTCTTTAAATCCTTCGAAAAGTTCAGGTAATGACAATATTCCTACTTTCTTTGTGAAGGGTTGTTCTTGCTACTTGGCACCTGTTTTAGCATATATTTTTAACCTAAGTTTGGATTCCCATATTTTTCCTTCCCTTTGCAACTCAACTCTCATTTTTCCTATCTACAAGTCTGGACATCGCTTTTCTGTGAATAATTACCGTGCTATTGCCCTGTGTAATGTGTTTTGTAAAGTTTTCGAGCTTATTGTCCACTCTTACCATTGCACCTTAGATTGATCCTCTCCTGAATCCTCACCAACATGGTTTTCGTCCTTCCCGTTCAACTGCTACAAATCTTGTTTCCTTCTTTAGTGATGTTGGTTCTTCTGTATCCTGTGGGACACACGTAGATGTTGTCTACGTTAAGGCATTTGATAGAGTTGACCATGGCATACTCCTTTCCAAACATTCTTTCTTGAATTTCAGTCAAGTCCTTATTCATTGGTTTCAATCCTACCTTACTTCTCGTACCTGTTCCGTGCGTCTTAGTCCCCATACCTTATCCTATAATTCCGCTTCCTCTGGGGTCCACCAGGACTCTATCTTAGGTCCTTTTCTCTTTATTATATTTGTTGACGACCTAGGACATGTGCTGCAACTGTTTCTTTTAATTATCCGCTGATGATCTGAAAATTTGGAGAGCTTTAGATCATGTCTACGCTTGTCATGAACTCCAGTCGTCTATCAACCTTGTCCTTCAATGGTGTTTCTTAAATAATATGGAGATACATGAAGGAAAGAGCCAGGTTATTTCTTTCTCTCACTCCTGGTCTCCTAAATCTTTTCCTTACTCCTTAAATGGTATTCCTCTTCCTTGTGTTCTTTCAGTGAGAGATTTTGGTGTTCTCCTAGACAGTAAGCTAAGGTTTAATCCTCAGTTCGATGCTATGATTAGTGGGCTAACCATCATCTCTCCCTTGAGTGTTTTCTTCTCCTTTATAAATCTCTGGTTTGTCCAGTGGCGGCGCGTCCTTAAGGGCAGATGGGGCTAAGCCCCACCAACTTATTGAGAAAAAAATATATATTTATTTTATTTTATTTAATTTAAATCAAATTATAATTATTATTAACTACGGGAAACAGACAGAGAAAAATAGACTCCAGCGCGGGGATTTGAACCACCGGCCTCTATATATGGAGGCCGGTGGTTCAAATCCCCGCGCTGGAGTCTATTTTTCTCTGTCTGTTTCCCGTAGTTAATAATAATTATAATTTGATTTAAATTAAAATTTAATCGTTCGAGGTACAGGTACTAATTGGGTACTTTATAATTATAAGCGTTATTTCTCGGTCTAGTTTTTTGTCATTAATGTTGACTTCTCAGACTTGTGGAAAAATTGAAAGCTTTAAATTCGGGTCAAGGTATCATTAACGTCAGAGAAATTCATTCTCCTGCGTAGCTTAGTTGGTTAGAGCGCTATACTGGAAATATAGAGGCCGGTGGTTCAAATCCCCGCGCTGGAGTCTATTTTTCTCTGCCTGTTTCCCGTAGTTAATAATAATTATAATTTGATTTAAATTAAAATTTAATCGTTCCGTAGTATGAATACCACCAAAATCGTAAAATATGAATTTATTTTATTTATTTAGAAAAGTAAAACTATTTAGTTGTCAACACAAATAAATACATAGATATATATATAGTTTTAGTGTTCATAGAGTGCAATCGTATGAAGTATGTAGATCCAGATCGTTTAAAATAAGCAGTAGAAAAGCATAGCATAATATAGCGAGAAATCTCGCCGGGCTAGGAGGCCAAGGTTATTAGCGCGAGAAGCAGGGCTGAACGCCAATACACAAGGATATGCCCGAGCGGTGGGCCAAGGGGTAAGGCATGTTAAACGCGGAACATCACCTACTCTCGGCTAGAATCGCGGAAATATGAAGGACTCTGGGGCTAAGCCCGAAACCTAGCGCCAAGCAAGATGGTAGAATAGAGGAGGGTTCGACTTTTTTCGACAATCTTCGTAAGTCCCTCGGGTAAGGCTTGAAAACTAGTTTATATTTCTATCTACTAGATAGCAGTGGTGGGATAGATAAAATATATTATATACTTTTCCCATTTTTTTTTTGGCAATTATAAATTAAATTAATGATCTTTTTATTATAAAAATTATTGGGCAAACCACTTCTGATGCTAAATTTAAATAAATAATGCAAATTATAAAAAGATAAAACAGTCTAAGTTCTCGATAACATTTTACGCATTACATTTTTTTTCAATTATTAACACATTCTCATTTTTCTGCTGTGTTATTGTTCATGGTTTCCATATCAGCATTAATTGGCTGTTTTCCACTTGTAAAGAGTGCTCGTACCATCATAACTCCCTAATTATAATCATACAACAGCATCACTCTCAGTGTCGTATTCGTAGCAATGATGGTACGATTATATTTTTCATAAGGCTGGAAAGTGCTTTAAGCCATACGAAGCATTTGAAGCATTGTTTCTCTAGAGTTGGGTATGATAAAATAGTTAAAGCGGCACTTTGACATTTCTGAACCAACTAGTGCTTTATTTAGATGCTGAACATCTATATAAAAGAAATATGTATGTGAAAAGGAACTATCGGGACAAGTAACTATCGTGACTTATAAACTAAAACATGGCGGCCAATCCACACTAATTTATTAATGCTTTGAAGGGAAAGCATAATTTTTCTGTATACTATGGGGGTACCACCTTAAATTCACTTTTAAGTACTAAAATTAATGGTAACTATTGTGACTTTTAATAAACGTAAGTGCCATGATTTTTGAAGAGAATTGTTGTGTGACATACTCCCTCAGTCAAACAGTGTAGCAAAATTCTTGGTAACTATTGTGAAGTAACTATCGTGACCGACTGCTGGGACAAGCCAAAATCGTGCTACTTGGGTCGGGTTCACAAAATCTCTGATGCGGTCGGAACAACTAGATTTATTTGATAATCACTTATCAAAGACTTTTTATACACAAGCTGTAAAATTTAATAAGTTATTTGGTCTTGTAGAACATTACTCGATATCCCACTAGTGTTATGAAACCCAAACTAGGTGAAAATTATAATTTTATTGCTATAGCCCTAAAAAAGTGCTCCTACTTCTTTTTGACAGGGTTTAAATCCCTGAGCAAAGTTTAGCTTGTTGCTCAAAAACGAAATTATCAGTAATCATATGTTTTTTTCTGGATGGGGAGGATGCTACTCAACGAGCCCCTTTAAAGAAATAGTGTATGATGACCAGAGACCTTCAAATGCCTTTTTGCCATGGCGCCATACTAAAATGCCACATTTTGCCAATTTTTTGCTAAAAAGCCACATTTTGCCGATTTTTGGTAAAATGCCACACTTTGCCTTATTTGGGCCAAGTTCTGAGAAAAGAAATTGAAATATTCTAGTATTCTAAGGGGTTCTGCTAAAACGTATAAAACCAGGTAACATTAAGATACGCCCTTGCAGGGCAGGATTCCTCGGTGCTGAGGATTCCCCAAGTGACGTAAGGGGTTCCTATCTTAGGGTAGTGACTCAATTCGTCATCCAAGCTACCAATGAGAATAGAATGCAACCTGCCACACGAGGTGGCGCCACCCACCGGGTACCTGGTCGACCGTCCCACGGTCTAGCTGCCACCTGCAGGTGGCGCCACCCGGTCAGCCCAATGTTTTCAATTAATCCCGTCAGATGTTGCCACTGCCACTCAGCCCCCACTCCTTCAATCAAATCTAGAGGAAATCAAATCAGGGGCTAACTGCATCCCCCATGTAAGTGTCTTTACTGGTGAAACTGTTCTTCAATATTCTTTGTTGAAAGTTCCACGTGACATTCGGCAAAAATTGTTGCTGTCCTCTTTGATACAGGGTACACTGTATGAAACAAACTAGTATTCTTTTTGTCTGAAATTATTCAATGAACCCAAAAACGCATTTTTTCCTTCTTCTTTCACGAACATAATGATATGCCTGCACAGCTCCATTTCTTGACTGCCCGAAAAAATTAAAAAATCAGGTGGCACAAGACAGGAGTCGGAAGCAAGTGGCATCATCAAGGTGGCGCGTCCCGGGTGGCGAAGTGTGTCACTACCCTAAGGATTAAGAGCCATTAGCTCCAGCTCATCACTGGTCATTGTAGGGTATTGAAAAAGATACCTGTAATGGTAATAAAGTAGTTAATAAGACTCAAGTTGCACGATTTAATATCCCTTTTACAATGGAAAGGGGGGGGGGGGGGGGGGTTGGAAAGTTGAAAAATAAATGCCACATTAGCTAAAATAAATGCCACATTTGGCCAAAATAAGTGCCATATTGCCACACTTTTTAGTGCCAAATTTCGTAAAAATAAATGCTACATTTTGAAGGTCTCTGATGATGACTAATAATCCATTCTCAATTTTGTTCGCTTTCAAATTTGTCAGCGAATATATTAACCTGCTCTTTTTCGTGACTGGTGTGTAGTTGGTTTGGTTTTGCTCTCGTAAGGTATAATCCAGGCAAATTAGTAAAAAAAACAGCAAATGGAGGAAATAATTTATAAAGTTTTGAAACTTTGTGAAAACACTTTTAAGGGGTGTAGTTGTAAGAAACAGTAAAGTTCCCCTCTCTTGAGGGGGCGCGTCCCCCCTCCCCCCTCCTTAAAGTACAAAATTTACTCATTTTTCACTTTTTACACCAAACTGTTTATTTTTTTTAAGAGAAATGTTTCCTCACATAATTCTGCACAAAAAAGGTCCTATGCATGTTTGAAGTGGGACTTACCGTTTTCAAGATATTGTAGTTGGATAGAGATAAAACGTATTTTTGCGAACCAAGATATCTAAAACACAACACACCCGATTTTAATGAAATTAAGATGGTAGGTTATACTTAGCCCATTGTTGATCCCATATAAGTTTCAACCTTCTGCGCCCATTATTTTATCCTCCACATGCGCACAAACATACATTTATTTAGGCCTATATCTTCTAAAGTAGTCAACTGATTATTATGAAATTTGGATGGTTTGTCGAAAGTAGCCCGCAGATAGCCTCACATTAATTACAACCGTCTGCGCTCTTTACATTTTCTAAATTGGTTCCCTTTCTGTCTGTCTGTTGATCAATTTTTTGTCCATCTGTTATGAATTAAAGTATCAATTTATCAAAATGTAAAGAGCGCAGACGGTTGAAATTAATTTGGGGATATCTGCGGATTACTTTTGACAAACCATCAAAATTTCATAATAATCAGTTCGGTACTTTTGAAGATAAAGGTCTAAATAAATGTATGTTTGTGCGCATGTGGAGGATAAAATAATGGGCGCAGAAGGTTGAAACTTATATGGGATCAACAATGGGCTAAGTATAACCTACCATTTCAATTTCATTAAAATCGGATGTGTTGTTTTTTAGATATCTTGGTTCGCAAAAATACGTTTTATCTCTATTCAACTACAATATCTCGAAAACGGTATGTCCCACTTCAAACATGCATAGGACCTTTTTTGTGCAGAAATATGTGAGGAATAATTTTGGTAATAACACTTCTCTTAAAAAAAAAACCGTTTGGCGTAAAAAGTGAAAAATACGTAAATTTTGGACTTAAAGGAGGGGGGAGGGGGGACGCGCCCTCTCAAGAGAGGGGAACTTTACTGTTTCTTACTACTACACCCCTTAAAAGTGTTTTCACAAAGTTTAAAAACTTTATAAATTATTTCCCCTATTATTCCTTATTTTCCTGGACTAGTAAAGAAACCAAAAAGGTTAAATAATAAAATAAACAACAAATGTTAAATTATAGTTAATTTTGCATAATGTTTTATTTTTTATTTTTTTTTCATTCTGTATAATGTTTTTGTTTGTTCTGTCAAATTACATAACTTATCAGGCACTCAAAAATCGTGCGCTACATGATATCCATACAATAAATATAAATATCTTTGTACATTTTGGAAAAGAAAACATTCTATAAGTATGAAAGTAAACAACTGCCCTAATATCATTTTTAATAATTTATTTATAAATATATACAAATTCGATATCATATAATTGTAAACGATTACTACGAGTAAAAAGTAATTATATTAATCAGTTAATAACAGCTGAACTCAATCTTTATATTTATAAACATTGTAATTCTCCTGCTGTTTGCAAATAATATTTTATGGAAAAATATGACATTTTAATCATTAATAACAGCCATCGTTAAATTTACAAAGTCGACCGTAATATAAAAGAAAAATATATATATATAATTGGATCTATCGATTTTGGAACCAAAATATATCCGCTTCCGTAAAAAAAAGAGAGAAGATGAAAAAGTTTAAATGTTACATGATTAAAAACGCATAAAAATTGAAAACTATTATCATATTTACATTTTAAAAGTCGTCATTTTCAAAATAATTTCATTAATTTGAAATAACAATAATTCATTAGGGATTTCTTTTTACAAAAGTAAAAAATAACAAGGTTGCGGGTTTTTTCGGAATAGGTCAATACTATATACCGAGGGACCGTCGCGTCGTTGGGAACATATCGTATTTCTAAAAAGAAAAATATATAGCTTCCCTAAATTTGTATTTACACAAGCGAACTTGCAAGTGCAAGATAATATGCACTATTTGTGTTTGCAAAAACTACAAGAAGAGTATTTTTGAAGAAGATGCCAGGGGAAAAGAGACCTTACAAACATTCAACAAGGTCTCAAAGTTTGGGGTGGTCACAAAGCCACCAAATATAACTTTTGGACCTCGGCATTTCAATTGACAAGAAATTTAATTTCAATTACTTCCAAATAATTCGATAATTCCGTCTAAAATTGTTTTAAATAAACCATTTTTATTGTTGACTTGACCGGTTGTTCAGCAATACACAACCTTCTTCTGAAGTGGGAGGATACTGGATTGCTGCAGTTGTATTTACTGCTGCCAATTACATTGATTAACAGCATCATGACATTATTATGATCCTCTTATAACTAGGCTCCAAATAATTACCGATCTTCGAACGTCTATTTACTGTTCTTTCAATCAAGAATCTATCTTAAGAATTTTAATCTTTTCCTTTTGATTTTTTTGAGAAATATTCATTTGCATAAATTCATTGCAAAAAGACGCTCAATCCATGAATTTACTTTCAATAAACTGGTCTTTCGCATTATTATTATTTCATTTAAATGTTTTTAAAGTTTCCGATCCATCTTTCTTCCAAAATTCCGCATTTAGTGCAGGAATGTTCCAACGAATTTGTAATTTATTTCATTCCTTTAAGATACCTGGTCCTCGGGATCCGATCCTTCATCCAAAGCATTCTTTGGTGATAAAGGTCAATTTTTTTCTTTACAGTCAATTTAAATTTCGAAAAATGAAGCTTCAGATTCGATGATAAATGATTCATCTCCTATTACATAGTTAACTAAAGTGTAACCTCTAAATAGCTTAGAATTTAGTAACTGAGTTACTTGTATCAAGTGGACTTTTAAATACATAGGTCGATCTTCACTTATCGATCTCGCATTAGTGTATGGAAATCTTTACTTAGTAGAGATGCTACGCTTGCGAGAATGGGAGAATTGTTAAATCTTATCTTTATTAATTTGTTAAATCCTATTAACTAATTAGAGAAGTGTCATTGTTGACTGCAGGGGACATTAACCAGAGTTTTAAAACGTTTATTTCGTACAGTCTGAACCTTGTCGTGAGACAACTGTTATAGAGGAATGTCTATTTAAGTAGTGCCTTTGGTGTTGCATTGAGTCAGAGCTTTTTACAGCCCGTCGTCACTTCTGCTTCTGTATATTATGATCATATTACATGTTTAAGTGTCAACATCATTCAATTAAATCGGGCTTCTTGCGGGTCTTTATAGGCCTATTATAAAAATCGTTTAATGTGACATCACTAAATCTTAGTAATGTTTTGAAACCCTTCCTAGACTATATTCTTGCCAATAGTGGGAGACGAGCATTTATTGCTTATCGTTGCTGAGCTGTTTGAAGATTTACACTTCAACATAATATAATATTTTACAGTTTCTTGATTTCGTATTCACTAGTATTTGGATAGATTCTCTGTAAAATACGGAATACATACGACTCTCTACAGCTCATTTATGTTTAGGCACAACTTTACATAAGTTTGTTTCAGTGGGATCTCAGCCTAATGTTAAGAACACTACCTATTTGTCTAAAATCGGATGTTCACGATAACGGATTCTCCTTGCCCTTAACAAACACAATCTCGACCATTTGTACAGTTCGTCCCTGATATGTTTAGGGAAACTTTGCTTCGACAAGTATCTGTTAACATATTAAAACTTGTTTACTGTCAGTAGGGAATTTTTGTCAGTTGGGAACGACTCGATATACGTATTTTACAACCTCAGCGTTTGCAGGAGAAAATATCTAAATTGCGACATTTCGATATTTAATGACTAATCATGTAAAGAATAATGTAAATCATGTCAAGTTATTGTCATTAAAGAACCAGAGCTATTGACATAATTATTACTCTATAATAATGTATTATTATTTATCTCATTAAATTTCAATTTGATTATAATTTATTTGTAAATTTCATTATTATAATTTCATTTAATTTTATAGTTTTTTTTTAATAATTGAAATTTATAACTCAGCAATCTAAAAATTGTTTCACATTTTTTTTTATCTCACTTCTTAAAAGCGGTTATAATTTATCGTTATAATAAATAATAATGACATAAAAAATAAACATTCCAACAATATGGCACGTAATAAATACCAGAATGTTAAAAAATACATTTTTTTTTTATCTATTATAATTTGAATAAATAAAATTACAAATAATTAAAACGGATTGTATTTTTTTTTAATTAGTTTTATATTCACAACTTAATTAACTTCGTCATAATATTCGCAAATTTTGCAACTGCAAACCTTTCAAACAGGGAAATAATAATACATATTACACGATAATTAGAAAAAAAAGAATCGTCTTTATAAAACCTAGAGCGACTAATTCATCAAAAAAGAAAGAAACAATCGAGCGAATTTAGTGCATATTTACAATATAATTACATTCCTTCAATTATTGATTTTTATTTTTTTTATTTATTTTTTTTCTTAAGTTAATCTTACATTTTTCTTTTAAAAGTTCCATAAGTTTATAATTTTTCTTTTTTACAGGATTGTAAGTTCATTATTTACACCTCTGAGACAAGTCTTCTGGCCTGAAACAAATTAGTAAATACAGATTATTCATACATGAAGAAATAACAGTAAAATGTATAATTATTATTTTTTTAACAGCCAAAAGGCGGTTTGGGCATGCCAAAAGCCTTTAAACACAATTATAGGGATCTTGGAATGGTCAAATATCATTCGAAAGCTCAGAAAATGTTCTTTTATAAGGCGTAAACTTCATATGTCTTAACAAAATCGTAAACATATTTTTGTAAGAACCACCGAAAATTCTAAAAACAGATTGAAAAGGACGTTGAAGAGTAAATTGAAACTGCAAAAAAGAATTTGATAGACAATTTTCTCAATTTTTAACTCATATATAAAAGTTTTTCGTAAGGAGCATAATTATTGAGTAAAATAGCGAAAAATATAATATTTATGGGGAAAATGTGTATGCTCAAACAGGAAATTTTTATGATAATAGGTTTGTTTAAAAAAGTTTGCAAAGTAGTTTTTCAAAATTCTTAAATTGCTCAAATAACTATAAAATTGTTATTATTTAATTCTTCCAATCCCTTTTGATACCTTCTCTTTCTTATCTCCATTGTGTCTAGGGATGGAAAAAACTACTTACTATATTTTTAAATCAATATTCAATTTTGACCACATTTTGTCCATACATTTATCTGAATATAAAATGTGATGAAGTGATTTTCATAATAGTAAATCATTTACTATCTATACATTACATATCTTGTGTACATTCTATAACTACACAACTGAGTAAATGGTGAATATACTCGTTGAGTACAGTTCCTTGTGTAATTCCTTTTATAAAATAAGTTGGATAAGAAAATTATTATTTGTTAAATCTTCTTTTTTTGCTCTTTCTTTTAAGAACTGATCAACGCATCATTAGGTCATAACAGGAAGGGGGAACCGGTCACTTTACTCATCTACTCGATGATATCATCAGTGTGATGAAACATGTCTCTCTTGTATTCGATTCACTAAATTTGTCGGTTTTTAGACCTATAAGTATCAGGAGGAGGTCCTCATTATAGTCCAGGAGAAAAAAGTGTCTGACTAACATCAAGCTAGAATTTTGTGAATAAGTAAATCTTTTGGTGCCTTTTACGAATATCTAGTCGGATAAGTTCGACTGTGGGACATAGCTTGGCAATAGGCATTTAAAAAAAAAAAAAAAAAAAAAAAAAAACGGTGGAGAGCATCATGTTTCGCCTTTTTTGGTGGACAATGTGATTTTCATAATCCTGAGTACGAACTTAGTTAGTAGACCAATAATGTAGTTGATGGTAGTTTGTCACTTAATAGGTTAGTAAGTCAAGTATAACTCTAAATCAACGAGGTCACCTATTAAGTGACAAACTACCACCAACTTGATTTTTGGTCTACTAACTAATTTCGTACTCAGGATTATGAAAATCACATTGTCCACCAAAAAGAGCGCGACATGGCCGCCCTCCACCGGTTTGTTTTTTTGAAATGCCTATTGCCAAGCTTTGTCCCGCAGACTAACGTAGCCGACCACATATTCTTAAAAGGGACCAAAAGATTTACTTAATACTAAATACTAGCTTGATGTTAGTCATACACTTTTTTGCACGCTATCTCCTGGACTATTACTTTGTTATTTTCAAAGATGATGGATCGCGCTTGGATTTAAATGAAATACAATAAAATTATCATTACATATTGTAACATTATAATGATTAACGAAAAATATCATCTGCTGGTCTTCTGATTCACTTTAGGTCTGTGTTGCTCGGAAACTAAGATCTGCTAATGAATTACCGTTATGGGCTAGGCGGGTCGTGATGAAGGGAGTCGTCGCTTTCGAGGTAGGTGACGTAGCTGTCGGTAGAGTCAGGATGTACCATGTCAGGCGGTCCGAGAGATGCTTCGTGGCCCAGGTCACCACCGTACACACTACCGTGAGTTCCACCGCTCCCTCCGTGCAGCTGAAACACAAATATACACACTTAAATCTAACCCTCACTTCCTCATACACTCTATGACAGTTAAGTAATAGAGGTGTGTCGAAAATAACAGAACACTTCACAATAACATGTTATTGGAGAATAACTGTTCCTCCGATAACATGTTATTTAAAAAGACCTGTTATCGAATAACAGCTCAATTATAACAGCTCAGATAACAAAACAGATTTTAGTTAGTAACACGTTAATTTTTAAAGTGATGTATTAACAAAAATAACATTTTTGTTAATACATTCTATTTATGTATAAGTTGAAAACACATTGGATAATGCTGATTTCATTTTTCATCAACGACAAGGGCACTATTATTGAGTCTCAAATATTTATACCTTACAATAAGGAAGTTGTAGAATGTGTACAAGTAACGTTTTCGGCGTTATAATTTTTATCTTTGAAAATAAAATAAAAACTTAATATGTTAAATATTAAAAAATTAAAACCCATGTCTGTATTTCCTACACTCAAAGGTAGGTAACTAAAGAAATCGCGAATTATCCCAAAGTTGTCGTGAATCGTTTTTGGAACGAAGTTCCTTATGGCACGTTCTGGAGCACGGGAGTGAATCCGAAAAAAAACGACCAAAATCACCGTCACAAAATCACCGTCACGCAAAATCCGTCACGAAATCTACAGATGACGATAACTTGAGTAAAAGATCACCGAGTTAGATGAAATTTGGTACACATGTTCATTTTACCAATGGCCAGGCTGAGTTCGTCGGAAAACGTTATCCGCCCAAGCGTTCACGCACAACGCTCGCGTAAACGTAAGCTTCAAAAGACGGGAAAAAGTGTTATTAGGGTAGCCTGTTACTTGACTTGTTTTGATTATTTTTGTTATATATATATAAAAAAAAAATGTCACTTTGTTTTGTAAATAAATAAAATATAATCATGTAAAATTTCACCCAGATACAATCAGAAGCTGTAGAGTAGGGAAGAGATAAATTTTATAATATTTTAAATTAATTTGCAGGGTAGGTAGAAAACAGTCCTATTTCAATTCAAACTCCTTTAACAAACATACTCTTTCACTATAAACTCATCATGATCAACTTTTTTCTTATATTCAATATATATTTATAGTAAGAAGCTTGCTTTAATTATACAAATAATGATTTTCTTTTAATTTTGCCTTAACTCTGCTAGGTACAAACAGTTCGTTACTTTTAATTTTGTCTCTTTTCTAACTCCGCCATGTATAAGTAGTTAGCAATGTATGCGTACTTAGCAGTGTGATTTTATAATTTATATTGAAAAATATAAGGAACTTCGTTCCTACCGGGTGTCCCGCAACACCACACGTATTTTTTTAAGATTGCTGGACCTGATAAATACAGGTAAAACAGCCAAATCCAGCCGATATCAATACTTGAAACTAGGTTTTTTCCACTATCTTTCTAACAATGTGTTTATATAAAAACACCTGATGATAAAAACGGATTCTTTTAGAATATGGTATTGAATTTAATCTTTCTTTACGTGGAAATAATTAAAAAATAAAATTTCAGTATATCATTGCCACAAAAGGTGAATAATATGCGACTGTAAAACATAACTGCACTATATTTATACAGGTATCCTATTTGTGCACATCGACTGTAAATGAAATAGAATTTCAAGATTGCGAAGTACAGACATCTATGTTATCCTAAAATTCTAGTATGCTATTAACAAGTGTATTTTATTCTACAAGATAAAATAACCAGATTTCTTCTGGGACTCGAACTCAACTCTTTCTTTATACATACTTCCAAACAAAACGGAAGGAGGTTCATTAAAAGTCTTAAAAAATATTTTAATGAGTCCGGTAGGGAAATCCGCAGTTACGGGAGTTTTTTTTGCATTTTTTTGTTTACCCTTAACTCAGAATCACGTGCTTCTAAAATTAAGAGAGCTTGTTACACTAACTAAAATAAAACGGGCTTAATGTGTTGCGTTAAAAAAATATAACGTATATTCAAATAAAAATTATTGTTTTACATTATTTGCTCTCCTACTAAGGACTAATTAAATTTATGATTATAATAATTAAAGTCTAGTATAAAACTGTTAAAACTTGCTTATATTATTACAATCAAATTATAATTATTATTAACTACGGGAAACAGACAGAGAAAAATACACTCCAGCGCTGGGATTTGAACCACAGGCCTCTATATGGTGGTTCAAATCCCAGCGCTGGAGTGTATTTTTCTCTGTTTCTCGTAGTTAATAATAATTATAATTTGATTTAAATTAAAACTTATTCTTTCCGTAGTATGAATACTACCAAAATCGTAATATATTATTACTCCAATTTTGTAATACATTCGTAGAGGTTTATCTAATTAATTTAATTAACAACAAATAAAATATTTATTAAGAGGTAATAATTAATCTTTAATATTAATAGATGTGATTGAATGGTGATGAGTAAATCAATGTATCAGACTCCTACAAGTTCTATTCGGTATAAAGCAGTAATCTCAAGGTAGTATTTCGTAGTGCCCCTACAATACATATACGATGAGCTGGTTTAGTCTATCCAACCAATTGAAGGCTTCCAATATTAATGTTTGTTCCAATATCAGGCTCAAAAGATTTTGTGGTATCAAAATCTGATACCACAATATCTTATTGTTATTCACTTACTTCTTGAAAAGGGTAAACAAAATCAACTTTATTCCTAAAAATACGTTGTAATTGATAAACGGATTCCTACTTTTACCTAGGCCTATATTAATTTTATAACTTTTACTTATATTAAAACAGAAAGATTAATACTTAAAGTAACCTAAATAGATATTTATTCTGCCTAGAAGCTTCAAGTTTAAGTATTATTTATGTTTTCCTACATTCATATAAGTTTCTTTGATTACCATAAAAGCATTTCTGTATATTTATATGTTGTTAAAATTAGTCAGTTATACATTAAATAGGAGAATATTTGGTCTTGAAAAATGTCAAAACTTTAAGCTCTAAATCATAAATAGAAGATAACAATAAAGTTAAAATAGTAATTATATCTGAGTCATAAAAATATTTCTTTTTGACTTAAAACCTTGAAAACACAGCACTTATAATCACAATTTATTAGAAGATAAATAATACATGAATCATATAGTAAAGTACCTACGACTTTTTTACTAGCTTTAAATTATTTATGGTTATAATTTAACATTGAAATGAACATTTTATGAATAAAACTTTAATGTATAGGCTTTGAATATTGTCTTGAATTTTTACAGCAATTTTAATTTTCAATTCAATTAATTCTGAAAATGAAATTTCGAAATAAATAGAAAGAAAATTTATGGGATTGATTCAGTTTTATTGTAAGGAGTTTCATATTATTACATCTAACATTTACTACCATGTATTTTAGATTGTACTATGTTAATAATTAATAGCAAGAGAAAATAATAGTCTATAATTTTCATTGTATTTTATTTTTATTTTTTATTTTTTTTTTTTTTTATATATTTTTTTTATTTATTTATTTATTTTATAAAGCAGGATTTATACTCGAATATACATTTATAGTATTTCTAGTAAATGCTAGGAAGTTTTAGATACAACTATAACGTTTGGATGGAGAACTCGTTAAAAGGATCAAAAGGTTTATATTAAAAGGTAGGTTCAATAGATTGTATAGCATAAAAGTTAGGAACCATTAGCCGATGATAGATTTTATAGATGATAAAATAAGAAGGCTTCAACACAGAATAAACAAAAAAACCTCGGAAGAAAAAGAGGTGATCTTAAGAGTCGTTATCTTAGGTATTTATCATAGTAATAAATGCAAAATCTAAGATACAAATTATCTTAAATAATACTATTTTTAATAAGAGTGAATTATCAAAAACAAAAGGTTGCTTTCTTAAATCTTAACTTTTATGAAGACCATCCTTTCAAGCTATTATCAGTTGTTGCGAAGTTCCCGAATGGTTCTTCCATTGATTCTTATACATATGTTCAACAAGAGTCGAACAATATAACTTTTTCCGTGGTAGGCTGTGAAATAGTAACTTTAGAGCCTAAAAAACTTAGCTAAAATCCATTTTTACTGGACTTAAAAAATCTTTTCATCCTAGCTGTAAAGAAAAAAATTTTTACGTCCTGGGACGTAAAAAAACTTTTTCTTTACAGCTGGTAGTTATCAAAACTTCCGATTTAGCGCTGCAATCTTTGTAGAAATGCTTTTAGTACGATTAAAATCCGCTAAATGTCAATACGTTTTATTTATCTTTTCTTATAGTGTAACCTCTTTTTAAGGTTTCTTTTTTTAAGTCTTAAGTATGTACTAATATTTGTTATTATTATATTGATTATTGATTAATATTTAATGTTTTTTCTTTGTCTGCTACCACGGAAAAAAAGCATATGCTACACAACTGTGAAGTGTTTTTTCTTTACCTTGGCAAAATTTACTGTCGAGCGAAGCGAGACAGTGAATGTGATTGCCGAGGTAAAGAAAAAACTCACTTCACAGCCTAGTAACATAATATACTATTAATTTGAAATTCATAGGTAGAAAAATTTATGTCCAGCATTTTAATTATTCTTTATATATATACATATAGGGTAGGTGGGGGCAAAGGTCCGCATAGGGTAAATGTCCGCACTGCTTTAAAAATGGGAGGGAAACAACTTTTTGAAGTGGGACTGGCAACACTTATTCCTTACGTTGAGGCTTTGCTCCTGTAAGGTTATCTTGATTTCGTTTGTACTGTTGCCAAAAAACATGAGGTAAGTTTATTTTTTATGTTTCAATCTAACTTTTATAGAATTTTGGCAGTTTATTATTAATTATTATAAATCAATATTCGTATTTTTGATAAAGTTGTACCAAAATGGTGCTAAAGTAGTGTAGAAATAGAGACTTGTTTTACCTTCATATGTAGTTACCTTCGATAGGTTACTATATTTATATGATTTGATAAAATGGGGCAACGATCCACACACTGAATGGGGCAAATGTCCTAACGTGGACTCTTTCTTCTCCCACTTAATAAGTTTAATCTAAAGATTAATCTATTTTAGTTACTTCTGGTAAAAGAACTAACTAATTTATAATTTTCAGAGTGTACAAGAGAAAGAAAGATTGTTTGTGCCCTTTGACCCAGCAGATCCTGGATAAAAAGAAAGGACTGATTAAAAGGGGTTTCTCCATATACGATACTTTATATTGTACCTAATATGTTTTCTTTATCGTTCAAAATACATGTTCTTTTATGAAGTATTTCACTTTCTTGAATTATTAATTAATTAATACCAAATGGGATAAAGGTCCGCGGCGCGTACGTTGGCCCCAAGAAATGGGGCAAACGTCCGCAAATCATAATTTTGGTAAAATGGTGCCCCAAAAATGTTGAGCAATTTTTGGAGCAATGGGAGATGGGAGATTGTTAGATGGATTGTTGGCCAAAATTGACAGGTCATTTAGAAATTATTAAAAGGAAGCAAAAGCTCAAAATTAGCCCTAAACCAAAATGTGCGGACCTTTGCCCACATCTACCTTATATAATAAAAAGCATGTGGACGGTTTATAATTAATGGATTACCTAATTATTTTTGTCTAATATATCATCTTTCTATGGAAGTATGCTATGACACAGATAATATTGAGGCGTTTGCATTACCTAAATAAGAATTATTTAAAGCTACATCCAGCAAATAATATAAATTATGAAATATTTTAAATTTTGTATTCTGATAAATATTGGAATTAATTACTTTTGTTTTATATACATTTTGAAAAGTTTATATGAGAATTTATTAAATACCAGATATTATCGAGCTTAAAATGTAAACAATATTAAGATGGTTAAAATGTAGATGGCTGATATAGAATTTCGGGTAGGATACAAACCGATGGAAAACAAGCGATTAAAGTTAGAAAGCCGTGTTTTCTGAAGCTAGAGAAAGCTAGATAGATTTACGTGAATGAGACTTTTAAAAGAAAACATCGAGAGAGAGCTATGGGGAAGTGACAGTACACAGGAAGCCAGCTCAAGTAATCTGGTCGGGATAAAGGATATAAAGGCTTTAGCGTCGCGTCGTTATCGAGAAAAACTTTAAGTGGACTGGTGCCATTGGAAAGCAGGATCTAGCCCGAGGCTGGAGGGAGGGGTTTGATTTTCCAAAGCTCCAAGCTCAATGTAGTTAAAAGGGAGGAAGTGGGAACGGTTTGCCTGTAATATAGGGAAGCTTTTAGGGGGACCACAGTATTTAGAGGGGGGTAATAGTATCTATAGCAACCAACATTCCACTGTCAATACCTTACCCTCATCACCTCAACCTCATATTTACCTATCTCCTACAAATATCAGCCTAACATTTAGCATACATTTTTTTGGAACGAAGTTCCATATCGCACGTTACAGCGCCGCGAGTCCGCAACTGAATCCGAAAAAAGCGACCGGTAACCAAATCAACCGTCACAAAATCGACCGATGACCATAACTTGAGTAAAAGTTGACCGATTTAGTTTAAATTTGGTACACATGTACATTTTAGCAATGACCAGGATGAGTTCGTTAGACAATGTTATCCGTCCAAGCTTTCGCACGCAACTCTCGAGTAAACGTAAGCTTCAAATGTAAAATTAGAATTTCAGGATAAGAAAAGATTCTATCATCACCCATTCGACTAAACGAACTTTTTTTTTAAATACAATTTTTTAATTCATATTTTACCATTTTGGTAGTATTCATACTACAGAAAGATTAAATTTTAATTTAAATCAAATTATAATTATTATTAACTACGGGAAACAGACAGAGAAAAATACACTCCAGCGCCGGGATTTGAACCACTGTACTGGAAATATAGAGGCCCGTGGTTCAAATCCCGGCGCTGGAGTGTATTTTTCTATGTCTGTTTCCCGTAGTTTATAATATTTATAATTTGATTTAAAATACAATTTTTTAGTAAAACTAACAGCGACACCGCTATAAAGTGATAACGATCGTTAAAACTATTGAAGAGGACCTAAACGTTTAAAAATGAGAAAACGAAATTTTTGCCGATATCTTACGTTCTAACTTAACGATTTTAATAAAATTTCATATACTTCGTCTAAAGTACAATTGAAACAGACATAGAATTTTAACTTCATACAGGGAAAATGTTTATGCAGTGAAGTGATACATTTTGTAATTGTTGAAAAAGTGATGTCCGGAGCGTGTAGTTGGTGAGTGGAATAGTAAGAATGCAGGGGGCTCCCCCTCTACTAGACTCTCTTTTACAATCACTCTTTAACTATCAACTGATCATGATAGTCTATTTTCTCAATATTCAATGCATGTTTATTTTATATCATTATTGTGTATATACTTAAAAATAATTATAAAGTAAATAAATAATTTTGTTCTTTTAATTGTTTGACTCTGCTTAGTTAGCGTAGTATATCTTTTAATTTTCTCTGTTCTCTAAATCCACCATGCATAAGTAGTTAGCATCGTGGAGGGAGGACACTTAGTAGTGTGATTTTATAATTAACATGTAATGAAAAGCTTAAGGAACTTTCTTCCTACCGGGTGTCCCGCGACACCGCACCCGTATTCTTTCTTCTGCTTCTTTTATGTCCCTATTCAGCCAACAGCAGATATAACAAGATAGTGGGATAGGTCCTTTATAAAACGCTCAAGATATTTCGATATTAGATCTTGGATTTCAGAAGAGTTTAGTCGCATTCTTCTGATATTCGCTAATCACACTTTGTACGTATATTTTTTTTTGTAAACTATAATTTTTTCCTCGTTGAAAAGCGACTTAAACTCGTATATGTACATAGTTTTATTTAAATGGACCATATATGGGCTTAGTGGCATTTAAATGCAATATATTTTTTTAATTTATATTAAATGGGTTTAGCAGTTAACGCTCCACTCTTCTGGACCTTGAAACGTGTAAATCTACCAACATTTAAATTATTATTATTATTATTTATTTATTAAACCCAGTTTAGAGTTATATGTTCGATACGCGTGGTGAGTTTTTTACTTGCTATAATTAAAACTTGAAACATCGTCGATGACATTTTTTACGGATTTATAGTTATATATATTTATAGTTATATTTTTTATTACTATTATGATATGTGTAGCCAAAAAATATAAGTTTATCTCTGATCAAGTCAACGTAAAGCAGGAGAACGTAGTGATTAACATTTCACCGACTATTGTTATATTTTTTAACATTTATGAATTTTTTTAAAGTCTGTTGGACTTTTTTCTTGATAAATTTGTTAGTAGCGAATGTATTAGAACCGAAATATCTAAGATTTCTTGAGTTAGGGTTTCAATCAAGGATATCTGTATTCTAGTTTCCAAAATCTTTATTACTTATTTTATTTATTTTCAAATATTTTACTTGTAAAATGTGAACGGGTAACGTTGCCGGTATCATAACATTTAGGTATCCCTAAAGAAGGAATAAAATAAACCTGTGTTGACTCGCCCTTTGTAAATTTTCAATTATACTTATGACAAATGAATCAAGCACCGGAAGAATTATCGAATGGGTGTTCAGCCAGGCGTATTGTTTACTTAATGAGCCGGGTGGGCCCAAGTGTGTGTAGATACGGACTTGTGGTGCCGAGCCAGCGTTCCCCTGAGATTCTTACTAAATCCCGATGGTACTTAGCCGAATCGATCAGTTAGGTCCCTACTGAAAAAATAATGCTTGTGGTCTCACCGTCATCAATAACTATGGGGAAAAATACATGTATTATATATATTTACCTTTTATCTTTTATATATTATTTTTTATATATTATCTTTTATATTTATCTTTTATATATTATTAAATATATTTATTATATATTTACTGTAGCCTTCGATATTAAAATGTTCTAAATCAAACTGCTTGAAAGATCTTTATAATTTAGTATTGGTAGGATTAATCCATAATCACATTTTTTGTTTTAGAAAACTTTTGGCATTCTTGCGAATAAAACTTGAAGAGTAAACGGGATGAGTTTTTGTTAAATCATAATTACAAACTACGAGAATATGATTGCAATTCTTCGTTATTATTAAGAAAGAAACTAAAAGAGTAAATTTAGTTAGATAAAACATTGGTTATTATTGCAATCTGAAAATTAATGAACTATTCTGGTCACAAAAATCAATACCAACCAATAAGAAAATTTGGAAATGATTTTTGTCAATAAAAATTGTTATTTGTTTTCTTCTACATATTTATTAAACCTTGAGTATCGCTTTATGAAATAAGAATAATCAAGAAACTGTATATTATCTAATTTCAAACTTGGTACTAAGGTAAATACAACACTTTCCTTGAATCATAAATAAATATAGCTATGTCCTAAAGAGAAGGATTTCTAAAAAAATGTTTGATTTTTTTCTAGCTTACTTTTTTTCAAAAAAAGGGAAAAGAAAAAGAATTTCTTTTGTGGAAGGGGGATTCTGCCGGAGGTACTTAACCTTAAAGCAAAGTCATTTATAAAAGAGGAAAGAGTGCGCGTGCGCGGATCTAAGGCACCGTCCTATTGGTCGGCCGGAAAGCCGGATCAATTCTGCACGATTCCACGTCCACGCCTTCACACCCTCGCAACCCGTCCAGAGGCGACGGAAAAACAACCACCGCAGAAGCAAACGAGCCATGCACATTAACGCTACCAGAACTCTTATATCCAGTGTACGTCACGAGAGTGTAACTTCGACAAACCACCATACTTAAAAATATAAAAAATCTGTGTATACATATGTTACCGGCAAAACTCAAAATCACAGTTAAAACTAGAATTTCCTAGCCAGAACTATAGCTCTAGTGAAGAACTTTTGTCAAAACTAATCGCAAACATTTCTTAGTACCAGTTTTCCTAACTTTTCGAAGTACACATGTTCTTGCAAATACACCGCGGAAATCCCTGAGATGTCAGTTCCGCGTACTGGCTGCCATCCTCAAAGAAATCTCCTTTTCTAGGACGGTTTCTGGCAAAAAGGACTTTTCCTTGCAAACGCTCCATTTTAGTCAAAACTAGTTTTAGCAAGGAATAATTCACGTTAACAGCGAATTTATTTATTCTGGAACGCACAAATGGTTGGAACTGTAAAGTATGCAATCGTACATATTAAGTTAAGTATAGGAACAAAAAATGGAATTCGAAATCGTATTACTCATCCAGCTTAGGAATAATCTCATAATTTAGGAATGTCAAAATAGCTGATTTACTTTCATAAACGTAATTTCGTCATAATTCTAAATGAATGTTATTCAAATCTATAGGTAGGGGAGACCGGGGCTGGTTGTTACAAGCTGAATTAAATTTAAAATAATGCGGAGAGGTCTACAACGCATGTCTCATTCTGTCAAGGACAAGATACCTTAGTTCTTCCGTTATCTGCTTGAGCTACCTTCATTCTACAGATATGTACTCATTAATGTTTTAAATCCCTAAAATAAAAATAAATCGGTCCGATACAACTTTCTCATATACGAGTTCATAATTACTTAGCTCAGTGTTTTCCATTTATAATTTTTCGTGTTTTCGTAGGTAGATTTAATTATTATTAAATATTTCATTAAAATTCATCATAAAAATAACTTCTCATCTGCAAGGAATCGAACCGGACCTCTCTCCTTTCGCGTCTAAACCTATTTTCTCAGGAACTAGATTTTTCCAGAGAAAACGACTAAAAATGGTTAAATATATTGTTTGATTCTTATTTAAATGGACTGCATTTTAAAAAATGTTAAATCGACATTTTTGGAACTGTTTTTGAGAAATAATTTTTCTTAATGTTTATCCAAAGTTTTGTAGACCCCCCCCCCCCCCAAGAAAAACCATTTTCTTGGACCTTCTCCCCTGAAAACCATTTTCAGGGGACCTCAAAACGTGTGAATCCATCAAAATATCAAATTTGATTTTTTTGCGCCATTATAGACTTTAAATGAGAACGTAAAAATGGGTCCTATAAAATATGTTGTGCAATCTTCATATGGTTTAATGTAGCTTTATTATATTCTAGATTGAAAACAACGTTTATTAAGCTTAATATTAGATTTTTTAAACTTATGTAGGTAGACGCTTTACTTTTACTCGATTGCGTCTAAAATGGGAGCAGGGGGCTGGTTGTTACGGGGTAAGTTGGTACACTGCTACCAACCCTAGCTATTTAAATGATTAAATACACTGTTTCAACCGAGATTTTGTTCAACCTATACTTATAATAAATAAAAACTAGAAGAAAAATATAAATTATTAATATTTTTGTGTCAAACCGACATCATTTTCTTATTTAAAGTAGTATTTTGATATTTTCTTATTTATGAGTAGAATATAATTAATTATAAGAAAATTCTAGCAAACTGTTTAAAATTCACATATAAGCTATACTTTTTTCTCTTTTTTAATTTTATTTTTAGGAATGAGAACCTACAAGAGAAACTCGGAAAGGGGACAGCGGTTAAACATGATTAACTTAAAAATTTTTTTTTTTGCTTTTCTTTCTATTTAATTTGTTTTGAAAAATTTTAAGCTAGTCATTGTCACTCATAGGTTATTTATTTTCCTATATTTACTTACATTTTATTATTTTTTTGTGTCCTTACCTATTGTTCCTCCTAAGTACCTAAATTAAAACAAATTGTTGAACATGATTTTGTTTTCATTTTTATTACTCAATAAATGTAATTGAAGTTCATGAAATCATATTACTAGAATCTAAAATGCACAAAAATGTTTTCGAATGAGGTACCTGATAAATTCAAGACATTTAGATTTACCTAATTATTTCTAACAACTATCAACATGCAAATTCCTTTACCAATATATAACTGTAAAAACTACCCTATTATCTGTTATAACTTACCCCATAGTGGGGTAGGTGGTTACAATTTAAGTTGTCTTAGCTTATAATTCCCTATACTGTGACCAGAAAAAAATAATTGAGGTAGCCAACATTTGGTTTTAATTAAAGGACTCATGTTAAATTACTTTCATAAAACTTATTTACCAAAAAAAAAAATGTAACCACCAGCCCCGGTCTACCCTACTGCTTTTATTGATACCCGAATTGATGCAGATGTGAATTAACTTAATTTGTTTTTTTCTTTTGTAATTAGGTTGATCGGGACATCCTAAAAAACACAAAATTTGGTTATTACTATAACACGATGTGATCATCGACGTAAAACATCTCACCTCTCTGGAATTCAAACTTTCACCACATATTTCGGTGTTTAGACTCTGATATTATGCGAGTTGCAAATACATTAACCACTCTTTCTGATTTTTTTTTTTTTTTTTTTTTTTTTTTTTTTTTTTTTTTTTTTTTTGTATTTTACTTTCAAAAATCGATGTGCTTAAAAGCTACTGGAGAGGCTGAATGTTCAATGCATGGGGGATGCATTGCTTAAAAGTATACCCTTTACATCTCTTTGATAATATTTGTTTGGAACTGATAATTTTAGTATCAAGTATTATATTTTATAAATTTTATTTTATTCCTTAAATTTTTATGATCGTTAGTTTTACTAATATTTTGATACACGCATGAGTACAAAATTAGTAATTAATAAAACTTCACATCCTTAAACAACTGTGTCGTTTTCAAACTCTTTCAAAATTGAATGATATTTTTGAGTAGAATTACCTGGGTGACGAGATGCTGGAATGGTGGCGCCGACGGATCTATCCTATCGAGGTCTGTATGGAGAGCGAAATCCGTTAAGGCTTTCCAAGGAGGCTGGTAGGTCGTCACTTCGATGGGGTTCATTCCCAGAGGACTTTCGTGTCGGACTGGACTTGACGCCACCATAGGGATGCCCTGCATACTCCCATAACCTAGCTTCCTTCCGTCCTAACAATCAAAAAAATTAAGATTAACATCTCACGAAAGGCCATTTTAAAGGATATATAATTGTGTGTCCCCAGGGGCGTATAAGGTGTGTCTGCAGCGTATGGCCTACAGGGGCCGTAACTATACAGGGGAGTGACGCAAAGTCTAAGAGTATGCAACATGAATGCTTATTCCCTGGTGAACAGCTTAAGCAGACTATCGTTTCAAGCTTGAAAAAAACCTCGATATTGTTGTGTATATATTTATAATTTAAGTTATTACTGTATGGCACCACGAGTACAAACTCCTGGTGGAGTCTCCATCTTTATGTCCTTTATTGCATTGCAAAGAGTTAAGCAACTAGAATTTTAATGACAAATTACTAAACGGCTAAACAATAATAAAAAGTAATTCTCATTATGGCAAAATAGGAAAGATATTTGTCCTCATGGTAAGAAATGAGGTGAAATCTGATTTGGTATACTATACGTGCAGGAAGGAGGGTCGGATGATAATTAGATGATGGGAACGGGATTACACCGGACCAAAATTACACGTGACTAAATTAATCTTGAAACTGAAGACGATACAGGGAGGCATCCCTTAATCGCATCAGTAATTCCGTATCGCTGGTGGCATACTGTATTACCCCAACTCGAAGGTAAAGCGATTTTCTTACGTATATCCATCCCATTACCCAAACCTTGTAAAATCGTTTTGCGGAACAAATGGAGTCAATGGATTTAATTCGAGCGAACTGGTAAATCCTACAAAATCGTAGTTTGATTCATTTTTGTCTTAAAAGTGGGTAAAAAAAAAAAACACTATTTCGGTAGGTCACCTCTACAGTCAAGTGACTTTTTGAAGGTGATCATTTCGAAGGGTTTTGCTAAAACATAAATTTTCACATTACGAATCCACATCGGATCTAAGTGTTTTACGAACGGCTTGGATTTTATAGTAGTATAACAAAAAAGAATATAGGGAGTGACTGAAATATAAGAGCAGTTTTGCCTAGACTTATGTTAGTAAAGATAATCATACATGTTTATGTTTGCCGGCCCTTGACTAAGGTCAATCCCCACGGGACACTGTCTCTGCTAACAATTGAGAAACAAACATGTTGACCTAGAGCTTTCGGCATTGTTGATTCGTCCCCCCTCTTAGTATATGTTGACTAAATGTAAACCCGTATGCATTTGAAGCAAACATGTGGTGAAGAGTAGGAAAAAAGGAAAATTTATTAAATCACAACTAGTTTTTAGAGATATCAAATGAGTTATTCGACTTTTTGTTTCTGGAGAGTGGATGAAATCAATGTGCAAGATGCTTAACCCTAGTGATATCACTACGAGATACTTTTAAACTAACATTCAGATTTTTAATATTTATTTTCACAACACAAATGCTTTGCAAGCGAGCTTTCGGCTAGTTCTTGAATTTTTTAGTTAATGTTTCTTTTTTCTTTTTTTTTTTTTTTTTTAAATAGAAGATATTTACGTATATAAATAGAAAGGAAATGGAACAACAAAGTTAGACTAGCTAAACACCGAAACTGACCTACGTCGTTTATAACCTACCCGATACTAAATTATCCGGTGTGGATCTGGATTTAGAGGTCTTAATTTGCTCTGGAGAAAGCGATAAAGATACGGCAGTCTATATCTGTTAGTGATCCGTCGCCTTCATACGAGAGACGTCGATATGAGTTTCGAGTGGTTCCGAGTGTAAATCATAAAGCATGGAGGGAGGCTAGCGTTGATGAACCGGCGCCTCGAGTTTTAAAATAGGACCTACGATAAATCTGGGAAGGCTGGCTGGCAGAGAACACAAGTTGTCCATTATGAGTGTTTGTATATGTTTACAAACATCGTCAGTTCTATCCCGTGTTCCGGACCACACGGAACCACCGACCGCATCAAACGCCAATCAAAAATCATAATTTTCTTCTCTTTTTTTATACACCTCGGAGGTTCTCCGACAAATATCTGTCTATACAGTATTTATACTCTATAAACATGAGCTTTGAAGCGCCTCTATCTCATTTCTTTAAAATAAAAGCGAGGACGCGTCAAAATATCATTGTTTTTTTTTTAGCTTGTGACTGACGATAATATGTCGATCGTAAATTTTCTACAATTTTTTTCGACACATCATCAAATCAAAACCAAGTGTCGAAAACATTTTGACGAATGAATCATAATACCAAGGAGATATTAAAACGCGAACGAAACTACCCACCGAGTTAATATTAACATTTCAGAAAATGGACTACCGAAATAACACTTAGACCGAAGAACCTGAGTATGATTTCTAAAAAAACATAATATTTTACAATTATTTTTGTCTCTCGGATTACATTACAATTTTCAATTTTTCGTAGCTACAACGACTATTGTTATTATTATCCTTTAATTCTAAATTAAAATGTACATTGTAAAACAAACGTACACATTCCTTTTGAAAGTATAGTTTAAAAAAATTCAAAACACATGTAACATCCCGTAAGTGATTAAAGGTGCATACTTGACAACGAAAAGTAAGTATAATCTATACATCCATTGGAGAAATGTTCTGAGAACTATCTAGACGGAAAGTATAAAGCATGTAATTCGAACGTACATAACATACTGCGTGATTGTACCTCCTATCTTACTAACGTGTAAATTACAGACGTGTCTTTGTGTTTCAATGACGTCATAAATGCAATACTGCCTTATTCCGTAGATTTCATACGTTTGAGTTTATACTTTCATGGGCGTATGCATCCTTTAGAGAACGCCTGGCCATGTCATATACTTATGTAAGTATGTTTCATACTGTATTTAGGCCTACATTTTTCTCAGTGAGTAAAACATTGACAATTATTATAATAGCTTTATTACTCTTGATCGTAATTGTTTAAGGAAGTTATTCGATTTCAAAACCATTAGTGGGGAAAAAATAAATCTACAAAAGGATTGTCTATCTGTCATAGTATGAATAAGTGGTGTTTCTTTTTATTAAAAAAGGAATATCTAACATGTTATACTAGCGGCTGTCAAACTAAAAGCCGTGTTTCTATCCCCCTCTAGACTCCATCAAAAACTTCACCAAGAAATTAGTCGGAGTAAATTAATTATTAGTTTTCTCTTTAAACACCAACCTAAACACATTTACTTAAGAGCTTTATCAAATTAAAATTCTTTTGTTTACTATCAATAATTCTGACTTTTTCCTTTTTTTACTTATTTATATACTAATATAAATAGGTATAAAAAGTATTATAATAGTTAAAAGAAATTGATCGAGTTGTTGGAGGTATTCAAACCCTAAAGAAATTGTATCATTTTTCAAGAAAGACAAAATCATGTTGTCTATGGAAACGCATTAAGTCCCGCAAAAAAAACCATGTAATTATAGCACATAAGTTGTCTATCATGTTATACGATGTTGCAGACTCTCCACATTGTTCCATTATTTAACATAATGTTGTTCAACCATTTTGACGCTTTAAAATATTATTATAGACTACTAGTTCGTGTTACTGATAGATTAATAATAATTATTGTAAATATACTGTCGAACCTATTTGAAATTAATAAGATACGGAGTAATTCCAATAACAACATTATTATCAGTGGCAATAAAATAAGAGTTATAAGTTACAGAAAATAACATAGAATAAACAGGTCAAGTGTGTGCTAGTCAGCACACATCGATGACACAACACTGTGTCATCCGTAGGTGACAAAGTGTTGTGTCATCCGTAGGTGACACAGTGTTGTTTGAGTAGTATCTATTGATGTAGCTTTTTAATATGCTGGTAGGTATATGATAGGAATGGTTTCGGATGACAGGTTTCGGATAAGAGGATTTGTGTGGAAGGAAACTGAGTGGTGAAAGGATCTGTAGCGGGAAATGGCTAGGTCTCGGACGAATGGGATGTTGAGGTCGTTGTGTAAGGTTTGGTTGGAGACGTAGTAGGGTGCATCTACTATGGTTCTGAGGATCAAAGATCCTCAGAACCATAGTAGATGCACCCTACTACGTCTCCAACCAAACCTTACACAACGACCTCAACATCCCATTCGTCCGAGACCTAGCCATTTCCCGCTACAGATCCTTTCACCACTCAGTTTCCTTCCACACAAATCCTCTTATCCGAAACCTGTCATCCGAAACCATTCCTGATAACCCTCCCAGGCGCCTGAAGCGGCAATGGCCTCGTGATTTATTAGCCTAAACCCCTAAGCCTAAGCTATGTAAATTAATTAATTATAATCACAGCCAATAAGCTCTGTCACTGGATAGCTGTCTTATATCTGCCAATGTCAAGTCACTATTATACAACTGATCATTATTGCTTATAACAAGGAATTGTAGTTGCAATAGTCAATAAATGTTAAAAAAAAAAAAAAAAAAAAAAAAATATGCTAAAAAGCCTACTTTGAATTATCCTATAAGTCTGATATTTTCAAAACACATAAACAAACTTCTGATAAAGTATTTTTGCCTGTGAACCGGACTATAAACATATAAATACGTCCAAAAGAGCATAATTATAAAAAAAACGTATTTTGTCAATAGAAACAGATTTTTTTTTTTTCAAATTTCCAAAATGTTGTAATTACTTTTGGTCGAAGAACGTTCAGGAATTTTTGCTTTTTACATAAGCGAGATAGAAGGGGGGGGGGTACACTTTTCGCACTAACTTCAAACTCGCCTACGCTCGCCCTATCAAGCTTATAACCAAAAAAAAATATATATTTTTATAATCAGCTCGACGTACCCTTTCATATGATACACCAAGGTCTCCAGAAAAAACCCTTGGTTTGCCTGCGGACCCTAAAAAGTTTAAAAATCCGAGGAAGATTAATATTTTTAAAACAAATTACTATGACTAAAAAGAAGATTAGTTTCAAAAGACGCAATTTGAAATCCGTGCACGAATATAATACATGGGTGGGTGTGTGTTTGTATTGGCCTTCACAGTTATTTTTAGCTAAAGAGTATTGCATAATAATTCCTGACATCGGAATTATAATTTATCATAAAGTCGCCTTTTTAATATAATCTAGTTGCTCGTTAAAATGGATCGTCGTTCTGGAATCCAAAAACAACGATAATAGAGATCAAAGACAAAGGTTGAACATCCACTTATACCTAAGCACGACCTATACATATCTGAGACCGGTCCAGCTCGCTGAAGAATTCTTCAAAAGGATATTTGGTTTGGAAGTAAAACGGGTGGGTTCTCTGTTAGGGTGGCGTCGAGACGGGAGGGTCGGCGCTAAGAGATTGCGGACGGACCTGGGCTCGTATCGAGCAGCAGCGACTTGGTATGTAAGCACCACGGAACGCATTAGCATTACGAGGCCCTCGAGCCAAGATAACAGGATCATCCCGGCCTTCTTATCTCCCCTTTTCCAGCATTACCCCTACTCCCAGACGTTTATTCGAGAAAAAACAAGAAAAAAGCTCTACCTCTCCAGCCCCGACTGAAAAAAGTAGAAAAAAATATGGAATACCGCGGTCGGAAACCGGCTCCTTGGAAAGATAAAGCTTCGGATGATAAAACGATGACTGAGTGATAATACGACATCGTAAAGACGAGACGGGCAACCTTATAAAACACGGACGTACACCTCCCGCCACCCCTGCACTCCTCGCCCACTTTAAATTATCCTTTCTCATACTTCTATAAAACAGGACAGGAAAAACCTCGGAATATTTTGAGAATCGTACCGTAAATAATTCTACTTGCTCGAATCCAAGAGAAAACTGTTAAAAATCGAATCACTAACAGACTTGGATTGTTTGATTTTGATACCATGACTTAGTTATTGATTCAAATTAATGCCTTTAAATAATTAAGGGAGATTTTTTTCTTGCCATAATACCATTGTTTTCGCTATTCAGTATTCCAATATTTTCACTACAGGTATAATAGTAGGGAAAAATTGGTTGAGCCTAAAGATTGAAAAAATATATATTAAATGTATTAGAAATGCTAATGTAAGGGTTAGTGTAAAAACCATGTTAGATTTATAAATACATAATTTATTGGCAAGTCTCTAAAACAATTAGTGGATACTAACATAGCTGAACAGTCTTATTTTCCAGACTTACCCATGCTTTGGTTGGTAAAATTTTAGTTTTGCAAGAGATGAAACTTTTAAAAAGAAAAAAAATAATGGCTCAAGGCTCAAATGTGAGCGAAGAGGATATGAGGATAAAGCCTCATTGATTGGTCGGTTCGGTGGATACTGTTGCCCATCTTTTCCCTGTCTTTGCTAAGTTAATTAGAGTTAGTGCCTATATACCTCCCGGCTACGCACTTTTCAACTTTCCCCATCCTCCTTAATCAAGTTTGTTTTTTAGGGTTGTGTTCTATCTGACATCAACAAAAGATATTTGATTGAGAGAGGAAAGTATGTACGAGGTTAAAGGTATAAAACCCTTTCACAAATTAAACTTTTAGCAACTTTGTAAACGAAACTTCTTTCTCTAATAGAATTTGTTAGGTTTTTCTTAGTTAAGGTATTCCCAACGAAGAAAAACTTACTGTTTTCTTTATTTTTTTGATGGAGGGATTTCAAAAGTTAAGCACGAAGCCGCATAGCTTCTATTTCTAACAGAAACCGAAATGTTCGTAGGGCTCGCAACATGTCATTATCACATTGACAAAAGAGAGTGGTTATCGAGTTAAAGAGAGCTCGTAAACAGAATAAAGCATTTGCCATTGCCACCGAAAATATCTGAATCCTGGTTAAATATTTACAGCCTTGATTGTTTCATTTAAAAATGCTTGTAGTTAAAGATGCGCCGGTAAACGAAAAATGTAAAGGTGGGGATACACTAGAGCATTCGCCCCGAATGAACTAGCATTCGCCCCCGAATGAGCATGCGTTCGCCCCCGAATGAGCAAGCGTTCGCCCCGTTTTACATAGATATGGGTAGGGCGACCCGAATGGAAACGCATGCTCATTCGGGGTGAATGCTCAAGTGTATCCCCGCCTTAAGCTATCGGGTGTTTAGATATCTTGTGACTAATTTCTTATTATTTTGTGAAAAAAGCTAATGTGTTTTCTTTGTCAATGTGGCACGAAGAACCCTACCATCTAGATGAAGAACCTTAGCTACTTGGTTAAGCATATCTTAGGCTTCATTTAATGTAAATGTCGGTCCTTTTGGCGAAAAAGAGAACTGTTTCAAAACCGTACCGTACCAATTAAAACATGCTGCATTGTGTTCTTAATCACTGATCATTAAGATATTTGCTGACTAACTTAGAAAAACACTTAAATTATGGGAAAAGAAACTCCCGAAATGTATAATGTTTACCTTTTCCTGTTGCATTTGTTGTTTCATAGCGATGGCCCGTTTCTTATCTTTGCACCTCTTGTTCTGGAACCAAACCCTGATGACTCTCGGACTGAGACCCGTCATTTCAACTAGCTGCTCCTTCATAAGTGCGTCTGGTCTCGGGTTGGCCGAGTAGCAGGTTCTTAAGGTGTGAAGTTGTTTTTCGTTGAGCACTGTCCGTACCCTGGTCGGTTTGCCGTCACCTCCTCCCCCGGCCTTTCTACCCACTCCCCCTCCCCCTCCTTCCCGTACTTTGTTACACCCAGACTCCGAGGAATCTGAAACATAAAATTATATATTAAAAAAAAAATTGGATTTAATACGTGTCGCATTCAAGTGGGTGAGATAAGGTACCTCGGGAAAGATATCTGGAAAAACTAGGAAGAAACGAAATAAAAACACCATACGAGTCTCAAAGTACAACGAGCATCTCTCGAACAGGATAGGGAATGCCCAATTGAGATGGTTTAGCCACACTCAAAGCATGGTAAAAGTGAGATATCCTAAACAAGAAACGCGATGTCGGGCAACTCGGCCGCGAGGACAAAAAAAGAACATCACCTCTCCCTGAGTGCCCAACACACACAATGGTCGAGCGCTGTGCCAATCTCTAAATATAGAACATCCTGGAAGCCCTTCTGTAACGCCTCCACACCACGATAAAGGTGGAAGAGGCCAGGATTAAGTAAGTATTTAGTAGATTATTGATACAGATGACTCATTTAACTCTTGTAATTTTTGGTATTATGGTAGGCACAAGAAGAAGATACTGTCGATACCTTTTTAGGATTTTAATTTGTAATAACAAATAATCAAAGAGTAAAATGGTAGGCATAAAAGCACAAATAGAGGAAATAAGTTTGTCACGACGTTTTGCTAAATATACTCATATATACCTGTATAGATGAAGTATAGTATGGCAAAACAAAGCAAATATAATATATTATTTAATCATATTTACAAAAGCCTTGGAGTTACTAAAAGGCTTAGGTAGTTGTAGTTGAATATTCGAACTTACTCTTGTTAAATAGAGCTAGCATCAATCCTTTTGGAAAGGGGATCGTTTAGCGAAGCAAACTTGTAACTAAATTTGCTTCACAAGCCTTACAGTACCTAACTAGGCTTCGACATATTCTCATCAGCTATGGAATATTTTAAACCTTCTCACTTTTTCCTCTTGTTATATTTTAAATACATTAACTAACAAATTGAATTGAACTATATTGAATATTTAAACTGGCTGAACTAAATTTAGACCTTCGTATCAAATATTATATTAACAAGCCATAATATTGAAGCAAGTCATTAGACTCTTGTTTAATGAATCTTTTTACAGTAAAATGTTCAAAAGTTTTGTATTTAAATTTGCAATAAATAACTATTATTTATTCATTTATACTATGAATATAAAATATTAACTGTTTAATAACACTTTGAAACAATCTGAACAATATAGTGATCCGGTTTATGTGTTCATAATTCGCCCAGCTAACCTAAAATTCTAATTGCTCAAAATATCTCTGTTAGCAATCAACTTTAAATTTAAATTATTTTAAACTCTTTGAAAACATACATTATTATTATTTTATTTTATTTTTTTATCAGCAGTACTATTATTCATAATAAATTATTTAGTTTCTATTCTCCTCGGAGAAGCAATTTATATTTTATTCCATTTTGCCCATTTCTTATGATTATCATTTATTTTTTATTGTTTAAAAATCAGCAATTATTGGTTAAAGTGGAACAATATCTCCTTCGATTACACAGTTACACAATAATCATAATATCTCCTTTTCACCTCCTACGTTTGGAATCCATTAATGGGATCTTTCTCAAATGAGTTGCTCGTGATGGAATAACAGCTAGAGTCAAGTTCAGTATTTTCCAGTCTTTTACATTCAGGAGAACCCTATAGAAATATTTAATCAATTCTTGAGGACAACCCACGACAGAATATTATAGAATATGTAATTTAATTTTACAGTTTTAACAGTAGCCTAATTTACAACTTCTATGTTTGAATAAGTTCTATTAGTTTAATAAGTCTGTATTTTTCTGATTGCTTGTTTCTTTGGTTTTACGATTTTCTATTTGCTTGTGTTTTTGATGGTTTTATGGGTTATTACTTATTAGGGCTTATGTTAACTGATAAAGAATAAAATTTATAAAATGTACACATATAATGTTTTATGGGAGGCTTAAAATAGTTATTTACGCACCAAGGGAGTAAAGTCATTGTACCCTGACCGATCAAATTGGTTCCTCAGGCGAAGTTTAGAAAACCATAACTCCCGAGGCGGAGCCGAGGGAATTAATTATCACTTGGGTACAACTGATTTTTAGTCGAGGTACGTCCAAGATTTTGTCTACAGAAGGGGGAAAAATAAATTGAATAAGATTTTAATTTGAAAAAATTTAAATAAACAAAAAGTAAATATTTCTATGTTTATTTTATAAAAAAAAAAAAAAAAACAATAGTTAGATATAATATGAACAATTTACAAAATAAATTTAATCATGTTGAAATAAAATTATAGATAGTAATTATTTGAAATTGGAAGAACCAGCTGATAGCTGATTTTAGTCGTATATTGAATAGAATTGTCAACTGATGTATATACTCGTACATGTGGATTAGTAGATCTACATTTAGAAATTATGATTTCCCCTTTAACTAGTTTGTTTGTTTTACTGATGAATCACCATGGTAACCTTTGTGAAGGTTACATGTGAAGATAAAATTATAGATTTAGACATTAAACCAAATGAAATTGTTTATGAGCATGAGCAGTTCATGATTCCCTCCAGTGTTGCCCTAGGGTAAGTAAGGTTGGTGCTAAATATTCAAAATATCTATGACGCGTTCTTCTTCTTCTAGTCTGGTCGAATTTAATCAATCTTAGTTTTTAATAAAAATAAATAATACAATTAAAATCAGAAAAATGTTCATCGTTGTTTCAATATTCCGTTATTAAAAGAGAAGGAATACTTTTTGTGTTCCAATTTATCAAGGAAATCATTCTCCTCTTGATTTTTATCAATTTATTACAAGGAAATATAATTTGCCAAGTTATTTTTCTATTCATTTGATGTTTACATTACTGAGTAAATTTTATCTTCCTTCCTAAAGCCCCAAGAGCCCCGCTTCCAATTATTGAAACAGAGCTTTTTTTAATTTTTAACTTTTAAAATAATATTTCTTTTTACTGAGTTGGTTTTAATGGTCTCTCTTTTTTTTACGTCTATTGCTTTTCATCCCATCTAGATATTAACTTTGAAGTAATCAAATCAATAAAATGTAGGAAAAAGTTTAATCACTCTACGCTTATCATTATACTACCGTGTGTATACCATGTCATTTTTTTTTTCTATCAATTTGTTAGAAAATTTAGTTTCTTTCCTTGCGGTCACTAATAAATCTCTATTTATAGGTATTTGAGAATAGTGCCGTCAAATAATGAAGAACTTATTACTCAAAAGACAAACTATTAATCCAACAAATAATAAATTTATATAATTATTCTTTTGTCTTAATGATTGAGAGTAGATTAAGGTCAAAATATTTAGGAATAGTTACACCTGGATCGTGAAGAAGAAATAATGTGAGCGTGAGGTTACGGCACTGCGCCAGGCTTACTCCCAGCAAGCTTGCCGCAGTCTATATTTATTTCAACAATAATGCGTGAATCCAAACGGCTAGCTGACAACGGCGATACAATCAAGGCATTATTATCAATTATAATTGTTATTATAATGGCAATAAACCGTTTTATAATGCCAATAAAGTTTTAATTGGCAGTAAATACCTATTAACCCTAGAACGATTTATTGGGGTCCCACAGACCCCATACAAACTATATTTAAGTTTTTTTTTTAATTTCTCTAAAACTAGACTCCCTTCTAATTTACCTTTGAACCTTTCTGTGTGAATTCTGATAACAATACCTATGTTATTAGTTTTAGTTTTCTTTCAGTATTCATTAGAATTAGAGTTGGGGTCCCATAGACCCCTGTGTGCCATTAACGTAATTGTTACATATATCGCTGGTAACTGTCTTATTTTTTTAGTGTATTAAAAAACTTATTTTATATTTTTTTTTTGGGCTGCTAAAATGTTTAAGACTGTCAAAAGTTCCAAAATAAAACTTTTATTACTATTAGTAGACGTATATAACTTGTTTCAAGTTGAAGATTTAGTGGATCACAGTAAGGATGTAAGGCCAAAAATGCTTAATATTGATAGAGCATGTAAGAATATTTTTTTTTTTTTGTAATTTTTGTTCCTGTTATCTGTAAAACAACTCTTAATATATATAAATAAAAAAATATTAACCCAATCTAACGACCACCAAATTTTATATATATATTTGTTTTTAATGTACAAATTTTTCTTAACAAAATTTTGATGAAAATATATATGTATACTATTTAATTTTTTACTATTTTTATTTGTTTTGGTCAAAATTAAATGGTATTTTTAGTATGAAAAATTATACTTACAAAAATGTATAAATAATTAAAAAGAAAATGTTTATTTATTTAATTTAACCCATTAATTAATTGGGGTCTCACTGACCCCTGTGTGGAGTTTAAGTAAAAAAAAATATGTGTGTCGTTCTAGGGTTAAACAATGTTTTCGTAATTTTATTTTATCGGTCATCGAATACAGAATATTTTAATCGTACTAATATCAAATAATAAAATATATATCTATAATAATAACATCATAACAATAAAATATAATAATATACTTGGGTATCTGTGCGTGGAGTCGACAACGCCCAAGAGGCCAATCCCTCAACTGCTTTGATAGGCTGACTTTATTTGGGAGAGGGTCTGGAACTTGGCCCTTTTTTCACAGTTAGGTTATTGTTGGGGATTATTTTTATCTATAATAGAAAAATCTAAAGAAAAGTCAACAGAAATAATTGTTGAGTAGTCTACTAAAACTCTTAGATGGTTAAAATTAGAGTTGAACACTAGAATTGAAGCTTTGTGTTTTTTTAATTAGGTACATTAGATAATTAAAGACAAATTGAGGAGCCCTACAAGATATCATTTACTATTTGTAGTATTGGCAGGGGCGGATCCAGGGGGGGGGGGGGGCGAGGGGGGCGACCGCCCAGGGCCCCGCGGCTTGGAGGGCCCCGCGCCATAGAAAATTAAAATAAAATACTTATACTTTACAGGCAAATTTATAGTTCATAGTGATTTCATATTTTTATTCATTGATCATAGTGATTTCATATTCATATTTTTTTTAAAACAAATAAATAAAACACTGAATTTATCAAGATACTACATAACCTTAATCGTTTGATAATGTACAGAGATATGTAAAATAGACAAATCCTGTAAAAAAGGAATAATAAAAAAAAACTAAGTATATCGGACAGTACGACATAATTGGGCCAATTAGTGCAGTTTTACCAATTGATGTCAAAGAGAAACTTCACCTCAGAGATGCATAAAAACGGTGTTTAGAGAGGTCATATTTACAAAATTTCCCCCCCCCCCCGGGCCCCCATTAAAATGTGTCTTTGAAAATTAAACTAAAAACACGGCACTAAAATGGAAAGTTATAAGCTGAGAATATGAATTCTAGGAGTAAATTTAAAGTGCTTAAGCTTGAGTGTAGAATTCAAATGATAGGACTGATCACAAATAACACTGCTTAAGTGATAAACTTTTTATTTTACAATGATAATTTTACCATAAAACACAAAATATCATGAAGAAGCATAAATAGTTAAGTATAACAAAGCTTAATTATTTCAATTAAAATGTTTCTTTTCGATTACGTTTGCAAAGAAAAAGAAAATGATGATTAGTTGAAAACTATATAATTTGAAGGGTTTATGTTCAAATAATATGTTTGATTATAATCATAAGCAGAATTGAAATTATTTTCAAAGTTTTGAATTATTTTGAGAGCAAAAACGTTTGACTGGCCCTAAGTGAAGAGAAATAGCCGTAAAATAGGATCAAGTTATAAGTGGTTTATTATTAAGTTACTTTATTGTTTTTTATCAGCAATCCCCGCCCTATCCTAGGGGGCCCCGCCATTTTATCTCGCCCAGGGCCCCGCAAGATCTAGATCCGCCACTGAGTATTGGAGAGAAAGAATACGGTTTTTAGGAATTGAATAGATTCGTTTATAAAAGATCTTAAGTAAGTCTTAGTCTTAACGTTGTATCTGATGGGAACTGAGACCCGACGTGACAGAGCGAGGGTGGTCACCCCTCCCCGCACCCTCTAGTTTAAATAGCTCGTCGTACTGAAGAGCCTCGGAGGTCGCTTCGAGAGTTGTCAAAATAGAGAGGCGCGCTCCCTAGGATAAAGGAACCGTCTGGAAAAACACGTCAGTATTGCCACTGAGTGAGAAAAAAAAGAAGGAAAAGAGGGGTTGTAGCTAAAATCTAAACAAAGGATCGACGACGCCGTCTGACTATGGCACGCATCACTTGCAGCGTTAAACAGTGACAGCTTCTTCAGTATCATAGAGTCTACTTAAAACAGGACTCCTCATAAAATCCTTTTTATATTGAAAGTGTCGAGTCTTTTTAGTTCCCAATTGCACACCAACTAACCAATTGTTACGTATTTATATTGCGCATTTGCATTTGAAATAAGAAAATGTCGAGGTTGTGAAAAATGGAAGGCAAAAGACAAACTTACTGGTAAGTAGGGTCTAAAGGAAAAAATTAGAAGCTCACTTTTGCGATATTTCGACCCCTCTTTGGGTCATCTTCAGACAAACTTACAGATAAATCCCGAAAACGTGTTGGCAAATACCGACAAATAAAAATTAAAAGAGGAAGAACAGAGTGAGCGATGTTCTAATGATGAAACTACTTCAAATTTAATTTATGTATTACCTCTTATTTTATTGGAAATACCATTTCTCGTATTTCCGAAAAAAAGCTGCAATTAGGCTATTGCAAATACATTGAGGGATAAATAATTGCAGTGAATAAGGAATATTCACTGATTCAGCGAGTCCTATTTGTATAGTGCGACAAGTTACTGCAGACGGACTGAAATATATCGGGGTATGAAGTGGCCTGATCCTCTATAATTTATTGCTGTAATACACGAATATTCGTCGTTAAGTCTGGACTCTAGCCTGCGTACGTAAACAGTAATTTTGATTGTTTACAAATATTGTTAGTTGGTAAAGGATTACAGGCTCACAGCTAGGGTAAGGGATAAAGCGAGGATTAGTTGACCGTCGGGCAGTTTCCTATTAGCTAATGGCCTCGGTCCTTTTTGCATATTAAACAAGTATTATACCTTGCCCTCCGTAATTACACGAGCAAGGGAGACTCCACGACGGTCAATCGATAGAGTAATCGGCCACCATTAACTTCCTACAGATATAAAATTACTTGAGACTACCGTGACGTGCGCTACGGGAGGGGACGGCCGCGACTACCGCACGCAACGTCAGCCCTTCACTGGAGAAATTTCTGGGAGACAAGGATCTCGTGGCAGGGAAAAGCCCAGCAGCCGGACACTACCACACCCGACAGAAATAACTTTATACAAACTGTCCACCACTGGACAATGAGAATGTTCGTGTCAGATACGTTAAGGCGACCTCTCTTAAGATGAAAACGTCAACTTGGCATAATTATACCGTGAAATCAATATTACTTATGTTTTCTCCCGAAGCATCATTCACAGCTCAGTTAAACAAATAATGTGAGGCTAGAAATTTGTTTAGAGAAACAGTCTAGACCTAAAAACTTGCAACAATGTGCTTTCCTCGACAACCTAGTCTCTAATATAGAAAATCGTAATTAACACGTGTGTGAAATGGTGTAGTCAAACGTGTAATCACTCATTAACATATGTTGATTTGTATAATTGCAATCAACACAGTTTAGTTATAACCCCCAACAATTGGCTATTAAAAGGCAGGACTGAAAATATTGGTATGCAATTAAAAAAGTCCAGTCATGCACCATGACTTACTGAGCGAATTTTCAAAGAAATCAGCGTATTATTGGCTTCTATGATGATATTGGAATATTTTAGTTTAGAATTTGGAAAAGTCAAAATAGCATTTACCCTTCAAAATGCATGTCGTTGGAAAGCTCTTTAAGAGTACAGTAATTGTTGTTATGAACACTTTTATCATATTTCCATATAAGAGGGGAATAAATTGGAAAAAACACGTTTTTATGCTATTTTTGACCCTGAATTGTCAAACCTCTAAATGAACTCCAAAAATTCTGGCCAACGAACTCATCCTTTCTTTTGATATTATTGACATTTTAAATTTTTTTGCAATTTTTAAGTCCATCCTAAGGGGAGATATCGTCTGGAGTGACACATATATACACACATACATATATACATACATACATAAAAAAAAGTGTTAAATTTTTGAAATCGATTCAGAATAGTTTAAAACGCATTTCCATTGAAAAAAAAATTCAAAAATTCGCATTACAGAAATTTTGAAGCCATTGAAATAGCTTAATTTTCTTAGAAAATTCGCTAAAACTATAATCGAGCTAAATTTCAAATATCTTTATCTGCTTTCAAAGTTGTTCCTAGATAGTTGCCCACATCAAATTAAGCTCTGAAGTATTACAAAACAGCTTGGTTATCATTTGTAAAGCATACCGGTATCGCATATTCCTATTACCTTTATGACTTCTCTCCTTTATATGCATTACTTTTCTAAAAAAGAATACACAATCCCTTACTAAAAAAGAAAATAACTATGGAATGTGCCTTTCTTAGACATAATTTTTTTTATTTTTAGAAAAATCAAAACCGGTGTTGTCCTTATTGTAAGTCTAAAAGTTCCTTCACGTGTTCAAAACATTAGAAAGGATTGTGTTTTTCTTCAAAGCCGAATGCCATTTGTACGAAATAAATAATTAGGCAAGAGAATACTATACTCTTCTATAAATAAGAACAGGGATTGGAAAAAAAAGTGACTAAGACCGGTGCAGACAATGGCGTAAATCAGTACAATTTTTTTTTGTAAAAATTCCTAAACTACCGAACAACCTTTTTTTCGTTAAGTAATCCTTTCCAGGTATAATTGTAGCTATAATTAGAATTAGAAGAAAACTTAACGTTTATTATTTTGGGTCTGGTAAGCAGAAGGCTAATCTACAGGTTTGGATCGTGGGAGAAAGGTGCTTACTTTCGCACTACAGTTATTTCCAGAGTTTAAAAAACCTGGATAATAAAGGAACATATTCTTTGCTCGACCATCTTCCTAGTTTCATTATAAGTTTTTTTAAGCTTTCACTTTAAAATATAATTAGTATTACATTTTGCGGGTAAGAGCATACTTGACGGCAATTGGTCGTCGCACTCTCGGTCTAGAGACATTTCTAACCTATAACATCATAATATATTTCCTTTTCATCCAAGTTAGGTATGACGACAGTGAGACTTGTAATTCTTGCAATGAATCATCAAGCACTAACTTCTTCGAGCAATGGTCACTATTAAAACACCTAAACCCTCTTGATCTTCATAACAGATAGCGAAGTATTCTTTTCGTTGTATAAATACAACGAATATTTATTATTCAAGTAAAATTTGAAAGTGTTATGAAGTAACATCAGGAAGAGTTTGAGTTTGAATTTAAAGATGCAGCTTCACATTTTGAGGAAAACAAAGCACTATTTGTAAATAGTCAAATGTGATTATTTTAATATTAAATTCCTAATGATTAATGAATCAACTAATTTTGAGGATTCTAAATATTCAAATAGGGGTTTAAACATTAATATATTGAATTCGTAAACAGGAAATCTATATTTCATCGAAATACTGATTATAACTTCAAACTTCAAGATTAAAAGCCTTTAATGTAAAATTATAAACGTTATTGTTTAGTACCTATTTCAATCACTCTACCTGATCATTACCAGCAATCTGTTGGTTTTGTAAAGTTCGTCCATCAGAGCTGGCAAAATCGGTTTGTGATGAACACGTACTTTATTGGATTGACAATAAAACTGGTTGGATTTTAATCTTAAAAGTTTTGATCAGTATGATGTTATTTAATAAAACTTAGTTTTGTTTTAACTAATCCAGTAATACAAGTCCGAGCAGAGTTCGTATGCCTACTTATATCATGTTTATATTTACGTCATTGATCCGTCGACCGTAAAAATTTACAGATTTTTTTTTTTTATTTTTTTATATTTTTTATGTCTTATCATTTTTACCGCGGGATTTTTTTTTTTAATGACAGACAAAGGTAGTAAATGTGTGTAGAAGCGGTGGGTGTTGTGGCGACGTTATCTCCGGCACAGTTGGGCCCTTACAAGCAAAGATAGATATTTGTTTACTCTGACAACCGGAGTCAATATTAATGGGGCTAGTGGGTAAATATCGGCTGCCTTTGAGCCTGTCAATCTCTGCCAGTCCCAAAAAAGATAAAGTCTCTCGGAACAGGCGACACTCTTCAACCGACTCGACGGGCACACACTCAAAAATCAGGCGTACAATAACACCGGTTACGTAAATCCTGATAAACCGGATAATAATGCCATGTTTAGGAATCGGGAGATTTTTTTTTTCAAATAAAAAAGACCGTTTTTAATAATAACTAAACAGAGGTGAGACCTTGCAATTGACGATACACATGTATAATCTTCATTCGCTCTACCCCGTTCATGTTATCAAATTTAATCTAACATCATTTCTTTGTCAAACGGAAAGTAAAAATAATAAACAATTAAGTATCTAAACAACCATAATTTCTGGTTTTGGTTTAATGTAACAAATGCACGATTTCATTTCCAAATTATAAACGTATATTTGAAAAACGGTACTAATTCATAAATGGTATAATAGTAGCACTATAGAGTAAGTGAGTGGTGACCGGATAGCCACAAGGACGGCTAGGATGCAAAGTTGTATCTTGAACACGGTTTTTACTCGCAGATGGAAAGTACAAGCGACGAGGCGGCAAGAGAAGAGGATCGAAGCCATTGTCAAGAGGTAGTGAATGAGAGAAGAGTGTCGTCGACGGCACTGTGTGCTCGGCTATAGTATGGATCGGCCGGGTCAGGTGCAAACCCTTTTAACGTGATTAAACGCGGGAGAGAAATCGATGGATGGGGAGAAACTCAGAGGGTGGCTCGAAGGGAATCGTACCCCTAGTAGTAAGGAGTCTTCTGCCGACGCAATCATCCCAGAACAGATCGAGAAGAACAGACCAAACTTAACAGTCGTAGTAAAACATGTAAGAGCAAAATAGTTGTTTCTAAACAAAAAACAAAAATAAAATGGGGCCCCTCTCTTACTTACTAACTAAAGAGTGAAGTACATCTGGGACTAAGCAATCTATTTACTGAGCTAGGACGGATGTTCATTCTACATCAGTAGCTTTACCAATTGCAAACATCAGTAATAATCTATCATAGACTACCACAAGGGAGGATCGGCTTAATGGAGTGGTCAATGTATTTGCAAAACACCTGAAACCAAATAATCGACATAACTATTGAAGTTGTAGTAATCCCAGAGGTAAGTCAATTCACACCGACCATCACATCGATTAGATGTCCTAGCAGCCGATCCCACGTCCTGGAAAACCTCATTTGGGACTTAAAATAAACGGAAAAAAGAACTAAAAGAACAATTCAAGTGAGAATCAATAAGTTCTCATTTAAGTATGATACCAACATTTTGAGAAAAGTCAACCAATTGGAAGACACCTGAAGTCAAGTTGCTCCTATATCAGTATACATACGCCACTAACACCTAACTTGTCAATCAATAATTGTAGACACCTTAAGTTGCTCCTATATTAGCATACATGCTATACGGCACTGACACTTACTTGCTCTTGGTAAATTGTTTGATTTGTAAAAATATATGTTTTACTAATCTCTGTTTAAATCATCATCATTCCCCGTTTTAAACTTCATAGATTTGAATTATCGAATTGATTTCTTGCAAACGTCGATAAATAATTTATTTTATTCTTCGTTTAACAATTATCGATTTTGTTGCCTAGTTGTCAGATCACAATTTATTTTCAAATGATATAACAATTCTTGATGACAGAGGTCCATGGACACTTTTATTTTGTAAATAATTTATTTTAATTAATTTCATTACTGGTTATGTTAACTAGGAGCACATTCAAATAAATAAAAAAATATATTCATAAATAAATGTACGAATATGGATTAAGAGTTTCCAAGGAAACATAAACTTAGGGCATTGAACCGATTAAAATGTAGTAAAAAGCTTCAAGTCATCTTGGTTTTTAAGATAACGTTTTTATACATGGATAAAAAATAAATTGGAGACGTTGTTTTAATGTCACAGTCTAGCAGACAGTAGCTTAATGTAAGATGGTATTTTGACTTAGATATTATGGCCAACTAGAGCTCCAACTCGTGCCAAATGCATATAATCTCTTTACGTCTTTTCAGAAGAACCATCAAAACTCTAAAGCACTAAAATTATATGTAATGTTGGAAAACTCTTACGGCTTAAGTGATAATCTAAGCAAGAAAAATAAATAAGTAAAGTAACATGGGAAAAATAAGATTATATGTTGCTCCACGAAAACGAATTAGAGAAATGACAATAACCGAGATTCGTGTACGAGAAGAATGGTATATAAAAAATATATTCCATGCATTAACGTAATTCGATAATAAATCAAGCGAATTTACCAACATATACATGCAATTATAGTAGATTAAATAAAAAAATTAATCTAGGAAGGTTACTTGTTAATATAAAAAGAATTTTCTGATGTAAATGGTTATTATCAGTAAACTGAAGATGAGGCTTTATAGTACATAATAGATATTAGAATAGTAATAAATTAAATAATTCACTTTACTGCGTTTGGTTCCAAAGCGTGATCTTACATCTCGAGGTAATCAACATTCATATTAATTAAAATAAATCGTCTACGCGATTTTAGTTCACTTGGCACACTCAATTAAAATAGTAAGTACTTAAATATCTGTGAAAAACTTAAGTGTATTATGTTTGTCTAACCCAAAACTAAATATATCCCTACCCCCTCTCTCTCCCCCCCCCCCCCCCCCCCTCAGAGTAAAGAAAGATAAACGAGAAAAAGTCTATTCTGCATGAAAATAAGTCAATTATCTTGTGCAATTGTAGGCTTATTTAAGAATTTCTGTTTAATGACCTTTTGTTTAATGTGGTTTTTGTTTCAGCTTTCAAGGACAAATAGTTATGAGATATGAGCGTTGACGTAAATTCCCGCAAAAACAAAAATTGGCGTGCGAAGCAAATCAAAAATGGCCGCCACACTTCAACGGTTTAAGATACATTTTTTTAAACATGGTTTTGAACATCATAAGTATGAGGGAAACGACAGGGGAAGTATACATTTTTTCGAAAATGGTCAAGCAACCACCTCTGGTAGTGGCCCCCCCGCAAGAACTTTTTGGGGGCCCTCGCCAAAAGAAAATTGATGAGCAAAAAAAAAAAAAAAATGCTCGCGGCGGTCAGATCTGAATGGGGCCCATCCCATAGGGAGCCTTTATCCTTTATAGGGGATCCCCATCGGCATTGGTACATTGGATTTGGGGCCCCCCTGGCACCGGGGGTCCCCCGTAATGCGGGCCTGTGCATAGTTACGCCACTGGGATTGACCCAAAAGTACAAAAATAGAGGAAAATAAAATATCAGTGTTCAACTTTTACGATCGAAATATCCCTATTTCTAAGGCTCAAACACATGTAAATTGTTAAATTTTAACCAACAGCATGTTCTATTTAGCATACATCATTGTGGAAATTGTTTAAAGCCTAAATTTATCATATTAAATATTTATAAAATGATCCTCGAGGGTATGTGAAAAAAATTGTATGTTACATTCTTATATAGATATGGTTCATTGGTTTCATATATATTTAGGAACCAATGAAGTCGGAAGTTGGAGCTTTCACTCTTAAAATGAAGGAATCGCATATATGAATGCGTGTTTATAAGTATATATATATATATATATTGGTTTTTGGTTGAGGGAGTTTGCCCCCACCCTCGGTGGACGGAGTATTGTTGGTAGAGGGTAGCTGAAGGGGATGGGGAAGTTCTGGAAAGCTTTTGCCCCATGTATTTACTCGGTTTCCACCCTTACTTGGCAGCAATGCTCCCTTGCTCCCTCGCTTTCTCCCTTCCTTTCCTTTTAGCTTAAAATCTTGCCACCCTTCCACCTTGCCGCTTCCCTCGCCCCTTCGGTGACTCAGAACCTTCTTCAAAAAAACATTTCTACCTCTTATATCTTCCGATTAACCCGACGTCGATCCATTCCCATTCTTTTGGCACTTATAAGGAAACGATATTTCATAATTCCCGATAGCTGGTATAGTCTGACAAGGACTGCAGTCAAAATACCCCTACCACCCTGTTTTCAGTATGTGCTTTTACTTTTACTCGATTTCGAGAAAATAAGTTTCATTAATAGATATATATATATATATATATATATATATATATATATATATATATATATATATATATATATATATATATATATATATATTTATATATATATATATATATATATATATATATATATATATATATATATATATATATATATATATATATAAATATATATATATATATATATATATATATATATATATATATATATATATATATGAAATGGATTGATTTAAAAAATTATATTCGACAAAACGTAATAAGATCAAACAATTTTATAATTTAGACAGAGATTTTTATCAGTAATATATAAATATTATATATTCCTTAATAATAAATAATTAAAATTAAAACCATAAATATTAATTTATATACATACTGAATACTGATTATATGAAAATGTTAATCAATTAGATAATATGTTTAAATGAGATAGGGGTCTCTTAAAATATAATTAAAGATTAAACTCTTGTGCTCAAGTTAACAATATTTACAAGAGAATTATCGATTCAAAAGTATTTTTATCAATTTATAATAGCATAGTCTCAATTTTACGGAGTAAGAAAGTCCCGGAGTGGTTATTTTGTTTAGGTTTGTTGGAGGTTAATTATTTTGTTTAGGTTTGTTGGAAGTTAGTTATTTTGTTTAGGTTTGTTGGAAGTTAGTTATTTTGTTTAGGTTTGTTGGAGGTTAATTATTTTGTTTAGGTTTGTTGGAGGTTAGTTATTTTGTTTAAACTAATCAAAAGGAAAAACAAATTTCGAGGACTTTAGAAGGTTAGGGAAAAAGTAATTTGACCCAACAATGCAAACTTAAGGTAAAGGGGATTTATAAATCTGCTAATTATAGTGTGGCATTTATAGCTACGTCACGTCCTATGGCTGGATGAATGGTCACATGAGTATAATATAATTAACTTTCATGCTATTAGATTATTTCCTCTTAGTCAAAATGATAGAGGGGCACTAACTTTAGTAGCCTAACCCTGCCCAACACTTTGTGTTAACATAACAGCGTTTCCCAAAGTGTGGGTCGCGACCCGGCAACGGGTCGTAGAAACATTTTTTTCCGTATATGCTTGATAATCTACGATACCTTAAAAAGTACTTGGATGGAAGTACTTTTCTGTGATTTTTGAAATTACTTGAGTGAAGCCCTGATTTCGGAGTGGGATTTGGACAAGTATATTGAAAATAATAATCTACTATAATTATAAGTATAGTAGACCTCTTAAAAAAAAAAAAAAAAAAAAAAAAAAAAATTAAAAAAATAAAGATTTAACGAACAGAATAAAATTTACCTGAATTTGAGCCTTCGTTGTGAAGGAGGTTGTTATTACTGTTGGAATTATTGTTGTTTATATTTGAGGTGTTATTGTTATTTTCTCCGTTGGTCGCCTTCTCTAATACTTCGTGGTCTTCCTTGCAGAAGAGACCATCTTCCCGTAGAGCGAACTCATCTCCGGGTATCAATTGTCTCTCGCAGGCCGAACATCTGAAGCATTCGATGTGATAGATCTTCGTTTTCGCTCTCATTACAAAATCGTTTTTACTAAAGGATAAACTGCATTTGTCGCATTTTGTACCAAATAATCTAAAATCATAAAAAAATAAACATCTTGTTAAGCTTAGTCCAAACAGAGCGATAATCGCCAAATACAGGCATCCAGGTGTTCCATCGTCGATGGAACCACTAATTTTAGCCGGATAAATGCTTCCAACGAGATTTTCTGTCCACATAGCCACCAGTGAACCAGCAGCATTTTCTGGATTGAATTGGTCTGTTTTCAATCAGCAAAGTGGATCAGCTCGTTGCAAGTGCACTGCTGCTGTCTTTATTATTAGTAATTTAAATAAATAATATTAAAAAATTAAATTATTTTGGAAAAAAATGCATTTGAAGGAGGGTGACAATCAAGGTGAATGCCTAATGAGGGAATTGTTGCTAAACGACGTTTCATAATTCCAGAACTTTCGAAGATTTTGAAGAGCTGTTTTGGGCAGCTCTTCAAAATCTTTATGCCAAAAATAGTTAAACAATTTACAAGTTCTAGAGCAGTGTTTCTCAACCGCCGGTCCGCGACCGGTACCGGTCCGTGGAAAATTTTAACCGGTCCGTGGAAAAGTTTGGGCTGTTAGAGAAAAAATAAATTATTCAACTTAAAAAATAAAACAAAATAAAAAGAAAAATAAATAAATAGAATAGAATTATTATGAAACTGTTAAACTGAAAAACTACCTTTATTTTACAAGAGTTCAATATTCTTTTTTATTACAAATTATCAAGAAATATTAATTCTTATAACACAAGGTTATATAAATAATGGAATTATTATACATTGAATGAATTGAATTAAAGAAGAAGGATATAACTACAAATTTTCTTAGAATTTCTTTAAATGAAGTGAAAGAAGGCTATAAATATTTTTAAATTATATCTGAATAATTTAGAAATTAAGATATTTAGAATTTCTTATCTATTTGTATAGGAGTTCTCTGAATGTTTTTATGGTTGAAATACCGAAAATGTCTTCTTATTCCATATTTACTCAATTATTATGAGTTTTAAATATAAAAATAAGTTTTAACAAAAAGAGTCAGTACCCCGTTTAATTTCATCTGGTGTGGATATTATTTGCTGTATTAATATCGTCATGAGTGTAACTGCACAGTAATATTTCCTTATGTATTTGCAGTGTTCATTAATTTAGTAAGACAATTTCGTATGTTTATTTTTAAAAATAAAAAAGCCGTTTATTTTACTCAGAGAGGAAATAAATATGTTCCTCAGATATCAAAATTATCCTTTGTAGAGAAGTTGGCTGATGAAGAATGGATAGCTAAGTTAGCGGACATATTTACCATTTTAAATTATTTGAATTTAACTCTTCATATAAAAAATATATTCACTCTATGCCTCTGGAATAAAATGGATGCGTTATAAAAAAAAAAAAAAAAAAAAAAAAAAAAAAAAAATGCTATATGGGAGCAAAGTGCTATCAAGTATGAATTTAAAATGTTTCGGATTAGGTCCGGTAATATTTTATTAATAATATTAATTTAGAATTTGTAAGAACTCATTTCAATTCGCTTTCAGCTTTTACCAATATAGTATCCAGAGAATGAAGACCCCAGAAATATAAACCTATGGGTAACCAACCCATATAAAACCTTCAATGAAGTTAATGCATGAAAATTAAGTATGAATGGAAAAGAAGAAATTCCCGCTGATTTTTGTCAACCGGTCCGCAGAATGAATCTAAGTTTTTTACCGGTCCGCGTTCAAAAAAGGTTGAGAACCACTGTTCTAGAGTACTGTTGCACCACCGTTAATAAGGCTAACAATTGCCTTTAGACTTAATATATCCGACTACTAGTGATACCTAATCTTGTCTCGAGTACTGATTTCCAGTGTCACATCAGTCTCAGGCTGATGAGTGTGCAGAAAAATCAGAATGTTGCCTCATTAACAAAATGTCGTTCACACAAAACGATATTTTTCATTTGGAAACACGGCAACATCGACATTCTCTGATCTTTACCGCCGTACAACAAGAGCGATATGCTTTAAATCCAGACGATTAAGATCGCTCGTCAACATGTCCCCGGCGATTGTCATCTTGTCTGGACAAAGCTTTACTCATGAAGCAAGCGGCAATATAGCACACAACAGAATAAATATTCGTATAAGAGGATTAAATCTTCCTTTTAATAGTTACACAGGAATCATTTTGCTTGATTAAAGTGTTTTCAATTATGTAAATGAAATTGGAAATTGTTTCACCACCGTTTAATGCATTAACCAAAATGAAATCCCTTAGAAAAATAAATAGAGACAACATTCGAATTGTTTCAAATAATACAGAATTAAATATAATATTAAAATGCATATACAATTAAAAATGCTAATTAAATTTTTATAAAACTTGCAACTAAACCTAACATAAAATTAATTTTAACAGAATAAAATTATATATATGTATATAAAATAATAAAATAAAATAAAATCAATTAAATCCGTACTTCAACGATAACAATCTAATTATAACTGGCCTATATCAAGTGCTGCAAATAAAAATAATAATATAAATGATTTTTCTTTTTTTTTAGCGTTATTTCGGCAAAAATCAAAGAAAAAAATCTCATTGTGTTTCTTATCGGTGAGTTGACGTTTGTGTAATCACACCAACCAAAAGTAGATAATGCAATGTTTTATTTGATATGTTGTTCAAAAGATCCCAATCATAAGTAGATTTAATGTATTTGATTGTGTAAATAATCGATTCGATGGTCTAGATTTAACTTTGAATACATAATTATATGAGATGAAATTAGGTTTTGTTGATTATTCTAAATATAAGTTACCGTTAAATTACTTAAACAGACTTGGGCTTTAACAGAGAATAATGACGAGGAAGAAAAAAAAATAGTTTCGTCGTAGGCCATATATAAAACATAAATAGCCAAATTATAATGAAATAAGCTACTGTTTTTCCTTGACGAATACCCTGATTACACTGTGATTATTGTTGATGTTCCTCTAGGAACGATAAACAGCCAAATTATAATGAAATAAGCTACTGTTTTTCCTTGAAGAATACCCTGATTACACTGTGATTATTGTTGATGTTCCTCTAAGAACGATAAATAGACAAATTATAATAAAATAAGCTACTGTTTTTCCTTGAAGAATACCCTGATTACCCTGTGATTATTGTTGATGTTCCTCTAGGAACGATAAATAGCCAAATTATAATGAAATAAGCTACTGTTTTTCCTTGAAGAATACCCTGATTACACTGTGATTATTGTTGATGTTCCTCTAAGAACGATAAATAGACAAATTATAATAAAATAAGCTACTGTTTTTCCTTGAAGAATACCCTGATTACACTGTGATTATTGTTGATGTTCCTCTAAGAACGATAAATAGCCAAATTATAATAAAATAAGCTACTGTTTTTCCTTGAAGAATACCCTGATTACACTGTGATTATTGTTGATGTTCCTCTAAGAACGAAAATAGCCAAATTATAATGAAATAAGCTAGTGTTTTCTTTTTTTTACCTTTCTTGTTGGGTTTACATCCCAACACATAGGAGCTAGAAATTTAGTTTTGAGTATCTCAGCTTTATATTCTTATTTAAGGTTGTGTAAAAGAATACTTAATACTCATCCCAGGTGAAATTAAAATGATCAGAAAAGCGATTAAGGTTTACCTTGAAGATGAGGACTGATATAACCGATAGCCTGATTGTTTTTTTTTATGATTCTCCAACCATCGAGATGGTTAGATTATAGTTAGAGGTGGATGACTCTTTAGTTTAGAGTATTATTTTGGCACTTCTATAGATTGTTACTCCCCTTATAAAAAAAAACAGAGAGGAGTAACAATCTAAAGAAGGTGTACGGAATGTTCTTCTTTAGACTGTTACTCCCCATATCAAAACAGAAGTTGGATATTCTTTGTTTTTTATACATCCCTTTTTCTTAATAGTTATTTAGACAAAGTCATTTTTATTCTAAAACAACCTAGGGGAGTAACAATCTAAAGAAGTACCATTATTTTAATGAAATTTACATTTTATTTTGCAATTTTCCCTACAGAACCCCCAGCGTGCACTCTGAACGTACCCTTATACATACCTACATCCAAGCCTCTCAATTTACCCCCATCTCCCATCAATAGAAGCCAATCGTCGTGACCTAAACCTATTAAAACACGCTTGAGGGTGCGTTTGGAATCACTAACCGGTCGACCGGCGGTTGGTTGTGGTTAGTGTCATGGCGGCTTGAAATGATCTTGTTTCCAATTGGGATCCGGTAAAGGCAGCGGTCGACCGAAAAGGTTATAAACAAGGAGAGGTTATAAAATTGGCTGTTGGTTTCTGTTTGGTGCGAGATAGAAGTAAATGATATATAGGAGAGTACAGCTATTGCGATTTCTCAAGTGCATAAATGATTGAAGCGGCACACTTGCAGGTTAAATCTGTATACAGCCATCATCCCTTTCCATTTTACTTCTACTAAAAATTCTGATACACATAAATGTGATTTTCGGCCGCTCTTCCTCCTGAGACATTGTACCGCATTGTTCACACAGATAAAGGTCCATGTTTCACAAAAACTAATTATGAAAAAGAACAAGAGACAAAATACGTTTTGAACTTTTAAAATTAAAATGAAATTCAACCGTAGAAGGTAATATTATAGTTGACCGACCAGACTAACCGCATTCTGGATTCTGTCGAAGCGATCGCATCCACTCCGGTCGACCGCTAAATTAACCAAAGGTTTACGAACGCGACGGCTGTTTAGGTCGGTCTTTCCGGACACACCGGTTACTTCTCGGTCCACCTGGTTAGTGATTCCGAACTAAGTGATTCACAGAAGAAACTTGAACTTCATCATGAAAGCCACCGAAAAAGACAACGCAACAGTATATTTAATCGTATTTTTTAGTAGTTTAATTCAAAATTAGTCAAGCAAATAATAATATGATTATGTCAATAGTTGTAAAGGTAGGGCTAAAAAGATAAAACATTTTTTTTCTTTTTCTAATGCACACGTACTACATGCACAAAGCATAGTTTAAATTCGGATGACCCAAGTTTAGAATATAAAAATAAGGTTTAACTGAGAAGCTGTCAAAAAGGGTTAAAATTAACTGACTTATAGTTGATATAGATTGTTGTTTTAGTTGTTAGTAAAAGGAGGCGATGAGGCAGGGTGGTCCCTTCACCAGTGTTTACAGTGTATCAGGTTACCTAACCTTCTTACTCACTAGACTCTATAACCTCTCATAACACGCTCAAAAAACAAAAAGACTGTGACATGCGCAGTCCCCTACACAGTCAACTGTTCTTTTAAACACGAGCTCGAGAATTTAAAAAAAGGAAAGAGTGGCATCTCGACGTGTTAAGTGCTACCTTACACAGATGAGGAAAAAATTGTGACAAAGAAAAGTTTCTCAAGCTAACCGAATGATCATCGATATATAAAAAAAGATTGTAATGGTATCATGTCATTATCATACAATTTAAAAAATATACATGTTTCACCCTTTTTTTTCATCTTGAACATATGCAACGACTTTCAGCGTAAGAGAGGGGGGATAAAAATGTATTTAAGAAAGTTTGTAAAACATAAAAATACTTGTGACAATAATATAAATTACAGAGGATGGTAACTATAGGTGATCGTCCTATATAGATATTATTCTAGAGGTTAACTCCATGACAACTGTATATTAGAGAGTTAATTATCACACAATATTTTTAGGTCGGGTATAAAAAATGACCGTGCATAGTGGTGATATTTCGGGTTTTGAGACAGTAAAATTGGTCCAAGGTGTTAATTAATTTGCTTTCAGGGTATTAGTTTGTTTGGCCCTATATCAAATAATGAGTATGAAATGCCTTTTGGTCGAGATTTTATAATAAATTTTACTGCAGTAAATACATTTTTTCCGTGGTAGGCTGTGAAATAGTAACTTTAGAGCCTAAAAAACAAAGCTAAAATGAGGTGACCAGATTTCTCTGGTCTAAATTACGGACAAATTTAATTTGGGGGGGGGGGGGGGTCTATACCCCCCCCCCAAAAAAAAATGTAACAATATTTTTTTTTTTTTAAATAATAAATAAATACATTTATATGGAAAAAAATATAATTTAAAATTAAAATACAACCTATTATAAAAAAATTAAAAATTATTATTACTTTTTACTTTCTCATATAAAGAGAAAGTATTGTGATGGCGCGATAATTCGATTTTGATGGATTTACACGTTTTGAGGTCCCCTGAGTCCAAAAAAGTGGTTTTAAAAAATGTCCGTCTGTCTGTCTGTCGTCTGTGCAAGACGTGTGGAGCCTAAACTACTGGGCCGATTTTGATGAAATTTGGCATACAGCTTCAGAAAAATCATTCCCCGAGGCGAAATCGAGAAATGAATTTCAGCCCCAAATTTAGGGGCGCTACCCCCCAAAACTCTGAAAAATCGTGAAAAAAAATTATTTCTCGAAAACAGTCGAAAAAATGTAGTCCATTTAAATACGAATCTAACGATATACGCCGCTTTCCCGGGAAAAATCTAACTACAAATAATATAGGAAACAATTCAAACAAAGATATGGTAACATCTTCCTTTTCATCTTTAGCGTCCTTCTTATCAAAATGTTGAGAGAAGATGAAAAACTACGCAACAAATCAAAATATTTCTACAATACAAAACACTTTGAACCAATGCAGAGTTAGTGCGTTGACAGAGCGGGAAAGTAAAAAAATGGAGTGGAGAGCCAATGAGAGCTCAGGATTTGAAAATCCTCTTAGGATTTTAAAAATCCCGCGCTATCAACGCACTAACTCTGAATTGGTACAGATTGTAAGTCATATTTTATTTCAAAAAGTGCTTTTTATACATTAATTTTATAAAACCTCAGAATTACGGACAAATTCGGGACTTTTTCTAAAATTACGGACAAATCAGCGTCCGTATACGGACAAAAAAAAATTCCGGACAAATTGTTGAAATTACGGACTGTCCGTAAAAATTACGTACGTCTGGTCACCTTAGCTAAAATCCATTTTTCATTACGTGCGGACTTAAAAATCTTTTATCTACGATTGATACTACGAAATATAAACATTATATCTCTGTTTAGATGCGCAGAAAGTGATTATTTACGTACTTGTATTCATTGCGCATGCGCGTCTCATAGTTATGAAGAATTCCTCTTCTTTACCACCCTAGGGCGGTAAAGAAGAGGAATTCTTCAGCTTTACGCACGATTAGCGAGTTTGTTTACATTTAACAAAACTAATTTGCTATTCTTTTATTAAAGTAACTGTTTATATAGAGTTTTTAGTGAAAAACAATGAGTGAATCAAGTGGCTTCGACGAAAATGTTGAGAATAATACTCTTCCAGAAATAATTAATTTGGCAAAAAATACAACTCAAGATTAATGCCATCTATATCAAGAGAAGAGATACGAACTTACATACAGCAAGTTTATTTTTTTCTGTATTTATTATTTAAATCTAGCAATCGTAGATAAAGTGCGGTACGCAACTCGTGCGAAAACGGCATTTTGCATTGCTCGTGTGGTTTTACTACCCTCGCTGTCGCTCGGGTGCAAACTCCACACTCGCATGCAAAAAGCTACTTTCCGCACTCGACGCGTAATGTACTATTTGTTACTCCTAGCTGTAAAGATTTTTTTTTTTTTTTTTTACGTCCTAGGCCTAGGACAGAAAATATATTTTTTTTACAGCTGGTAGTTATCAAAACTTCCGTTTTTAGCGCTGCAATCTTTGTGGAATTGCTTCTTAGTACGATTAAAATCCGCTAGATGTCAATGCGTTTTATTTATCTTTTCTTATAGTGTAACCTCTTTTTAAAGTTTATTTTTTTAAATCTTAAGTATGTACTAATATTTTGTTATTATTATATTGATTAATGATAATATTTAATGTTTTTTCATTGTCTGCTACCACGGAAAAAATAGCATATGCTAAAAAACTCACTTCAAAGCCTAGTAACATAATATACTATTAAGGGAAGGTGCATTCACTTTTCAGATGATTTGTCTTTTTGGTGCTACCTGGTAAAATGTTGTATTATATAGGGAAGGAAACTATAGGAGATCACCAAGGGCTTTTCTCTCTATAAGTGCTATATTAAAGTCTTGCAAGATCCTACGCCCTAACTAATTATGTAATTAACAAATGGAAAACTCATTTATTCATTAATGGATAAATCATTGGATAGAATATATACCTGACGTAGTCTCTTTTACAGTAAGTCTTGCCCTCTCTCACAAAGCATGTGCAGGTTTCGTCAAGGAACTGATGACACTCGGCGCATTTTAGACACGCCGCGTGCCATTCCAGATCCGGGGCCACCCTCAGGATATATTGGTCGTGGATCTGCGACCCACAGCCCACGCAAAGAGAAAGCCTCCGCTTTTCTGGAAAAAAGGAAAAGAAAATCTATAGATATGCATTCGCATTAATAGTACTTATAATACATATTATAATGTAAATGGAATCAAATAAGACAAATTCTAATTTGTAACAAATAGTAAGGGAACAATATAAAATAGTTTCGAGACCAAGAAACTAACTACAAACTTGTAATAATGCAGGGCGTTGGGTGTATCCAGTGCTGATCATTATTCAGGGTGTTCTTCACCCAGATGTCAATACTTCAGGACAATATTACACCTAAAAGACAGCCAAAAAGTTGGTATTGATAGACTATGTCTATTTTTCGACCCATTCTGCATTTATAGCCTTAAATTGAGTTTTCGAAAAATCGTCGACCTTATCTTTAAAACATGTTGTTTCTCAAACACTATTATACTCGTAGTTGGAGCATTGTAATAGGCACCATTTTAATTATCGGATTATTTCTTTAGGAAAAATATATGTAGTTCAGACATAACAGATTCAATTCTGCCAGCTTTAAAAATAAATATTAAATATCGGAAATAAATAATAATTATATTTTGAAAATTCGGAAAAATACTGAGCTGTTATATCTCAAAGACCAAAATAGTGTTTTTATCCCTAATGGTGTTTTTTTTTTCTAAAATATTCCTATTTTTAGTTGGCGAAAAAATGAGTGAAATAAAAAAATTACGCCTACACCACAGCTTGGGTAAGGCTTTTTTTTTTTTTTTTTTTTTTTTTTTTTTTCCGGGGGACTTTTTTTATAAAAAAAAAAGTCCGAAGCAATAAGACCTCATGAGTGGATCCAAGGTGCAAACCCGGTTTAATAGTCCATCCTATAGTACCCTATCCTCTAAGCAAGCTAACAGACCCACAGAAAGTGAGCACCTTGTTTAGGGGAAGTAACCTTAGTTCTTCAATTGGCAGGATGGCTGAGCCAAAGATTCTCCACCTCAAGCGTGTTAATGCAGGACAGCTGCTAATAAGATGAGAAGGTGTTTCATCCTCTTCCTCGCACAGCCTGCACACTGGGCTTTCTGCTAGGCCAAGCAGATGTAGATGTCGATTTAGCATGCAGTGTCCAGTAAGAAATCCTGTCAAAAGGTGACAGGATTGCTTTTTGAGCGAGAGCAGCGATCTGGTAAGATGCTGAGATGGTTCCCGGATCATCATTTTTGATTGTCGCATACCTGAAGCAGTGTTCCATATTCTGTTCATATCTAGCCTCATGAATGTCCTTATGGAATGTTTCACTCCACAACGTGGCACGCCTACAACTGGTTCTGGTGTAATTGGGGTCGAATTGGAACCCGTTTTAGCTAACTGGTCAGCAATCTCATTCCCCTCAATGCCACAATGTCCAGGAACCCATATCAGTTGTACCTTGTTAAGTTGTCCAAGAGTGTTAAGATGGCTTTTGCACTCAGCAACCAGCTTAGATGTATACCTTGGTGCAACCAGTGCTTTGATCGCTGCCTGGCTGTCAGAGTAGATTCTGATTTGTCTGTTAAGCATATTTTTATTCAGGATAATTTGAGAACAGGCCAAAATTGCATATATCTCTGCCTGAAATACAGTGGCATATTTGCCTAAGCTCACACTAAGCTCATATCGGGGTTCTGCACAGAAAACCCCAGCCCCTGATAATTCTTCGATTCGGGACCCGTCGGTGAACCACATGTCTGTTCCTGGTGGCACTTGAGGATCATCTCCAGGTTCCCAGTCTTGTCTTGAAGGAAGCAGATACTCCCAGCTAATGTCAAAATCCCACTGTGGTATCATAGAGTCCTGTAACATCACTATTTCCGGGCAGATTTCTGTGATACAATTCCATATTGCACTGTGTCCTATACTGTCATATCCCATCCATAAACCAGCACAGTGCAGACGATATGAAGCTAACATAGCTTCGTACTTCAGGTACATCTCTAAAGGTGGTAAGCATAGCATAGCCTCTAGTGCCAGGGTTGGTGTAGTTTTCATTGCTCCTAGTATACCAACACAAGCCGTTCTTTGAAGGTGCTGAAGTGATTTCTTTGCAGTTCCTAAGGATATCCTTGGCCACCAGACGACACATGCATAGGAAAGAATTGGTCTCACCATGGCAGTAAAGATCCAATGCAGTACTTTAGGTTGTAATCCCCAGGTGGGACCAATGGCCTTCCGGCATACCCAAAAGGCCGCCATTGCCTTATTCAGTTTTGCTTCAAGATGAAGTTTCCAGGTAAGTTTTTTATCCAAAATTACACCTAGATATTTTACTGAGTCTGCGAGGTTAAGCTTCTTACCACTTAGCATCAGTTCTTTACTTCCATCCAATTTTCTTTTTTTTGTAAATAGTGTCACCACTGTTTTTTCAGGATTAACTCCGAGGCCGTGATTATAACACCATTTTTCAACAGAATGAAGAGCTCTTTGTGCAAGCTCAAATACTGTGGTAGTGAACTTGCCCTGAACCAGAACTGCTACATCATCTGCATAAGCTTGAATGTAAATCCCATCTTTCAGAATGAGCTTTATGAGACTATCCACTACAAGGCACCAAAGTAACGGTGACAGAACTCCACCTTGTGGACAGCCTCTCCTTATAGCCACTTTTATGCTGTGTCCATTTCTCTCAACTTTAGCTAGTCTAAGAGATAGCATTGATCTGATCCATGCCACTATAACTGGGTGAACACCATGGTCAGAAGCAGCTTGGCTGATAGATTCAACAGAAACACAATTAAAAGCCCCTTCAATGTCCATGAAGAGTCCCAGCATCAGCTGTTGCTTATTGAGGGCTCTTTCGATTTTGCAAACTAAATGGTGAAGTGCTGCCTCACAAGATTTTCCTGCTTGATATGCATACTGCTGCTTGCTTAATGGAATGGTCATGTTGTCCCTAATCCATCTATCCACCAGCCTTTCCAAGGTCTTTAATAAGAACGAAGTAAGACTGATGGGTCTGTAAGATTTAGGAAGAGTAAAATCGGGTTTACCCTGCTTTGGTATAAAAACAATGCGCACCTCCCTCCAGGAGCTAGGGATAGTTCCTTGAGAAAGGAAGGTTCGGTAGATCTTAACTAAATCGTCAATAATCAGATCCAGGCCTTGTTGGAGCATTATTGGCATAATCCCATCACAGCCAGGGGATTTAAATGCGGCAAAGCTTTTCACTGCAAATTCCACCTTATTGTTTGTAATGATAGTATCTGTTAAGGCTTGAGCTCCTTCCACAGGTAAAGCCATAGGAAAATCAGATATTTCAATGTCCTCACTTATATCGGAGCCTGGCATATGTGTATTTACCAGATATTTAAGGGCCTCCTCCTCTGAAGAAGTAAATGTGCCTCCATTAAGCAGTAAGGGACCACTACACATATCGGTCGGTGCTTTGGAGAGAATCCGGTGAAATCTTGCCGCTGGAGCTATTCCCCCAATATCTGCACAGTAGGCTCGCCAAGCATCCCTCTTAGCTTTTTTAATTTGTGCCTTGTATTTTCTACGGACGGACTTATATTCCTCCCAAAGCTGTGGCAAATTATTTCTTTTAGCTTTGTTCAAGATTCTGTTAACCTGCCTTCTAAGAGATTCTACTTTATGAGTCCACCAAGGTGTTGAGAACCTTTGGGAACGGACTTGTAATGGACAACTAGTTTCATACGCTGTACTTATGGCTGTTGTAAGTGCTTGTACGTAGTCTTCGGTTTCTTTAAGTCCGTTGGGACAGTGTCCTACTTTGTCAAGTTCTTCTTTGAGCACCTTTCGATATATGACCCAGTCAGTGGTTCTAATGTTCCTGAATCGAATCTCTTGTGGAGGGGGAACTTTTATCATAAATAGGATGTGCCTATGGTCTGATAGAGATTCATCCTGAATAACATGCCAATCCTTAACACATGTTAGTAAATCTTCTGTGCAGAAAGATATGTCGATCACTTCTTTTCTTCTTGCTGTGAAATAAGTAGGGACAGCCCCGTTATTAAGGACAAAAAGCTGTGTGCTAGATAAAAATTCAAGTAAGGCTGCACCTCTAGGGTTAGTGTCACTGCTACCCCATACTAAATTATGCGCATTAGCATCAGCACCTACTAGAAGGGAAAACTTATTTTCTGTGCAGAAGCGGACTAGATCCACAAAGCAAGATGGAGGGGGCAGATCCATAGAGTCGTAGGGCAAATAAAGTGAACAAACTATAATGTCTCGGGTAAGGCTTACTTTGAGAAAATCCCATTTAGCTGCTTAAGATGTGTTATGAGGTACTTGTCTCCCCAGATTTCTTTGTTGGAATATGATTGTGGACGCCAACAGTGGTTTTATTTCTGATTTGCTCACACCTCTTCTCCTCCTAATCGCCCCCCCCCCCCCTCCTCTCTATTAATAAATGTTAAAAAACGCACTTTTGGGGGAATTTTTCAGCTGGTGACTGATCTTCTAAGATTATATTTTATAAATAATGTTCAGGTGTCATTTTATAATGAAATTATATAGAAACATAAACATATAACCACTAATGTAGTGTGAGCACATCAGATATATAACCACTGGTGGTGTCCGCAACCAAATTTAATCAAAGAAAACTTAGTTACCACTTAAACAGTAAACAGTCATATGTAATATTTTCAAAACCCGCATTATCCCCAGCTGTGGTTTAGGCGTACATTTTATTAGTTCACTCATTTTTTCTCAAACTAAAAATATGGATGATTCAGATTAAAAAGCATCATTTTAAAGCCTACTAAATATGCCTAAAATATATAACATTAAATATGCCTAAAATATATAACATTTTAACCGCTATACCTACACCGGACTGAATAGAATCAGTAAAATATGAACTATATTTTTTCCTCTAGAAAAAGATCTGAATGATCATAATATGGTTGTTTTTTTTGTTTTCTTAGGATAAAGTAGACAATTTTTTGAATACTCAATTTAAGGCTATACTCAAAAACAAATCGGAAAAAACAGTCTATACAAACTTTTTGACAGACTTTTAGGTGTATAGTATCACCTCCGAAAGTATATACGAAAGGCTATAGTACTTTAATGTAGTTAAACTATTGATTATATTATCTGCCTGGAAATTATATCGGTGGATTTAGGTTAAGCCATGATTATTAGGATCAGAAGCAATTGTAACCTATATACCTATACCTATGTTCCTACATACCTCCAACAAACTTGGTAAGTTAAGATCTCTTTATACGTGTTTAAAAGAAATGTTATTTGAGTTTTCTTTATTTTGCATGTTTCTGTGTTTTTCATACATGTCTATCGTAAGATATTCTATAAAAGGTTTAGAAGAAAAGATTAATTTATAAGATTAGGAGAGGAAACCAACCATCATCAGGTTCGTAGATTTACCTCATAGGTATACATTTCTCAAATACATACCTAATACTGGAAGAGTAACTGCAATATTTTAAAGAATTTTAAATTATACAACGGCCTCGTAATAAGGCGTGGATATGGTAAGCATGAAGCATCTTTGAGCGACCGGATTTAGTGGTGACCGACAAATCAGTCTCTCTAGGGAAATCAGCCACGGGTCTTGTCAAAGGAAACGGCTTGTCCAGATTTAACAGCGAGGGTAATTAAAGAAAAGAAAAAAGTACAGCAAAGGCGGCTTATGAGTCTCCGAACAGCTAAACTCGAGGCTTCGAGAATTAGAAACATTCTTTTCTTTCCTCGTCAAACGGAAATGTTACATGTTTGTCCTTTCGGTTCGGAGAACAAGTGTGTCGCAAAACTTTTGAGTCCTCGATCTTACTTTGCGCAAATGCAATTTTTCGTTGGATTTCACTCAAACCACTTTTACCAGTTGTATTAACGTAAATATACTTTAACCAAACGTTCTAACATTATTTTACTAAATAGTGGTAGAGAAGCGAAACACAAATGTGAATTCAAAAGAAAACAGTTTTGGGATTTTTCTTAAAACTGTCAGAGCTAATCTTTGAACTGACCCATTGATCCTACCTAAATTATTTTAACTCCATCTATCGTCTACTAATAGTTGCACCATAATCTTGCTTATAGGACACTTAAAGAGATGAGGATAGCAGTCAAAGTCGATAAGTGAAACAACAGAAAGAACATTCTTTTTTATAGAAAATTCTAAAGCTCTTTTAGCTGCGATTATGAAAATATCAATGATTACGTATTACAAAGGTAGTCTGCAGAAAATAAACGGCTGCATTAAAATGCCAAAATTGTCTAATTTTATCATTTTTCTCAAATCTTAAATCTTGTGTCCTTTAGTTTTAGTTTTACTGTATCTAATGCAGACAATTTTTTTTTAAAATATATATATATATATCTTTTATTTTCCATTTCTTCTATCAAGACAAACACAATCCTAGACAAAAAAATATTTCACTTAAAAAAAGTAAAATAAAACTTTTCTTGCTTACATTTAAAAAAAAAAATAATAATAAGTAGTTGTAGACGATAATAACAAAACAATAATTTTCGGAATTATTTCAAATGAGTGTATACTTATTTGTCGCCATATACCAAAATCATATAAAATAATAATTGGCTAATATAAAAAACTAACCCCGAAAAAATAAACTTTGCAACAAAAACACTGACAAAAAGAGGAAAAAAAAAAAAACAGTTAAGTAAAGGAGATAAATCTTTTTAGTTTATTTTTGCCTTGTATATGGGTTGTGGGTTGAGTGGAGCTGCTTCTCCTTACTTTGGCTTCCATCCAATGTCTATCTGAAAAACTGGCTCTAAATAAGAGGGACCCCAAGCCTCGGCACCCAAGCAAAATGAAATAAAATAAATTCACTTCTTCACATGCTATAAACCGGTTATGAGGTTTAGAGAGCAATTGTCTAACCTACAGTAGAATCGAAAGGCGCGAAAGAAAAACAGAATATGTAAACACATAAGTATGGAACATATACCTATACATATGGAACATGCCAAAAATACATGTAATATAGGTTGTAGATATATGTTAACTTATTACAAAATAAAACACATATACTTATTTTATAGTTAATTATGAGAAAATCACTGAATTCCTAGAAGCTTTAGAATTCAGAAGTACAACCAATGTTGATCTACTGTAGCGGAACAGAAACATTAAATAAAAATGAGCAGGATAGGGCTAGAAGGATTGGCTAGAAGGAGCAGGATAGGCAGAGAGTTGAAAGGATAGAATATTAAGCAGAAGAAATAGATTACTAAACCGATACGAATAAAATTAGGACAGTATATATAATAGAACAATAGTTGCCCGTTCCCACGTATGATGGATTGGACACATTAGTCGAGCAGAAGATGGGGAAATTGACAAAATAGGTTCTTAGAATCCTTGGAGAATCAGTTCTCTGGTGGCGACTAAACTAATCGAACCCAGTTTGCTAAATATTAGCCACAATATTTTAATCGTAATAAAACAACAATCAATTTTGACTTTTTGAATGTTATCCTTTATGAGATCAACAATATCTCAGTGGGAACAGCAAATTTACTTCACTTCTTAGGTATACCAGAGAAGAATTGAGGCAGACCAAAGATGAGAAGACGACTAAAGATGTTACTAAAACAGGATGAATGCAGTAAAGGAGTAATAAAGGGGAACTTTGTTTTAGAAGCTTGTGTTTGAGGTCGTTTTTAATCAATTGTTTGGTATTATTTTTTAGTATATTACTCAGTAAATTAGTTTTCATTTGAATAAACTATAAAATAAAATATCTTTGTATTATTTATTTATATAAGTTTGTATCAGAATAAAAATATTTAGAATTTGTGTAATTTGCTATCCAAAAAATTGATTAAAAACGACCTCAAACACAACCTTCAATACAACGTTTCCCAGCTTTGTTACTTTTTAACTGCATTTATCCTGTTTTCGTAACATTTTTGGTCATCTTCTCATCTTTGGTCATCTTCTCATATTTATTAAAAAATACAAAAATTCTCTCAATACTTTTTTTTCTTCTCATCTTTGGCCATCTTCTCATATTTATTAAAAAATACAAAAATTCTCTCAATACTTTTCTTTCTTCTCATCTTTGGCCATCTTCTCATATTTACTAAATAATACAAAATTACACTTCTCTCAATTGTTATTTTATTATTATAATTATTTTTTTTTTTTCAATTATAAATATTAATCATTTTTATAAAGACGCTATTCTCAATTGTAAATACTTAATATATAAAAGTACACATATTGTATACTAAAAAGTAAATAGTTATTATAAGTCACTTGTATTGTTATAAGAGACCCCTATTGTAAATTATTAATATATACCTACTATACTCTAAACAATAAATACCTAAGTGTACACCTTAACTAGTCTTAATACATTCTTTATGGGACAACAAATAATTATTCAGAGGGTAAAGCCATTCTGATTAGTTAATGAAAAGTTGATCTTTATTGAGGACAGTCGATCTAAACTCCAAAAATTTGCAAAATCAATTGTGGTTGAAGACCCTAAAATATTCTTTAGGTCGGCTTGAGCTGTACATTATTGGGGTAAAAAGCCATTAATGTTGGGGATAAAAGCGACTACATAGAAGAAAGTTAGTTGGTTGGAGCTATATTACATTTTAAGAGACAGTGGCTTCTCAATTAGGTTTCCGTCCAGCTAATTGACCTAATTTGTCGACCCTCTGGGACCAATTATAAAACGGAGACACGTGGGCTATAAAATTTGGAAATTTTGTTACCACATGAAGTATATTTAGGGAGAGTTTATACTCTTAAATCTGATAAATACATTTCTGAAAACCATTAATTGGATTAGGATTTTCCAATTATGACTGAATTTTTAAGTTTAATACAGTATAAAAGATAATTAATTGTGTCAATAATTCAATGTGCACGGAAAAAGGTGAACGACTGTATAGTAAGGCAATCAGAATAAACAATGCGATTGACAGTATAGTAAGGTAATAACAAGAAACAAATCGACTGACTAAAGTAAGATCATCACAAAAAACAAGGCGAATGACCGTAGTAAGGTACTAACAAGATACAAGTCAGCTAACTAAAGTAAATCAATCACAAAGAACAAGTCGAATAACTATAAAGGAATAAAATCCCAAGAAAAATGGTGATTGACTGGAATAAGAACAAGAGACAAATCGACTAACTATAGTAACATAATCACAAGGAACAAGTCGAATGACTAAAGGAATAAAATCCCAAGAAAAAAGGAGATTGACTGGAATAAGAACAAGAGACAAATCGACTAACTAAAGTAACATAATCACAAGGAACAAGTCGAATGACTAAAGGAATAAAATCCCAAGAAAAAAGGTGATTGACTGGAATAAGAACAAGAGACAAATCGACTAACTAAAGTAACATAATCACAAGTAACAAGTCGAATGATTGAAGGAATATTATTCCAAGAAAAATGGTGATTGACTGGAATAAGAACAAGAGACAAATCGACTAACTAAAGTAACATAATCACAAGAAACAAAGCGGATAATTGTATTAAGGTAATAACAAGAAACATGACGACCAATAAATAAAATTCAGAATAAATCGATCAGTGTATTTATATTGTTTAATTCCGAGATATTATTTGATATTAAGGGAAAACGATGAAAAGATTAAAGTAACAAATGATTTTTGGTATGCCCATATCGTTGACAATATTTGCATAAATAAAAGAAAAACATCAGAAGGCTTGTATATTATATCGGTGGTATTTTTCATTTATTTACGTTTTCGCGTGTCTAATTTATTCAGAACAATTGTAAAGGTTAAAGATTACAACTTTGATTTATTTAACTTCTTGTAAGATATCAAAATACATTTATCACCTTCATTACCTTGTCATCCCATACATTCTTATCTTATTGCAAACGCACTTAGAGTATAGTAAACTAAAATCATACCTAATAAGTCGTAATAATTAATGATAAAAGTATTTAGGGAGGGGGGGAGAGGGGCAGATCTAGAGCAGCAAAGGTAGAGATATAATGGAGTGGAAGAATGCGAGTAGGAGAAAGAGCGATGCATTTATTAAATGCCGTGAATAAATTATTATATAGAAGCGAATAAATATAGAAGGGGGATAAATAAAATAAAGAGATAGGGCGGCTTTTATCTAAAACGAAGCGCTGAGCTTTGCGTGATAGACCAAGGCTAATAGCCCCGTTTCAGCTCGCAGATAAAAACTTAGATCGATTTTATATCGCTCTAGCGTAACTTTATTTATTATGAGTTACCATTTATTTCGCGACAACTTTGAATAATTAACTTTCAAAAGATAAACAGTCAACATTCAAATATTATTATTTTTAGAAACCACAAATATTATTTTGTTTATCAATGTAATTCGAATCCTACTGCTTTTTAAACGTTGTATATAATATGAATATTTATAAAATAAACTCGAAAAATTAACTTTTAACTAAAGATTTAAGGGCCCCACACACGATCAAGAATTTTGCGCAAACCTGATGTCGGGCAAATTTAGGCAATACACGTCAAACATCATGTGTGCGCAAACATCAAACAGAAGACAAGACTCAAAGAATTAACTTTTAACTGAGGTTTTATATAGTTATGCCTATACATATTATTATGCTTGGAGAATTAAATTTTATTCTTGGTTGCACATAATAATCTCATTTTTTTAAATAAGCAACTTTTTACTATCAGTTGATTAACTAAAGGGGGGATCGGCGCGGCGTGGCTTTTTGCGTATTCTCGCAACTCCACCGAAGAAACCTAGGTCTAAACTCAGACCAATCTGGTGTTTGAATCCCAGACATGTTTCACTCTGATGATCACATCGAGTAGATGAGTAATGTGACCGGATCCACCGTCCTGTAATAACCTAATTATATGTTGATCAGGTCTTAAGAAGAAGCACAATAAACTATAGAACAATTAACTATATAAACGACAAAAGATTAACCGTTAGTACTATGAGATCAAATAGTGAATTTTAATTGAAGAGTATAAGAATTAATCATATTTGACTCAATTAATAGTCAATTTAAACGAACTGCAAAAATATTTATTGTCTTCAGAATACTCTAATTAGCAATTCTAAATAAGACTACAATAAAACTATTTGTTCAATCATGTTAAAAAGATAAAACTAAACAAAAATGAATCATTTTCATTGCCAACTAACAATAAAAATGGTGGTTAAATAAAATAGAAGTCATATAAGCCACAAAGCACAAGTATATCGAAGCGTAAACAAATTTTTACAAAAGAATTAATTTCTTTTTTAACATATAGAATTGTTAAAGAAGAGGGTGGCTTTATCCCTTTGTACCCTTTAGAAGGGTGTCTTCATCAAGTATGACACCTATAGGGGTAGGTGCAGTAACCTAAGAAGGGTTGGATGTACCGAAAAGAAGGGTGGTGAAGAGATAGGTGCCCGTTGTGTTACAGTGGTGGGGAAGCAGACAAAATGGCAGATGTTGAACTAAGAGGGGGAAGAGGCGACCTCCTATTGGTCGATTCTGGTCTCCCTCTTCGTCGCTTAACATCATATTCTGTTAAGATAGTCCCTCTTGTTACCTCCACTGTTCCCTCAGGGGCAAAGCGCTAAATATTTATTACGTATTTGACAAGATGAGCTCTTAAATATTTAATCAGCGATTAAATATTTACTAAGTTTGACCAGTAGATTGCGCTCCTGAAGTGCTTTCCAATTTGTTACGTTAATCTCTCAATTCGTAGGTGGCATGATACAGATTTACAATGAATATATCTATTGAATTGTATAGATTTAAATTGTTTCAATATCGATGTAAATAAACGAAAATTGTGAAAACTTCAGTAGAGATATTTACAAAATATATTTATAAGACAGATTTAAAAAGACATTGGGCCAAGAAATAATAATTTATGAACTCTTTATCGTATCTAATAATAATAATCATTAGGTAGTTAATATAATTTAACTGCATAATAATTAATTTAGTAGTACTACCATTGTTTATCTTCCAGACATCAAGAACAAAATACCTGTTAGGTATATAAATTATGTTTGTCAATTAGTCTGGTTCATAGAGTCTCCTCCAAATTTCATTAAAATCCAAAAAAGTATTTTATAAGGTACGGTGGTTCGGAAAAATGTTAACGGACAAACCGACAAGAATAATAAAAAAACCTTGACGTCTGAAATGAATTTCTATCTAGGAATGTTTGAATTCGGCTACCTTAAATATAGAAAATATACTATATAAAATAGGATTATCTAAAGAAAAAAAAAACACAATTACAAAAGTTGGAAACTATCATAATTTACTAAAAAGAAGTATTAACTTATTAAAATTGCCAGACAGGCACAGAACAGAAAGGCAACACATTTGTTAGACAAGTAAAAGACTAAATAGTTGATAGGTTCTGAGATTTTGTCGAATTTCGAAGAGAAAAGAATTAGTCACCTTATAGTAAGTTAAAATAATAATGAGTAAATAATAAAAAAATTAAAAATAAATAAAAACAAACTATTCGATCACCTCGACTCTGTTTTTCTCCAATGTGTGATAGCCTCTTATCATGAAAGAGGTGTAGTTCAATAACCAAACAACGTCTTCACACAACAAATTGTAATAGAAACAATTAACCGGTTTCAGCTGTTCTAAAGCAACCTTCTTCAAATAATCTAGAGGTTACTCCATCGACTTCGAAAGTATATACAAGTCGATGCAGTAACCTCTAGATTATCCGAAGAAAGGCTGCTTTAGAACAGCCGAAACCGGTCAATTGTTTCTATTAGAATATGTTGTGTGAAGGCATTGTTTGGTTTTGGTTATTGAACTACACCTCTTTCATGATAGTCAACAGATGTTATAGATGATGACCTGACTTATGGTATTGTAAATTTTTGAAATTTGATTTGACAATAAATATAATTAAGTTTAACATCTTAATAATTGGAAAAAAATATTACAACTGAAAGATTTAGGTATAATATCCCTTTAATGGACGGCTCAAAAAAATTAGGTTTCCCTAGATGGACGATACATATGTCAATAATTTATATATATTATTGTCTCAACCCTAGTAGCTTAAAGGAAAATACTTTTACCTCCTTAATATATTGTTTAACAGCCAGAAAATAATAAGTAGGTATACATTATTTAAAATTTTGTTTATGTGGACCATTTTTGACTATTTCGAATATCACAGGTGATTTTTTAGGGGATTTTAGGGTGGTAACTATGTTTACCACCGTGCGCTAAAGGGAAGGTAATTATAAAAAAAATTGTAGTATCAACTCAACTTATTTTTTTGAGCAGACGTTGGCACAGAAGAATATTTGAAAAAAATTTACATCATGTACTAGCTGGATTCCTGTTCTTCTATAGGGAGTGCGTTATTTTTAATGTATGTTTTTAATTCAACTACCGTTAAGAAACAATATAATTAGTTTTTTTAAGCGAAAACATTTAGCCTTGGATGTGTAACTAACTCTCTACTTACTAACTTATTTCGACTAATTGAGAAGCATTTTAAAAATGTTAACTTGCCAGGAAAAAGCAGATGTTTCCCTCCTGGTAATTATTCAGGGCATTCAAACCGTGTGTCTCATGATAGAGTATCCAAAAGGAAGAATTTTTCTTATTTTTGGGGTTTTCGAAAAAAGTAATTCTTTTTAAAAACTCCTGCTTGTTCTCTAAAAATGTGATTTAATTTATTTTTATTTTTTTCCAACACCGTTGAGGTTTTTGTGGTTTTTTGTTTAGAATTATTAATAACTTGTAAATGCTAACTAAATACTTCCTAGTTTTCTTAAATTAGCTTATTATTTAACATCTATAAGTAATTTATTGTAGTTTCATAAAATAAAATAATATTTAATATTCCTTTTTTTTTTTTTTTTTTTTTTTTGCAATTCTAAACCGCTTTCAAAAAACTGTACACAATTTCAAGAAAATATTATCATGTTTAGAGGCTTAATAAACAAGCAGGAATTTTTTTTAAAAAGAATTAATTTTTCTCGAAAACCCAAAGATAAGATACTTTTTCCTCTTAGATACTTTATTTTCGGACACACTGTATATAGAGCCCCCTTGAATAAATTTGGCTTATAGAGGAAAGCCCTTTCGTTTAAGTTGTTTATGCCATAAAATAGAATTTAATTCAAAATTTCATGAACAAGAATATTTTACAGCGAGAACGTATTGCTTAAGAAAAGACATTTGGTAATGGAGAATGGATAGATGTATAATGTGTGGCCAACCCCATTTATGCAGCTTTAACACCGAGAAAAAAAAACAATTGGTAGTGAAGAATGGATAGGTGTATAATGTGCGGCCAACCACATTTATGCAGCTATAACACCGAGCAAAAAAAGACAATTGGTAGTGAAGAATGGATAGGTGTATAATGTGTGGCCAACCACATTTATGCAGCTATAACACCGAGCAAAAAAAGACAATTGGTAGTGAAGAATGGATAGGTGTATAATGTGTGGCCAACCACATTTATGCAGCTATAACACCGAGAAAGTAATTACAATTATTTTTAGGTAGGTCAATTAGAGTAAAAGTAAGTAAGAGTTAACAACTCATAGTAGTTAGAAACTGGCTATATTTCGTCCCCCTCCGGTGTTGTGGTGGCCTGTGGACTAAAGTTAAGTGTTCTTCTTTTTTATAAAAATCCTATTTAAAACAAAATTGTTAATTATATGTAATGATGTTTTAGGCATGATTATGTCCCGGAGGGGGACGAAATATAGCCAGTTTCTAACTACTATGAGTTGTTAACTCTTACTTACTTTTACCCTAATTGACCTACCTAAAAATAATTATTAAATAAATAGGGACATCTAATTTCTAATTACAATTGTTTAGAAGTTCGTCCAAATTTAAATATTACTTTTTAACCATCAATCGATAATAAGTATTTTTTTTTCTTTCTTTAGGGATAATATAATAAAAAAATAATATTTATCATATTAATTAATTTAGCAATATTTCACCCAATTCTAGACATCATCAGGCCTTATGTCTGCTTTTATTATTCTAATATATACATATTATCAACATTATTTGTTTGGAATGAAGGAGTAATAGTTATAATTACGCTCTATATCACTAAATTGTGTTCAACAGTTAGAGTAACTGTTATTAACTGTTGAACACAATATAGTGATGTAGAGCGTAATTAACTGTTACTCCTTCATTGCAAACAAATAATGTTGATAATATGTATATATTAGAATAATAAAAGCAGACACAAGGCCTGATGATGCCCAGGATCGAGCGAAATATTGCGATATAAATTAATATTATTAAATTTTTTTTTTTTATTATAATTATCATCCCTAAAGACCCTAGAAAAAAGAAAAAAATATAATATTAAAGGGATTAACTGAAGATTGACAAAAAGATAATTAATAGAAAGACAGGTGTAGTTAATGGTAATTATATGTTAAATTTATTCGCTAGTTCACTTGTTTTGAAATCTAAAAGATATCATCAGTAATTATATTTATTCTATAGTAACAGAATAAAGCAATGTACACGCTAATTTCAGACCTTTTCTTTGTCAGGAAGTATGTGAAAAAATGTATCTCCACAGAAATGCAAAGTCCACGAGAAAAACAGGTGCATGAATTTTATTAATTTTACTTTACTTTCGTTAAGAAAACTATAATTAGTAGGTATATTTGTACTGACACTAAATGTGATTAACAATTAATAAATGAAATAAATCTTTAGCCCAATGGTAAATTAAAATTCCAGTTCAAACAACTACAAGAGATCTAATTTCTCGTTGCTAAAAAAATAAAATTAAGTAGTCTTTATTTAAAATATACAATATTTTTATTTTTATTATCATTTTATTTACTATCAAAAGAGTTACAATAATTTATCACAGTTATATGCCAGCATATTGCAGTACATTTAAAATTTACGTCTGAGATAGTGAAATGTAAATTAAAAACATAAGAAACGTTTGTTAAGTCAAATGCAATGAAAAGGTGAAATATGTAAATAGAAAACAAATTTACGATTAAAAAAAGATTTTTATAAATTATCTTCTCCATTTATCGCAAATGAAAGAAAAAAAAGTTTAAAGACGTTAACAAAAACAACATTTGAAATCATAATTTTTGAGCTAATAAATCAATTGAAAAGAAAAAAAAACAGACAATGCGGAGAGGAACGATTAGGTATAACAATGAATAAAGCAGCGATTGTATTCGAGCTTTTTACAAACGAGATTACCGGTTTTAACAATACAGTCAGCACTAAGTAGTAGTGATTACTTTGTAAGAAATTTGAAGCTTTGAAAGGCGGTCTAAGGATGTTGTAATCATTAGTGCGGAAGAAGAAGAATCGAGAGGTAGATTGACGATTGATAAAAAAAAACAAAATAAAATAAAAAAAACAAAACAAAACAGTTTGCCCCAATTTTGTTGGCAAATAATTATCTGATATATAGGCGTTAAGGTATAACAAAAAAAAAACATAAATATTCATGACAAGCAATACAATTTTAATATATTTGAAAGTAAATTAAATAAAAATGTTAGTTGCGTATACATAACAGTACATTACGCGTCTAGTGCGAAAAGTAGCATCTTGCATGCGAGTGTGGAGTGTGCACCCGAGCGACAGCGAGGGTAGTAAAACCACACGAGCCAAGCAAAATGCAGTTTTTGCACGAGTTGCATACCGTACTTTATCTTTGATTGTTGGATTTTAATAATAAATGCAGAAAAAAATATTTAATAAACTTCCTGTATGTAAGTTCGTATTTCTCTTTTAAAAAAGATGGCATTAATTCATTAATTGTATTTTGTGCCGAATTAATTATTTCGGGAGGCGTATTATCCTCCTCATTTCCGTCATAATGACATAAATCAATCATTGTTTTTTCACTAAAACTCGATATAAACAGTTACTTTAATTAAACACACAGCAAATTAGTTTTGTTAAATGTAAAAAAAACTCGCTAATCGTGCGTTAAGATGAAGAATTCTTATTTTTTTACAGCACTAGGGCGGAAAATATTATATATATATATATATATATATATATATATATATATATATATATATATATATATATATATATATATATATATATATATACATAGATTATTGTATCAATCTAAAATAAACAGGTCAAGTGTGTGCTAGTCAGCACACAGCGAGGGTCCGTAGGCAACCCTGTATAGTTTAAGTAGTACCCTATTGATGGTGTTTTTTAAAATGCTAAAAAGCTTACTTTGAACTATCCTATGGGTCTGATATTCTCAAAACACATAAATAAACTTCTGATAAAGTATTTTTTCGCCACTGAACCGGACTACAACCATATAAATACCTCGAAAAGACCATAGTCATAAAAAAACGTATTTTGTCAATAAAAAATAAAATAATTTTTTTTTTCGAAATTTCCAAAAAGTGGTATCTTTACTTTTGGTCGAAGAATGTTCAGGAATTTTTCCAGATTTTTTGCACTTCACATAAGCGAGATAGAGGGGGGGGGGGGGCACGTTTCACACCCACTTCAAACTTGCCTACGCTCGCCCTATCAAAGTTATAACCAAAGAATTATATATTTTTGTATTAACCCTATATGAACTAGGACTTGAAAAGAAGAATATATAATAATACAAGGTACAAAATCATTAAATATACAAGCGAAATAAGTTCAAATGAAACTGATGAAGTTCAAGATAACATAGATATAATCAAAAACATATATTTATCCTTAAACTCAAACATTTATCCCCAAACTATAACCTCCATAACAGTAAGCGCTAATGGTTAAACAGTTAAATGAAAAATACCATGACGTAACGATTCTTCAAAAAGCACTTAAATGCAATAAAATGGAAAAAAAAAATCACTATCTACAATAATGACATACGAAAGACAAATCTTGAACATGCGCCATATAATGATAAAAAAAGGAACTTGATAAACAAACTGAGAATGAATTAAAAAAAAAAAAAGATTTATCACAATTATATCAATAATAGTTGAATAAGTGAGTGTGCAGCTGTATGCCAGTATTTTTTTTTTTTTTTTTTTTTTTTCAAGGTTTTAGCACTAATTGTGTTGCAAATAATTAAAAGATGAAGAATTACGACATTAGTTCTCCATTAATAGTTTACAATTTTAATAACTATCATTATCTGGTATGGCAGGATCTAAAGTTCAGGTTAAACAGGTCTAAAATCTTACTTTAGTACATAATAAGGATAAAGGACAATAATAGAGCTTCAAGCTAAATATATAAGACAGAAGAAAATGTAGTAAAATGAAGCACCAAAACATATTTTTAGAGAGAACTATTTAAAATGCAACTGAAGATATTCAGGATTAAAAATAAAAAAATGTTCCAATGAAACTGATGATATTCAGGATTACAAAGAGAAAGATGTTCAAATGAAACTGATGATATTCTGGATTACAACGTGAAAGATGTTCAAATGAAACTAACGATATTCAGGATTGCAAAGAGAAAGATGTACAAATGAAACTGATGATATTCGCAGGATTACAACGTGAAAGAAGTACAAATAAAACTGATGATATTCGCAGGATTACAACGTGAAATATGTTCAAATGAAACTTATGATATTAAGGACTACAACGTGAAAGATGTTCAAATGAAACAGACAATATTCAGGATTACAAAGAGAAAGATGTACAAATGAAACTGATGATAGTCAGGATTTCAACGTGAAAGATGTAGAAATGAAACTGACAATATTCAGGATTACAAAGAGAAAGATGTACAAATGAAACTGATGATATTCAGGATTACAACGTGAAAGATGTTCAAATGAAACTAACGACATTCAGGATTGCAAAGAGAAAGATGTACAAATGAAACTGATGATATTCGCAGGATTACAACGTGAAATATGTTCAAATGAAACTTATGATATTAAGGACTACAACGTGAAAGATGGTCAAATGAAACTGACGATATTCAGGATTAAAAATAGAAAGATGTACAAATGAAACTGATGATATTCAGGATTAAGAATAGAAAGATGTACAAATGAAACTGATGATATTCATGATTACAACGTGCAAGATGGTCAAATGAAACTGACGATATTCAGGATTACAAATAGAAAGATGTACAAATGAAACTGATGATATTCAGGATTACAAATAGAAAGGTGTACAAATGAAACTGATGATATTTAGGATTACAAATAGAAAGCTGTTCAAATGAAACTGATGATATTCAGGATTACAAATAGAAAGATGTGCAAATGAAACTGATGATATTCAGGATTACAACGTGAAAGATGGTCAAATGAAACAGTCCATTGAAATCAGGTCTAAGCTCATACTTTAGTTTCAACAAGTGCAAAGTAAAAAAATAGAGCTTAAAGCTAAATGCACCTAATTAGCAAGCACAATAACAGAAGGAGAAGCGAAATAAGCACAAAAATGTGATTTTAGGATAAAACTATTTCAAAATAATTCAGTTTACAGTTTGTTTTTGACTTCAAAAAAATATAAATCTTATCTACAGAATTAATTTTTGAAAGATAAAATCACTTTTTAAACATATCTTTTTAAAAAATCACATATTTTAAACATATTTTAAACACATCACAAAACATCACACATAAACAACATTTTTTTCTAATTGATAAAAATGATCGGCTCTAAAAGGAGTTAGGATGTTTTCGGTACTTCGACAGGTTTCGATTTGAAATAATTTTATATTATATATAACAAAAGGTACTCCTTTAGATTGTTACTCCCATATGTTTTTTAGATTATAAATGACTTTGACTATACGGGGTGGTCCAAACCCCCCCCCCCCCCCCCCTCTCTTAACTTTTGAACGGTTTGAGATAAATTAATGAAACTTAGGGGATCTCTACCATGCAAAGGGAAGTTTGTTTTCATGCAATCACCTACTAGGCACAACCACCCAATTTGCCCCCAGGCCTCCTAACTTCAAAATTCTATATTGGAGTGTATATTTTTGATAGCATATATGGATTCCATGAATAAACTTTTACTTGGAACTTTTTTTTCTATCTCCAATAGTTTGCCTCCTACAGGGGGGCAAAGATAGCAAAATAACCCTTCCGATTATACGTTGTAAAATCTAAACGGTTAGATGTAAATTAATGAAACGAAGGGGATCCATACTATGTAAAGGGAATTTTGTTTGCATGCAATCGCGCAGTAGGGGCAACCACACATTTTGCCCCTAGGTCACCTAACCTCAAAATTTTAACCTAGAGTCTATATTTTTGATAGCAGATTTAGATTCTACGGCGAAAAATAAAAATATTTTACTTTATACTTTTTTTTCTATCTCCAATATTTTTCCCCCAAGGCAAGGTATAAAAATGGTTGATTTCAGCGCCTGGGGGCAAATTGGTGGTTGCGCCCCTAGTACGCGAGTGGATGAATACACACTTCCCTTACATGGTACAGATCCCCCCAAGTTCCATTACTTTATTTCAAACCGTTTAGATTTTATATAACGATCTAAGTGTTATTTTTTTACAATTATGGAAGTGTTATTTTGCTATCTTTGCCCCCCTGTAGGGGACAAACTATTGGAGATAGAAAAAAAAAAAAATCAAAGTAAAATTTTATTATTTTCCACCGTAGAATCCAAATATGCTTGGGTGGCCTGGGGGCAAAGTGTGGTTGCCCCTAGTGTGCGATTGCATGAAAACAAACTTCCCTTTGCATGGTAGAGATCCCCCAAGTTTCTTTAATTTATCTCAAACCGTTAAAAATTAAGAGGGGGGGGGGACTTTTGGACCACCCTGTACACAGGGGGTAACTATTAAGATAAAGGGATTCTTAGTCTAATGTACTTTGGGACAAAGGAAGATCACACTTCTGTTTTTATAGGGAAGTAACAGTCTAAAGAAGATTATTCCGTACACCTTCTTTAGATTGTTACTCCCCTCTGTTTTTTTTATAAGGGGAGTAACAATCCAAAGAAGAGCCAAACTAAAAATGCTTGAAAATATATTTATATTTATATTATGTTAAGCCACCTTTGCAAAAAGTAAGGGTAGTACAAGTGTGAAGTGGAGGTTACGGTGTCCGTTGTATCAAAGCAATAAGCAGATGCCTTGGGCTTGAGATACCCCTCCCCTTACCTTGCCCCCCTTGGGCTTGAGATACCCCTCCCCTTACCTTGCCCCCCTTGGGCTTGAGACACCCTCCTCTTTCCCTGTCCCCCTTAAGGGCTTGAGACACCCTCTTCTTTCCTTGTCCCCCTTGGGCTTGAGACACCCTCCTCTTTCCCTGTCCCCCTTGGGCTTGAGACACCCTCTTCTTTCCCTGTCCCCCTTGGGCTTAAGACACCCTCCTCTTTCCCTGCCCCCCTTGGGCTTGAGACACCCCTCCTCTTTCCCTGCCCCCGCTCTACAGAGGCACCATTAAATCCTTATCAGTCGTACCGAGCCTTGACTTTATATGCTACCACATTTTTTATCCGACATGGCGTCGACCCTTGTCCCTCTAACCGCTCAAGACCCGTCCCATTCCGAAACAAAAAAAAACAATTGAATTTAAATTTTAAATATCTTTCAAGAGATAGAGAGAGAGAGGACTGTAATCGTGTTCGCAATTTCTGACGACTTGAAATGACAGATATTGGTATTAATAATCTTCCTTTAGCTTTAGATCCTATTACTTGGGATATATCAGGGTATATACTTACAGGAGAACGCATCCTTAAATGCTAATTCCAATTGTTTTTATTTGTTGTTAAAGTCGAAGGAACATTTTAGGCCCCGCTAAACCAATTTCTATTTGTTCAAAACCAAGAAATATTCTCGAATATCTACCTCAAAAAAGGAAGTGTAAACAATAATTATTTGAAGGAAGCTTTACCTTTTAATTGGATATCTTTACAATCATATAGTGAGTCATATTCAAATGTCCTTATCTATGTTAAAATACAGCTAACAAATCCTCAGTTTATGTTTTTTTTAATTATGATGTCGCAATGTTGTTTATTTCACATAAGTATTTTTGTTTAGCGACAATTCAGTTATTAGAGCTGGTCGGAAGTTTAAGCGAAGAAAAAACTGAAATTATTTGCTGGAATATTGAAATTTTCAAAAGAAACATACCGTGATGAATGTTAGTTCGACTGGGATTCACAACTCTTAGAGAAAGAATCGAAAACATTCGAAAATGAATCGAATGTTTTTTATAAGCATTACTTTACCTGGACCTTAAAAGAAGGTGGAATAGTAGAAATAAATCGTAATCTAGGACGAAGGACGAGGTATTCAGGCGACTCGGATCGGTGGCGTCGTAAAAAGGGATGAGAAAGGAAGTAGTGAGCGAGCGAGGCGAGAGTGTGCGCGTGTCCCTGCTAAGCCGGCGCCTCCTTTATCTGGGATCCCCGTCCCCTAATTAGCTTCTTAGGCTCCCAAATACCCTGGAGAAGGCACTTTATCTAGCCGTGGTTCGACACTTCTCGAGACGCTTAATTACCTGTGGGCGTCTAATCTGCCCGGGCACCGTCGACCTGCCACCTTCCTTCTTCCTTGACCTACCTCGACAAAAAAACACATCTTTCCTTCACCGGGAGCACCACACGCGTAATTACCTGCCACTAATTGCCTTCCTAAACAGTTAGACAGGACGTCACTTGTTCGCGATTCCCGTAAAAGATAAGTCCCACACTAAGTGATTCTTCAGCCCGTCAAACGTTAATTATTCCCTTTCATATTTTACTATATAATTCTCCAAGAACAATTAACATCTTTTACGATATCGATGAATAAATTTTTATCGAGTAATGAGTGTCTAACAAAATGAAAGACTAATGAAGTACGAGTAATAGCGATACTGTATCAGATAACTTCATTTATTAACACATCCTTTCTAATTTTATTACCTGTTGGTTTTACTTAGTGAACAATAAATCCTTCTTTACACTGAATTATAAAGACAATAAAAGCAATGATCTCTACTAGATCTTCATTTTATTCTAGACCCATTCTCGACTTATGCGTGGAAAACACATACGCTAGCTCTGTTTAAAGGTACGTTGTAAAGAATTACAACAAAGCCTAATTAAGGAAAATAAACTATATATAGAGGCACGAAATTTATTTTAATCATTACGATTAGTTAAAGTTAGTTGTGTATAAAGGCTAGAGTAAGACTAAGACAAGGTCTGGTTTATTTATAGAAGTTATCAAGTAAAGAGTAATACTGGGTCTAGTTAGTAAGACGTTATCAAGCAAAGAGTAAGACTAGGTCTAGTTCAATATGGAGTTATCATGTATATAGATTAAGACTAGTTCTAGTCTAGTAAGAAGTTATCGAGTAAAGTGAAATACTTTATGTTTCTAAACGAGTTATCAAGTTAAGTGTAAGACTGTAGGTTTAGTTGATTAAGGAGTAAGGAGTTATCAAGTCAAGAGTAAGACTAGCTCTAGTTTGTTAAGAAGTTATTAAACCGGTGGAAAGTTGGGGAGGAACAAGCTGGCCGAGAACCGGTTCTTATCAGACCAGAACGGGTTTTGGCGTTCCAAATGTAATTAAATCAATACAAGACAAAAAAAAACCCTCAATCAAAATGCCAAAGGATTCTAAAAACAAAATACTTTATCTCAATTAAATTACTTGAGATGTTTAACTCGAAAATTCATAATCATTCAGCGCTTTGATCTTGGTACTTTTCTCCGAGTACTGTCAACCTCTTACCATTCTGCTACTGTAACAATCCCATTTGTTTAACATTTTTGAAGCTTAAACGAATCAAACCAGCTTCTTGAGTCTTAAGTTCCTCTTAATTGAACCTTCGTTGAACAACTATCAACTAAGTAGTATGTCAAAATGTGTCCCTCTTATCAAGTAGACTTCTGATTGTGTGAGCCTTGTTTAGGGTTAAAATTTTCGAAAATAACTAGGTTATTAACATTTGGCAAAATTTAAACCATCTCACGGTCATATTCATGTCTAAAACATCCATCAAAATAATAATCCATCTAAAATTACTATTTATTTGTATTAGACTGATTACTGTTCAATTTGTGGGAATTATGAAATTTTAAAATACCTGAAAAATATTTGTTTAAGTTTTTTGAATAACCATATGTCAAGTAATTATTTTGTTTTTACCTAATAGGTTTGGTTCAAATAATCAAGTGGTGTGGTAGTTTTTTAAACTGGGCGGTTGGTAAATTTTTTACCAAACCATAAAGTTAAAAAATAACTTTACTCAGGTAAAATAAGGAAATCTCATTTTACTAGACATATATTGTACAAATTACTTTTTCTCTGGAAGTCTCTGTTCCAGCCGAAAAATCGGGTTAAAGAAACCAAATTCTGGTATTTTTTTTTGTTCAGTATTTGTTTTGTGATAGTAGTAGTAGTTGTTTGGTGGTTATAATTGATAGCATTAATGGCAACAGCAGTTTTTTCTTCTTTTGTTTGCATGGGTTTCTCCAATGTAATGTTTTTAGTTATCCCTATTATATAGGTAAGGGATTTATAGTATTTTACATTTTCTATGTTGTCAATTTTGGATGATACTTTTGTAAGAGCTATGGGCCACAATTTATTTTTTTGGGGGGGGGGATTATTTTTTTGCAGTTTTTTTAATATTGTATTTTTCAGTGTAGGAATGTATAAATTTTGTATCTGTAACAGCAATTGCTTTTTTTATTAAATTGAGAATAATGTTTTTTTATATATATATAACGGGTGACTTGAGTGGAAATTAAGAAATTAACCTTTTTGAAATTCCTTTTACATACCGTATGGTAGTAAAGTAATTTGGCCGTTCTTCTCTCTTATAATGCATGCGAGTCTAATACAAGTAATAGCAGTAGACAGGTAGGACGAACCACTTGTTGGAACCTAGCAATTAGGCCATCTTTTAGGCCTATTTTACTAGCCCCGTGGTAGAGAGTTGCAGCCACTTCACACATCATACCTCTAACTAACATTGTACCGCCGAAGCTAGTATGATGTGATCATTAGTAAGTATAATATATAAATCATAGCAACACGGCGATGGATTGAAGCCACGACCTCTTACCGCTCTTGATTCAGTGATGGCCGAGCAGAAGTGGTAAGTACTTTTCTCTTTAATTCAAACTGCCACTCCGTGTCTCAGTCTAAGTAATTTAATTTGTTTCTCTTTCTAATTCTCATTCTCTTGCTATGGTACATATAATATTTTTGTTTTGCTCTTTAAAGATTTTTAACGTTTCTTCTATAAATGTGTTTTTTGTTATGATAATTATTTCGCCAACGTATTTACCTATAAACTTAGGCTTTATGTCTTACTTAAATTATTGGCTTGTGCTAACAGTTAATTTTTGAAAATACCACTTAAGTTTGTGGATATGCAACTGCCCACTGGGTTTCCATTTAATTGTCGATACAGTTGTTGGTTGTATGTGATGTAACAATTTCCGGATATGAATTTTATAATTTTCAAATAAGTGTCTTAGCATTTTATGTTGGTATGTGGTGATATGTGTTCTCATTTAATTTGTTCTGTACTATTCTATACACTTCCTGTAGTGGGATGCTGGTGTATAAGGCTTTACTATCTAATGAAATGTGTGATTAACGGTCATTTATGTTCAGTTTCTGTAGAGCTTTTTAATTTCTAATGCGTAATATTCGTAAATATTGTTTTTATACATAAGTATATTATTGTGTTGGGAGCAATTAGCTTAGTTAGTTTTTCATTATGGGAGAGTTATTGTTGCTTACTATTGGTCACAGTGGGATATCTTTCTTGTGCATTTTAGGAAGGCCATATATTTTGGCAAAAATTGTGATAGTTAATATTTAGTTTTATTTTTATACAAAAATATATTATTTTATTCTATTTATAGCCTAGTGGTGTATGTTGAGGGAATTTTTTATTTTTATATTTTATTATATATATTGTGTAAATAAGCAATTCTGACTTATAATTTGATTGATGTTATACATAAACGTTTAACCATCCACAAGTCATTTGAATTAAATGACTGGAGATAGTCAATTAATTCTTTAATCTTAATATTAAGCGTTTTTTACGAAATAAAGTAAGTAATCCATTTATTGACATAGTATTTCTTACATGCATAGTAAACTTTTTAAATTAAAATATAAAAGAAAAGAACAAGAAAAAAATTATTTACGAAATAAAAGTAATAAAATCCCACAACATACAACACTAGCCATAAATAGAATAAAATATATTTTTGATAAATTTTGTTTAGACAATAAAATAAAACCAAGTCGATCAATTCCAAGAAGAATTCAGTAATAAATTATAATAATCAGTACCTACAGAAAAGTAAGAAGTGTCCCGAAAAATAAACTAGAAGAGATTAAAAAGGAATAAAAAAAAAAAAAAAAAAAAAAAAAAAAAAATATAGACAGAAACTATATAAATAAAATGTTATTTATATATTTTAGGAGATATAAAACTTTATATTAAAAATTGCAATTTTTTCCAAAATATATGGCCTTCCTAAAATATACAAGAAAGATATGCCACTGTGACTAATAGTAAGGATAACTCTCCCACTGAAAAACTAACTAAACTAATTGCCCCAACACCCAATAATTTATGTAAAAACAATATTTATGAATGTTACGGAATAGAAAAGCTCTACAAAAATAAACATAAATGAGGACAAATCACTCAATTCATTAAACAGTAAAACCTTATTCATCAATATCCCATTGCAGGAAGTGTATAGAATAGCACAGCATTTTAGAACATTTAGTACAGAACAAAAGAGAACATATATCACCACATACGAGCATGAAATGCAAGAAAACTTATTTGGATATTATAAAATTCATATTCGGAAATAATTACATAACATACATCCAACAACTGGGTCGAAAATTAAATTGACCCCAATGGGTAGTTGCATATCTCCAAACTTAAGTGGCATTTTCATGAACTGTTAGCACAAGCCAATAATAAGTTAAAAATAAATGAATTAGATAAGAAAATAAAATATTTAGACTTCACCATTATAAGAGAAAAAACGGCTAAATTACTACCATATGGTATAAAAAAGGCTCATTCCTAAATTTTCATTCTAATCACCAGTTCTATCTAAATAAAACTCCATCCTAAATTTACTAAAAAAGCAATTCCACTTACAGATATAAAATGTATACATACCTACAATCAAAAATACAATATTAAAAAAAAAAAAACTAGGAATAAAATAGTTACCTCCAAAAAATAATATACAAATTGTGGCACATAACTCTAGCAAATATCAACAAAATTAGCCAACATAGAAAGCGCAAAATGCTATTAAATACATTACCTATAATAAAGGATTAACTGAAAAAAAATCCAATAAGCAAGATCAAAAATATTTCAACATAATCTAAAAGAAGAAAAAACAGGAAAATTAAAAAAAATGAAATTTACAAAATCAATTGTAGAGACTGCAATAAAATAAACATCAACCCAAGGAGTTTTATATTTTGTTAAATAAAACCACACGGCTTCAAATAACGCATTTAAGTGTTCAACTACTGGGCGTTTCACCCTGCATTAGAGAAACCATGCAAAGATCGGAAAATAGAATAAAACAACATAATTATGAATTATGAAATACAATCAAAAAATTGGAAAACTGCTCTTGCAATTAATACTAATAATTATAATCACAAAATAAATAAAGAAAATAATAAAATAATAGGTATAGAAAGGAATGAAACAAAACGAAAATATCATGAAGCTGCTTATATAGCAACGTCAGAAAACTAACAAAAGAAGAAAAGTCACAAAAATTATCAAAAGACTTAAATAAATATTATTCAGGTATTTTAAAATTATAAAAAAGTGAATTCATAATTCCAAATCAAACATTCATCAATCTAATACTGTAATAAATAATAATTTTAGTTTATTAATAATTCAAATAAATAATAAATTGGATAATTTAATTAAATTTAAATAGCTATTAACTAAAATTAAAGGTCTTATTAATTATTAATACATTTTCTTTTGTTTTATCAAAAAATATTTTTTTAGGAAGGTTTTTTATAGTTAATTTCAGTTTAAAGTTTAAGTTTTTGTTTGTTTGTTGATTTTTAATTGTTTAATTTTATAAAATTAGTTTCATACATTTATTATGTTGTAGTTGTAATGTAGAAAGGTGGTTTTAATATAAAGTAAAACTAAAAATTGTGACCATTCCAAATAATTGGTAGGAAAATAAATTATTGCCAAAATAACTCTTAAACTTCATGACAAGGTAGGCTTTTCAATTTTTGGTGTAAGTAAATGAATGTTTAATATTTTAAATCCTTGTAATTTAATTTCTAAATTTTGTTATACATATTTAAAATAAAATTTAAGTAATGTATTTAAAGAAATTTGAAAATAAAAAAACACATATTAAGTCAATTTTGATCGACGTTTCTGGCATGAATATGACCAGTATATGGTTGAAATATAGCCAAATGTTAATAACTTAGTTATTTTCGAAATTTTTAAACCTAAACACGACCCATACAAATAGAAAACTATCAACTAAGATATCTTTGTCAGATTTCGAAAAAAGGTACTAAAATCAAAGAACATTTAAGCATATCGATGGCTAATAAGTGATACCTCGTATCTTCAAAATGCCACGTTTACAGGAAGAGCAAAAAAATGAGTTCTCACTATGTGACTTCTTTAATAATATGAACACATACGAGGTCTCACTCACGAATTAGCAGCTCAGTTATGAGGTGTCACCAGTAACCTTCACCGAAACACATACGAGATCAGTTATGAGGTGTCACAACTAACCTTCACCAAAACACATACACCAGAAACACATACCAGGTCAAGTTACAAGCTATCACATAACAAATAGTTGATGTCTCGACTTCCCATTTTCTATGTGAAGGATTTTTTTTCACTCACGAGATCTCGCATGTACTTGCAGACAAGCCCCCCAAGGCCAATAAAATGAAAACCTCAAAATCACCATTTTGGTAGAGTTATACGAGGTATCACTTATTAGCCATCGATATTATAGTTGTTGTTTTAACTGTATCGTGGGTAAATAGTTGGAAAATATACATTTTTAGTTGGATTGACTAGCTACCGGAAGTAATAGTTAATTTTAAGGATATTAATTACAAATCCAGAACCGGATATCTATGAGACCCGCCGCACAACGGATTTAAACTCTTATCCGAACATACCTACCTTTTTTTCTAAAGTTCAAGTATTCTTTAGAAAAAAAACTTTTTTCGTTGGTATTTTTTTCCCCTCAAAGGACCCGGTACCCGCAAAACAGAATGTAAAGAAGTGGAGAAGGATAATATTTGGTGAGGCGCGGGGAGTGTTTAAACAAACAGGCTAAATGGACGCAGCACCCGCGCCGACAGACAGACAGACACCGGCCTTTCCCTTCCCCTAGGATCCTTCTTATTTTTATTTACATTTTATACGGCGGCAATACAAGGCCCGACCCGACTTTCCTCTACCGCAACACGTACGTATCAAGTCTAAAACAGCTTGGAGGATTGGGGGCACTTGGTTTACACCTCGTTCCTACTAGGATTGTGAAGACTTTTACAACAGTCTAGAATTATTTCACAGTTAAATGAGATTTTTAGTATGATAATCTGTATATTAGGAAAAGAACGGGGAAGCCTTCTCGAGACTTCTTAAATAATTTGCATCTTAAGAATAAGACAGGCTTCTAAACACAAAAACGGACAAGGAAAATAAAAGTTCACTAGTAACCGAACAATGCAAAGTATAAAAAAAGAGCCGATACAAAAAAAACGTGTTAGCTCATAAAGAGCCATTCCTGATTCCTCTAAATGCATTTTCTGAAAAAAATTATGTTAGTTTTACTTGTTAAGATGTTTTTAACATCATGACATTTATTCCACACTATATCTTCAGTAAAAATTTATATTCGACTAAGTTTAAATTATGTTCAATAAACCAATTACTAATATATCCAAATCTTTCAGAGGAAACCTTGTCGGTAATTGATAAGATCAGCTTGTCATGATCTAAGACAATGATTATACATATTAATCATTTGTAGTAACTTTTAACTCTACTTATTTAAAATGCACTAGGTATAACTTAACATAATTATTTCATAAAAGTGATGATGAGAAAGAGTTGAAATTAGTAAAGTAAATTTAGCTAGGGATAATGAAATGGTTGAAATGGGTTTTATACATTAGACATAACTGATGTATTATTTTACCTTAGACTGTCTTATACTACGGATATTACGCCTTTGTATTACTATTAAATATTAACGAAATTTATAAGCAACAGGAGAATGGATTTAATTTAAATAATCATGTTAAGCTAACTGATATTTTAAATCGATAATTTTTGGTAGTGTAAAATAAACCTTGGCCTAAATTCGAGGCATATCGAGAAACACTTGTATAGAAACGCGATCTCACGCAGTTTAAAAAATTGACTCTTGAAAATAAAACTGATGTGATATTAGAAATAAATTTGATAACTTACTACATCCATTCTTGGCAGATTGTTTCTACAATTAGAATGCTGGCAGTTCTAGATCGTTTTTTAAGTGGAGAAGTAACGAATTCTATTCCATCATTATTGCTGTTATTGATAAATTTAAAACTCGGACAGTGGCAATGTGGATTATCTCAAAAACCAGATACAACCAGATGGATTTTGGATTTATCGTGTTTCTTGGCTCTAAGAGACTAACACTTTATTCAAAATCAGTTGGTTTGGTTAAAATGGCTAGCCGAACATGACAAGACTATTAGAGATAGCATAACACAATAATCAAGTAGTATAAATAAGACATTTGAAAAATTGAAGTGGTATATCCAACACTGCATTAATACATTATTAGAGTACACTGAGGACGAACTGCAACATCACTTGAAATCCTACACTAACTGGAACATCACTCGAAATCCTACATTAACTGGAACATCACTTGAAATCCTACACTAACTGGAACATCTCTTGAAATCCTACACTCACTGGAACATCACATGAAATCCTACACTAACTGGAACATCACTAGAATTCTTACATCGTCAAGTATGATATAGTTTCTTAGGTTTGATGGTGGCAGCCATAATGGTTATTATAACTGCGGTATTCAATGTACTTGTGTATTAATATTTGGTAAGGGAGGTTCCCTTTCCTTCAACTCTTAGCAAAAATTAACTATAGCTGATAACACTTAAGGTTCTTTCGGAATCACTAACCGGTCAACCGGCGGTTGGTTGTGGTTAGTGTCATCGCGGCTTGAAATAATCTTGTTTCCCAACGAGATCGGGTATAAATTGGTAAACGAAGAGGTTATAAATTGTTGTGTTGGTAACAAATGAAAGAAGTGAAGCTACAGCGATTTTTCAAGTGCATAAACTATTGCAGCGGCATTTCTAATTCCTATAGGTTTAAACAGTACATAATATAGCCATCATCCCTTTGCTTTTTCCATTTACTGAAAACTCTGATAACACATATTAATGTGAGATTTTCAGCCGCATCGTCTTCCTGCACCTTGCTTCGCACTGCTCACATCCTATATTGGTATCCATAATCCATAAAATGTTGAAAAGAAGGGTTGGGAACAAAAGTAACTATTAGATAAAGGGATATTTAGTCTAATGTACTCAGGGACAAAGGAATATCGCACTTTTCATCTTTCAGTTTTGATATATATGCTGATATTATAAGTCACGAAATTGCCGACCAAATTAATCTCAATTTTAAAATAAAAAAGGTTGGTAACAAAGTAAAAGAGTGCCGGTAAAGTTTCACAAAAACAAAATATTAAATAATAATTTTAAAGAATTAAAAAAAAAAAAAAAAACGTCGTAACAAGAGAAAAAACATTTTAAAGCATTTTAAATTACGATGAAATTCCGCCATAGAAGGTAATGATACGGTTTGTTAACCTTACTAACCATATTCTGGATTCGGTCGAAGCGGTCGCAACCACTACGGTCGACCGCTAAATCAACGGAGGGTTCATGAACCCGGTCGGTGGTTTAGGTTGGTCTTTCCGAACACACCGGTTTGTCCTCGGTCGACCCGGTTAGTGATTACGAACGCACCCTTATATTATGATAGCTGGTGAAGGGGAGGTTGCTGTGAATATAGTGTTGCCAGAATCCATTCTGTCAAGCACCTCAGGAAAAAAATTCCTCTCTCCCTATAATTGTGATGGGGCTAGGGTCCAAAGTACATAACTGCCCAGGGTGCATAACTATCCAAGGTACATTACTGTCCAACGAACATACTGTCAATGGTAAAGACACCTCCTGCATAGCCGATAAAAAAAAAATATAAAATTATAAGTTTCACTCCCACTTTATTTTTACAGTTATTAAGCCTAAATATTTATCATATTTGTAAGGTTTCAGAACTCTTTGTATAGAAAATATCGATCTATTTTATATCAATGCATCTGCCCAATTAATTCTACAACTGTAGTAACCCCATAATCTTTTCTAATTCTACTGTATACAGAAGAAGAAAAATATAAAGAAATTAACCACGCAAGTTCTACAATAGATAAATATTATTCCATTAATTCATTAAACAACTGATAATTCTTGATAAACCCTTATATATTCTGTAGTTTTACTTTACAGGATGTAAACGCAAAATAAATTATTAGAATTCTATATACTTGTTAATATGGTCTATAATCAAATTTTTTTATTTTTTCTCTGAGATCTCTCATTGCAAAATTTAAGCTTTGCTCAGATTCTACCAATATTTGAATTTCCTTTTATTAACTGTAGTTACGCAAAAGGATATTTCACTTTTTTACTTCCTATAATTATGAAAGGAAACCACAAACCTTACCAAATGATCGGTTAGTTACCACTCCCATGGATAATTTAGACATAATGAAATCTCAACAATAAAAACAATAGCTACAGACAGTGGATACAACACAAGAACAATAGACAAATTGATAAATAAAAACAATAGCTACAGACAGTGGATACAACACAAGAACAATAGACAAATTGATAAATAAAAACAATAGCTACAGACAAATGGATGCAACACAAGAACAATAGACAAATTGATAATTAAAAACAGTAGCGTACACAGAAAATTTTTTCGGGGGGGGGGGCCAACCTAATTTAACTTGTATGCGGGTTTAGCATACCCCATAATTTATTATAATTGTAATTTCTCCCCCTTTTCAACACTCTAATTTAAATTTCTAACCTCATATTTAATTAAATTAAAATCCTATGAGGTAACACCTCACTATGTGATGTGATCGTTCTAAAGAACGATTATGTCTCCGATTCCAATAATTCCAAGATCTGTTTCAGTTATCAGACATTTTTGATCCCGTTTCTAGCTGTTAGTCTGTCTCTCGCTCAATCATTGCGAACAATTCTTAAAAACTACTCTTTCGATTTTAATGAAATTCGGATGGCAGTTAATTAGCATATAAGAAGTCCATTGTTGGTCCTATATAAGGTCCAATCTTCTGGTCCCATTTCCCTCCACCACATTTCTCCACCTGTCACCATTTCTCTTCCACATGTGCACACACATACATTTATTTACACCTTATCTTCAAAAATATTCATCTGATTTTATAAAACTTATCTGATAGAAGCTCACAGATTAATTTTAACTGTCTGCGCTGTTTAAATGTTGGTAAATTGATACTTTAAATCATGTAAAAATCAAACCAATTTTGACTAATTTAAAAAAGGAGGGAAAATTGAGTAAATTTAACATGAATAAAGTATCAATATAGGAATATTTTAAAAGCGCAGACGGTTGAAATTATTCTTGGGTTATCTGCGGGCTACTTTAAACAAACCATTAAAATTTCATAGAAATCAGATGAGTACTTTTGAAGATATAGGTGTAAATAAATGTATGTCTGTGCGAATGTGGAAGAGAAATAAATAGGAGCAGAAGATAGAAACTTATGCGGGACCAGCAATGTTATAACCTGGCTAATTATGACCTACCATCAAAATTTCAATAAAATTGGACGAATAGCTTTTAAGATATTATGTTGGTTCGCAAAAATTGAAGGACAGGCGGACACGGGACCCAAACTGCGTACCCTGATGTTGAACAGATTTCTGTCTTGGAATTTTTGAAATCGGAGACATAAAAATTGTTCGTTCTTCAGAACTGTCACATATCATCCGTTTCCTTTGGTAAGCTCGGAAGCAAAACTTGATCCATACTGCAAAAGCAAACGTGGATTTGGAGCACATACGAATTTGAAATTTTTATCTAGAAGAGAATTCTTCTCTAAGAAAATTAAATACCTATTGCAAAACAAAAGAATCATTCGCTCATTCGCTGGGTAATTACATGGGACATTTAACATCAAATGTTTTCTGAACGCTTTTTGAGTTTTTAGATTTAAATTTACTATTACTATGTAATATGAATCAGCTTTTTCACAAAATGATAAACCGATTTATTTATATTGCCACTGTTTTCCCACTACATGTCGACGAACACTAGTCCGACCTAAGTCAGCAAGAGGGGAATGCCGCATAGACAAGAGGACCCACGTAGCGTTCTACACACAATCCTGGTCCAAAACAAAAATTTGCTACTGAAATCCACAACCATCATTTTTCCGTTTAAGCCAGTCTAGTGTGCATATTTTAATTCAATTAATTTAATTCCATCGGCAAAAGTTCGAGTTGACTCGGGCCTCATTTAATTTAATGTGCATAACACCTAGGCCGAGCCGGCAATCGGGTCTATTATTGAACGCATCCCAATTTATTTTGATGCATAATTTCCATCGACAAAATCGGGCCTACTAGCAATCAGGCCGATTCATTGTACTCATCCTAATCAATTCAATGCACTTAATTCTATAGCAAAAAATCCGGGCCTAGCTGTCAATCGGAGCAGTCTATTTTTACGAATCCAAATTCAATTCATTGCATTAGGATTCGTAATGAATTGAAATTGAAGCTGTCCTATAATGCAACCTATGCTATTGAACTGGACTAAAAAAATCATTGAATTCAATTGGCGAAAAATCGGGCCCAACCGAAATCGGGTCGATCAAGTTTAATGTTTTTAGTTCCACTGGCAAAAATCAAGGCCTAGTCGGCAAATGAGCCGATTTATTTCATGCATCCTAATTTAATTCAATGAATCTAATTCCATCAGGAAAAATCTCGGTTCAGCCAAAATCGGGCCGCTATAGTGTTTAATAGTTTTAGTTTCATCGACAAAAATCCGGGCCCAGCCGACAGTCGGGACGGTATAGTGTTGAATGAATTTAATTCTATCGGCAAATCCGGGCCGAGCTTATTTGGGGTGATTAAGTGTATACACACCATAAGATAATACTTAATTAATTCCTTTTATTGGAAAATATTTACAGCCAATTCGAATGCATCTGTCATTACTGTGTTTTTTTTGGTTTTAAGTGTATGACGGGTCTTAGGTATGTAATCATTTCGGGGGGGGGGCTGAGCCCCTTGGCCCCCCCCCCCTGTGTACGCCACTGATTAAAAAACAATAGCTACAGACAGTGGATGCAACACAAGAACAATAGACAAATTGATAAATAAAAAACAAGAAAATTTAGCAATTAACAATATAACCAATCTAGAAGCAATAGAACAAACCCCTAAACTGATTAACTTACCTATGGTTAGCTGGATTAGCTTACCTTATATGGGGAAGCCGTCAGAATAAATAGGAACAATTTTACAAAACAAAAACGAACATAGTCAGTTACAAACCATATATACATAATTAGGCACCATTCAGGGCTCATTTAAACAACTGATCAAAATTAAAGATGAATGAGGAGTAAGCAAATTTATTATGCGTGACCTGTAAAGCTGTATATGTCGGACAATCCGCTAGGAAAATAAGTACACGCATCGCTGAACACTATAAATCATGGCAAAAAATATCAAAAGACAGATATCAAAAACATGTAAATGTATCCAGCTTTGCCAACCATGTACTAGAAACCGATCATACATTTGATGTCAATAATTATGAACTACTATACACACATGTCAAAAAAAATAGGAAATTAGACTTTTTAGAAAACTTGGAAATTCAAAGAGCTATCCAAGATATAAATATAGAATGTTTCAATCAAAGATCTAATCTTAACCACTCTGCCCTTGTAAAACATACAACAAATAATTTCCTTAAATAACTTAATATTAGTTTTAGGTACATATCATTAAATTATATTTATAGTAAATTAAGGATATTATTTTTTAGCTTTAAGCAGTTGAAAAATAATGTTATACCTGAACTAAGCCTTTGCATCCCTTACCTTTGGTTCCTTAATCCTTCTATAGCCCTATTCTACCTAAAACTTGTAAAGTAAATAGGTAGCTACAAGTATTTCACTTATTATGCTTACATTTACAATTTACACTGAAGATAATATAAAACGTCAAAAATTGTAAGTGACAATATTGTTGTGTTTTTATTAACCTCTCTAGTCATAATTACAAACCTTTTTTTTTTCGACCTCTACTCTAAAATATTTATTTATTACAGCTCAGAACAATAAACCTAATTACAATTCTTCGAAAAACATCGAATGATTGATTTGTTTTATCTGCTCTTTCTGTTGAGATCTCTGATTAAAAAAAAAAATGAATTTCTTGCTGGGATTCTGCCAAGATTTTGTTGCAGATTCACAGATTTTTTTTGCTGTTTAAACAAATATAATTTACTATTTTACTTCTTATGTTTATCCTGCCCACACACCGTTTCTAAATTTCATTTATATATATATATATATATATATATATATATATATATATATATATATATATATATATATATATATATATATATATATATATATATATATATATATATATATATATATATATATATATATATATATATATATATATATATATATATATATATATATATATATATATATATATATATATATATATAAATATATTGCATATAGGTGTTGCACTGGAATAAATGCCTACATTTGCTACAGGGGACTGGGAGACTATGTCTTATATAGTTAAAAGGCCAGCTATGACATTTATCCAGGACTAAAGAGCAATAAATCAAGCAAGTCAGTGAGGGCACCATTCTCAAATAGATTTTAGAAATGCCTTTTTCAAACACTAGTTCCTTTAGACACATTTAAATACAAACAATAAATCACTGAACCTTACCGATCACTTTCTTCTGTATCATGATATTATTATGTATATTGTAAATACTTAGCATAAATCAATTTTCTGAATACTATTTAATTATTTATTTTTTCTTTAAATTACATTAAAGGCAATACTTAGTGGTAAATGATAGATACGAGTATGTGACAAATAACTATTATACATTTGAAATTATAAAATATAAATTTTCTGGTCCTTCACAGGTTGTTGAAAAGGCCCTACTACTATATGAATATTTAATTAAAGATTTGTATGCAAGGAAATATGGTGAAAACTCCAAAAATATATCTGTACCCTAATGCTAAAACACACAATGTCAAAAATATGCAGTTTTGGTAAAAAAAATTACTTAGGCTTTAGTAGCACTAAAAATACCCCTGTATCACTGACTTTGGATAATACGAAAACGTTCATATATACTATATACTACAAGGAATGTGACAGAGAATTGATTGTTCTTTGCAATGATATCTATTTACCTTATGAGTCACAACAATGCATTTATCCCATTATCACCAAAAATTGACATTGGTTGTTTAAGCACCAAGCTACAGATTATATCTTTCATTTCCATATAATTCAAGACAGCTAAATCTTTATATTAAAGGTATCTGATGTAAGCATTGTTCACGATATAAAAAAACGTTTTCAGGAAAACAGTACAATTTTGTTAAGTCTGAACTTTCGTCGTTTTTAGCAAAGAACTTTCGTCAAAACTTATTTTTGACTCATCAGAACAAAAATATCCTGTAACCATAAGTTTTTACTAGGCAAAAGTATACAGGATGTATCAATTTCACATGACCATATTAAGAGGGGTGTTTCTACAGGTAAATTGTTGCAAAAAAAGTTCATAAAAGCTACACTCCAATTCTTACCGGTGTAGGAGCTATAAGCAAAAATAGTGTGTTAAAATGAACGACCTTTACTTAGAAAATTTACAATTACTCAAAAAATATTACTTTTGGAACAATAAATGACCAATTTTTGTAAAGATCAGGAACTTTCCTATAAAATAATGTATGTTTAAGTTGACTTATTGACTATTTAGTGTGATCTAGAGCTTTTGTAACAGTGGATTGTTCGCCTATTTAGAGATGGAATATTTTGAAGTATTTATTATCGATTTAAAGCTTATTAATAGCGCCGACTTTCCTCAACTTTGTACGCATTTCTCTCTATAGACTATAGAATCATAGCGATATGTGGCGATAAGTTTTTTAAAAAATAGAATTTTTATTTTCAAAAAGCCAATTAGAGCATACACATCATTTTATATAGGAAATTTCCTGATCTTTCCAAATATTGGTCATTCGTTTTCCCAAGATTAATATTTTATGAGTTATTGTAAGTTATTAAGGTAAAGTCATAAATAGCTTCTACACCGTTACGAATTGGAGTGTAGCTTTTACGAACTTTGTGCTCCAAGTGACCAGTAGAAACACCCCTTTCTATACATACAGTCATCTGAAATTGATACTAGTCCAGTCAAATGGTAGTTTGAAGAGGAAAGTTCTGGTGTAATTGTTGTTAGTGGCTTACTTTATGTTTTTTGGGGTGCTGAACACGAATATGAAGTTCTCCAACAAAATTTCCCTCGGCAAATATAAGAAATCATCGAAAAACTACAAAAAAAATTTTTTTATTGGTTTTCAGCTTATAACTTGCAAAGCAATCTACTCGCGCAAAAAGTGGTCTAGTAGTAAAATAAAAAGGATAAAATAATCTACAATTTATGTCTGTAACATTTATTTGTACGTCGTATGGTTTTCACGCAAATGGGAGTTGAAATATTGGGAAGAGGTGGCGGGTGGAGGGTACAGGCTGAAGGGTAAACGGTTGGTGTCCAGACTGCGCTGGCAGCTAATTTTATGTTTTTGGGTGTGCTGAACACGAATCTAAAGTTTTCCAACAAAAATTTTACACGCAAATATGAGAAATCATCATAAAACCACTTTTTACTTTTATTTTTTTAGTGGATTTCGCCTTATAACTTACAAAGCAAGCTATTTACGCAAAAAGTGGAAGAGTAGTAAAATAAAGAGGAGAAAATAACCTACAAATTATTTCTTTACCATTTTTTTGTAAGTCGAATGGTTTCTATGCAAAAGAGGGGTTGAAATATCCAATAACAATGTTTACCTACATGAAATAAAGAATAAATATTAATGGTGGTACTTGTTGTTTTTCAAAAATTACTGATTTTCCGGTTATTTCAACCCCTCTTTTGCATAGAAACCATTCGACTTACAATAAAATGGTAAAGATATAATTTGTAGGTTATTTTCTCCTCTTTATTTTACTACTCTTCCACTTTTTGCGTAAATAGCTTGCTTTGTAAGTTATAAGGCGAAATCCACTAAAAAAATAAAAGTAAAAAGTGGTTTTATGATGATTTCTCATATTTGCGTGTAAAATTTTTGTTGGACAACTTTAGATTCGTGTTCAGCACCCCAAAAACCATAAAGTAAGCCACTAACAACAATTACACCAGAACTTTCCACTTTGAGCTTTTTTCATGCACCATTTGACTAGACTATACACCCTGTATAATTTTGACTGAAATAAAGGAGTACTTGTACTTCATAGGTTCACTTACTGAAAACGACATTTTCATACCACAGATCTCCAAAACATTGCATAATTTCAATCGTTTATGTTGCAATGCGGTTTTTTGAAAGACAGATTCTGCATCTTCCACTTCATTCATAAGCTTCTTGTAAATCTTAAGTCATTTCAAAATGTTGTGTTTGTTTTGAATCATTTCCAAACTGAGGGATTTTTTGTAAGAAACGTTAATTGCACAATAAAGGTACCCTCGTTATTTCGTTATTCACAAATAAACACGAAAAATAGAAACAAATAATGCATGTTAGGAAAGACTGTTAGACTATATAACACTTTTAACAGCTCCATTTCAGTCAAAACTGGGTTTAGGGATGTTTTTTAAGTAAAAATTGTTATTAAGGAATTCAATTTCGGACGAGTCAATCTTGGTTTTGACGAAATCGCTTAGCTTAAACTAATTCTAATTAGAAAATTATATTATTTTAACTCATTTTAGGGTTTGAATTGGATCTAATTGAATGCAACCTAAGTTTTACAAATAAAAGTATGCTCCAAATACTGATTAACATATTTTTGATGCAACATTAAAATAATATTGTGGATAAGACCAACATTCTGTTCTCTTAACCATAACTGCTTTCAATACAGAGATAAAGAATTACATCAAAGGTATGTGCTCATTGCAGATATAAGTTTTGTTCACGACGTAACAAATTTTCGAGGAAAACATCACTTTTATGTTGTACCGCAATATCCTTCAGATGCCATTGTATAGATGCCATGTAAATTTAACTCTTTACCAATTACAAGTTATGGTAGAAGTGAAATTGAAGTCTTAATTATATGGCTTTTGTTTAAGGTTAAAAATAAGGACTGTTACTGTTATTTATTTTTTATACTTATCTTAAAAGTTTATGGTCAAATCACAGTAATACTGTTGGGTATTAAGGTTGGAAACAGAAGTTAAGGAAAAGTCACATTTTTAAATAATCATTTATTATAATAATCTGGCATTTACTTAATTTGTGCTTAAATATAGAGTAAGAGGATCAACGTTCGTATTTCGAATATGATTTCAGCTTCGAAAAAGTTAATCAAAATTATGTCTTCTTGTTTTTTTAGTTAAAAGAAGTATTAAGTGTGATAAGACTGCAATGAAAACACTAGATAATTTAGGTATCGCATTATGTGGCTATTAATAAACACTTGTAGGAGATAAGGTTATTGCTATAATTACCTACTAGTAATGATTTGATAAGGATAGTGGAAGACCCAAGGTTTTAATAGAGAACCGACTAAGCAACACTGCGCATGTGTTAATGAATGTACGTACCAGTGATAAGGCAAGGTGTTAACTGATAACATAGTTTAATCTACACAGATGACGTTGTTTCATGCACCGACACCTTTTCAAACATTTTATCTTATCACACTGATCTGACACACATTGTTGTACTTGCTGATTACACCGATTTATCGACACTAAATTTCATTTTTGTCTTTATCACTAGAGAGTGACATTGTCTTGTCAAAATAATATCAGATCCAAATAATAATAATAATAATTTGAACTCAGGTGGCTTCTAAATCCAGTACGATTGATTTATTTGAGTTAGAACAATAAACGCCCTCTTGCTCCATAATTTTTTGATGATCATACTCTTGAAGTTTGCAAGATTGGTACACTTTAATCAACCGACCTAATAGATCAAAAGCTTTATTCTTAATTTTGTTAAATTGCTTGCGAAACTCGGCTGGCCAACAGAGACACAGTATAAAAATAAATGTTAGGTATTTTTCCTATACACAATAAGTACCTAGTTGCTTTACAATGCTTGTAATACATCAAAATTCCCAGCCAAGCGAAGTGAGAAAGGATAAATCAGCGCCACCGTTAATCCGGCAGAATACTAAGGTAAGTTTCATGTATCAAATCCCTCAAGTCTTAGAAGTTCCTTAACCTTCCCAACAGTACCCGCAATCTTTAAATTCATAATTTCCATTCCTTTTTCATATTCATAAAATATTTAAACACCAGTTAAACTTAATTTAAGATAGCGATAATTTTAAGTTGCGACATCGAGTTATCCTTCAATACAGCCAGACTGTGGAAAGTCAAAGAACCTCACGCTTAATTTTGCATATTTCGCGTAAAAGAACGATTCTTATTGCTCTGTAGAATTTACTTAGCTCGTTTGCGCATCTTACACTAGTCGAATAACTTTTCTTTTATAATTATACCTAGTCTGTACTTATCAACTCAATACTCAATTATAGGTAGGTACTTTATTTAATCAGAAATTCGCAAGAAATAGGGGTAGACTCTGTTATAGGAGGTTAATTGGTAAAAACTTATGTTTTTGCTCCTCAAAACACTCATATTTACAGATTTCCGTTTGTCCAATGCAGGGGTGCCCATCTCCCCCCCCCCCCCCCCCCCAAGGCCCATGGCGCATATTGAAATATTCTATTTGAAATATTTAAAAAATCCAGCCCAATCTCTGAAAATAACCCCTAAATTGGTGCCCCCCCCCCCCCCTCAAAAAAAAAAGTTCAACGGGTGTGATCTTAAGATGATTGACGGGGTCATTTATTATGTTAATGCTTATTAATTTTGTGGTCTATCGTTTAAAAAAATGTTTTGGTTATTGAATGAATAAAAGGTAAGACAAAACTACTATGTCTCAACTAAATTTTGTGCAAAAAGTTATGAAACGTAGCACTCTCTGATTTATTTATTTTTTTAATATTTCTTTCTTTTTGAGTTATTTTTCTTTCTTTCTATGTTTCTAATTTTTGTGAGTGGTCCGATTTCCTATAGGTAGGCCAATAAAACAGGGTTTGACGTCTACTCGGAGAAGACGGAGGCGACCTGCGGCCAGACCCGGAGTTGGCCCTCCCATACACTGCTCCGCTTTTATTGCCCAGGTAGATCCGGCCTGGCGCTTCCTTTTATCCTTCTCTTGTTTCTCAATGAAATTTATTTTTAGTTTAGTGCCTTCCTTTTTTTATCGACATACCAAGTTAAGAATTTAAGTCAAGTTTCGTTGTGTTCATTATAAGACTTGCCTTTTTCATTCTCCTTCTACTTATCTCTTTTTAACTATGAACCTAAGACTATTGGATTATTAGAAAGAAATTCTTCTTTTGATCTTCATACGATTTATCTACAGGAGTGTTGAGAATTTAATAACGAGATTTATTTATTATTAAATATAAATAATTAATAAATAAAGTTAAAAAATTTTATCAAAAAAGTTAACAAATCTATACTTGGTATTATCACTATTAGCCGTACAATGTGCTTTGTAGTCATGTAACGAGTGGGTACTGATAAAAATAACACAAATTTCCCTCTCAGATAAGAAGAGACGATTATTAATCGACTTATTCCAAAATTAAGAACAACTTTGAAATAATAGTAAGTGTTTACAATCAAAGAAGCTTAATTGAAGTTGACTTTTTAAAAAAAAAAATTAAACTAATAAACAAATAATTTACATGTAGTATCAACTTTTCTTGCTATTGAAGGTGCTTTCTTTTATCAAATATGTAGATGAAATTTAGTATTTTCTAAAGATATAACTATAATTGATATTGAATAGTGTTCATAGATCCGTATTAACTCTGAAGTATATTCTACGAAGTCTCAAAGTGATGTGACACTTTAAGTGGTGTAAAATGTTTGACAAATATTGATTTCCTACGAAGTATATTTGATAATCATTGCATGTCCTCTCTTATCTGGATTATAGAATCTTTTAAATGTCTATAATATTTATTGTTTACATCTGCAAGGAGGTAGTTGAAGGTTCGACTTTTAACTTCGTTTTGTCCAAGTCAAAGAGCCTAAAGGATGCCAGAGCCAGTTACGGGTAGGTGTATTATGTCTTATAGAATAAGGGTGTATGAAGAATGAGTAACACGATTTACCTCAAAGGGTATTTACCTCGACGGGTGCGAATCTCAGGTAGGTCACTCGCAGGTGGAAACCGTCTAGACTTGGGGGATGGAAGTGTCAGCCGAAACGCGTCGCATCAGAGGGATCTGGCGCCGGCTTGGCCGTCGTCAGCCCCTCGCCCACCGGGGCACGGGCCTTCCACACCGGGGGAATTCGGGTTGACAACCTCCGTTCTACTTGCGCACACCTCTAACCGAGACATAACGACCTTCGGAGAATCGCCAGGCAATGTAGACAATTCGAAAAAAACCGGATGGAACTACGCGTGAAAAGCAGGTAAAAGCGCACGTATACATGCTAAAAAGTCGGAACTCGTATTTCCCAGGAATGAAGGAGGTTACTATAATACTGGAAAAGCGACATTTCGATCATCGGATGAGATACAAGAGCTGGAACACACCAGATGAAACACCGGACTATAAACACAAACACAGCTATTAACTATCAACAACCAGTGCAAAAATATTTATTAACCTTAGCAATTTTCAGCAGTATAGTTGACCGTTGACCATAACATAACCTCATGTTTACTGAAGACAATACATACTTGATTGTGTCTAACCTAGAGACAACCGATATACGGTAGAACTTAGAGACTATTAGAGACAAGAGACTCGAAGTAAAAGTGTTAAGTTCCGAATAACTTACGGCTAAATTTAATGATTAAGGGTTAGAAAACAAAGAAAACTCTGCTTTACTAATTAACCCCATTATAATAATGAAATAATAAAATACTTTAAATGATCGCGATATAGAGAAGAAGTTACTTCAACTAAGTTTATAATGAGAATCTAGTACATACATAGCGTACCATATTTAATATTCCAAATACTTATAGTATGAAATATTACAATTTTAACTAAAGTTATTGTGTATAATATCATGCACTTAATTTAATTTGATAATTTCAAGTCTTACTTGGAATAATAATAAGAAAAGGAATTGTCTCTAACGAAAAGAATGAACTTTTTTTCTTAGAATAATGAAGGGAGACGTGAACGAGTAAGCTATAGAGAAATAAGTGATGGTGGCAATAACAGGTATAGGCAAAACAAGTATTCCGCTCGGGTGAACGTGTTCAGTGTTCATGTAGCCCAACTCTTCTGGCTTTACAACGTCTCTCATCGCTTTTAAATGAATTATAAGGAAATAATAAATTCTTAAACAAACCAGACCCCCTAACAATCACCGGCGTCATATAGTCACGTTTAATTACGAACAAGAGCAATTATAATATGCTAGTATTTATCTAAAATTTAAAATGATCTTAGAAGCGTATTTGGTATTAAGTTATTTTTTTTAAGCGCATAATCCCTAATTGATAGGGGTTTAAATGTAATAAAAAGCAATTTTTATACACCTATGTATTTATTTGAAAAAGAGAATAAATGTTAAACGGTCTTCACTGGTAATCCCCGATGACAGCTAAAGCTGGATGGTTATGGTCGCAGAAGTCGCATAATGATAATGACTGTGTCTCAATTTTATACAGGAATGTTGAATTTCGTATGCAATATTAGAAGGGGAACTTGAATCTCAATTAGTGTAGTGTACGTTTCTTCGGGATCGTTAAAAGAGTATCGCGATGTCGGTTATTTTAGTTTCTGTTGTCTTTATTACACTTTATGTCCTACTGACGATCTTAATTCAGGAATAAGCATGAAAGACAGAGCTGTGTCTCAAGTCTGTTTTGCATCTTCAAGCAAGCCGTCAGAAGGAACGACTCATCGTTTCTCGTTTGAAAAAAAAAAAAAAAATCAATAATCATTTCGTTTATAACCGAATCAAGACGGCAAAAGACGTAACAGGCGAAACAAAAACTCGTTTGGCGACGAGCCCGAAATACTCGGACGAAAGAGGTCACTCGACTTGTACCGTTGTACTTTAAGAGTGCATCCCTAATTCGAGCATATATATTGTAATGCCTATAAACGTTCGGAAATCTGAATACTTTAGACAGGACTGGAAACGGTCTATTTTTTTTTACGCTGACATTATAGAAACGACACATGTTTTGACGTAGGCACGGGAGAAAAAGTAATCGTCGGAATTTATAGTTGAAATCGGCTTAGACTGACATTCTGGCACGGAGTCAAACGGTATCGGGGCGGGCCCGGTCACATCTGGTATGACCGCGACCGCACCATATTATGTCTTCCAATAACGTCAAAAGTTCCACCGTCTTTAAGTCGTCGTCACCTAAAACCTCATATTCTGAAAGTTATTACATTAACAACAAAGAATAAGTAATTAGTATCAAGTGACAATAGTTATTTGTGCAACTAGTGCGCAAAGTGGCACATTGATGCACTCGAGAGAAATATTAACGCACGAGCGGCAGGCAAAGACACTTTAAGCTTGAGTTGCACATTAAATTTTTTCTACAGTTAGTTTTTAATCTGTAAATAAAATATAAAATAATAGAGTTTTTATCAACATGTCAAAGGTTTTACAATATCAACTAAACCAGCTGTTCTGTTTATAGCCAGTGTTGCCTTTTTTTACCTGATTCAGCAAACCTGACCAAGCGCTGTTATTATTTTTCATCATAACACTTACTCATCACATTTGATTCTTTTTTTTTAATAGTGAATAGAATTTTTAGATTGTCTATCTTTACTTTTTGATATTTTAACATTTTTATATTTGATATATAGTGTTTAAATCATGTAGTTAGTTAAAAAATTATCATTAGTTGTCATTGTTATTAGTATTATAATTTGGATTATTTAATCTTTGTTTAGTTTTGAGTGCGATAACAACCACTTTATCGGTCAACTGTAAGAAAAATATAAAAAAGCTTGATAGTTGGATAAATTATTATCATGATAAATTTTGGATAAGGATCATGAGAAAAGAGGATCTAAGAAAAATAAAAAAATTAACTTGTAAAGTGTAAAATTAACTTTGTAAATTACTTCTATTTAATAGTTGTTTTTACTCAACAACTTGAACTGTTGTATATGCAGTACAGTCCATACACCTAGGTTAAGTTGTTTTTACTCATCAACAACTTGAGCTGTATATACAGTACAGTCCATACACCTAGATTAAGTTGTTTTTACTCATCAACAACTTGAGCTGTTGTATATGCAGTACAGTCCGTACACCTAGATTAAGTTGTTAATCTTGAGGGCCGAAACGAAAAATAACAGCTCCCACACAGAATCACACTCAAAAGAATGTCAGAATTAATTTGTCTATGCAGTAGGTTAAGACGCTGATGAATTGTAAGTGTATACGAGCACACCGGACCTACTATCTGTATAGTTATCTGTTATAGTTACGGGTAATGGGACGACTAGGAGCCTCCTTACCACCCAACACAGGTCACACCCTTACTTCCCTTTAAAAAGGTTTCTTCAGTTATTTTTTTTTTTTTTCTTTTTTTCTTCATCTTTTTCAGTGGAGTATATCAAGTATTAGAAAAGGTTTTTAACTTGTGACAAATTGACTCCGCACCTTCTTTCTTTCTGAAGCTCGTCCATTCATTAGAAGGAGTTGACTTTTTTGTGAAGCTTTTATTAGCAAAGCAGTTGAAAATGGTAAGAAAAACAACAATAATGGTATTGACAAAACATTTAAAATATGCTATTTTAATAATTTTCACAGCTGTGTTACATAATTAAAACATGCTAGTTCGACGCCTGGTTTCTGATTTAATTTGATAAATCAAGTTATAATAATTATTAACAAAAATATTAGAGAAAAATAGACATCAGCGCCGGGACTTGAACCACGGGCCTCTATATTTCCAATATAGCGCTCTACCAACTGAGCTACACTGGAGAATAACTTCCTCTGTCAGTAACGATAACTTGCCCCGAATTGTGACAGAGGAAGTTATTCTCCAGTGCAGCTCAGTTGGTAGAGCGCTATACTGGAAATATAAAGGCCCGTGGTTAAAGTCCCGGCGCTAGAGTCTATTTCTCTCTGTCTGTCTCCCTTTGTTAATAATAATTATAATTTGATTTAAATTAAAATTTAAACTTTCCATAGTATGAATACTACCTAAAACTTAAAAATGTGATAATTCGGTATATTGGCTATTGGAATTCGTGTAGCTTTGACACTGATGTTTATATATTATACATACATATTAAAAAGATTTAATGAACTTTTCTCACCTTTCACTTTGTTTACTTCAAAGTTACTATCCTTCAGGTCGACGGCTGTAGTTGAAATAGAGCTATCATAGGTACACGGTTGACCAATTATATGTCGTTATGCCCATTATATCGAAGAGCAGATGATCAATTTCTTAAGAAATTATTAGTTATAGGGGAGAGAACAATGTAAAAGGCAATAATTTACCAATTTATATTTTCAGAAATGAAAACATTTGTGAAAATTTTTCCTAACACTTTGCACTTGCTCTCTGAAGGGTTTTTCTTCTTTTATTGATTAGACTTTCATTAGGTAACTGGTAACTTACTTCACTTATTGATTGAGAAAGATCTTTAGGAACTAGAACATGCACTGGAAAGATGTTATAGTAAGTCTATAAAGTTTACTGTAAGTCAGTTTGTAATTTAGGATAGGGTGATATAAATTAAATAAAAGCTAGAACGATTTAAGTTGTGGGGCTTGTTTTTTGACTGTGCAAAATTGCTTCAAAACAAGTGATCAATCTAAAAGCAGAAACGACTTTTGCAAACAGTTCATCTTGGAGTCGGCTTTGACCGATGGAAATGTTTAAATTCCTATTGGGGATGGACATGGGTGGGTTTTTATCGGTTTTATTTAGTGGAATATGGTCGGGTGCGGGAAGTAGGATGAGAGGCTTGTCCGGGCAGGGTGGCGCCTGGGAGCTGGTATCACCTCTCCACTCAAGCCACATAACTAACCCGACGGTCCCGTCCTTCGACATCCCTCGGCAATTAACTGCCACACTCCCCGTCACCGGTCACCGTATTTCAATCCTCTCTTATCGCTAACCATTAGCTGTCCCATCCTCCGAGCACTCCAGACGACCGAACACACCGTACTCCTAGGTAAGAAATCGCTTCAGTTTACGTTTATCTAAAAAAAAACGTCCAGATTCAAGCGACCTGTCCGAACCGTTTTTATTTCCTTATATTTCTTCCTGCAATCATCCTATATACCTTTTGTAGGCGAGATCTCCAAGTTTAAAATAAATAAATAATACATATGAGATAAATACCCGGTTAGATTACCTGCCGGTAAGTGCACATAAAGATATCAAATATATAATAAATTTTATTTTTTCTATCAAACAGGTTATTCTTTTTCTTATAAAAGTAGAAATTAAAAAAGCTCTCCGGGTGTTTTAATCTTAAAAAATGATGCTTAGAGAAGATCAATATTTCAAGATTCCAACTAATATCCTTTATTTCGGTTTTATCTTTCCTCTGCCGGACTCGAATGCATAAAATATTAGAAAACTGTGACGTAATACACATCAAAAGGAGAAATTTAATTAGATCAGAAATAGATACTGGAAATTCCACTAGAGTTTATTTCCTATTAAATTACTTTTTTCTTAATGCAACTTTTGCCTGAGGAAATAGACTGTATATATTATGTCTTTAAAAATGCTGTACAGATTTCCAGCTTGTCGACAAATACCTTTTATTAAAAAACTACTACATTTATCATCATATAATCATGGAAATAAAATATATTAAACTTATACCTATCATATACTCTTTAGGTTTAAATTATTTTAGCCCGAGACATCTTATTAGTGTATATTTATAAAGATTTATAATCATATTAAATTAGTAAAGATATATAAATTTATAATCATAAGTTGCCCCTATTTATTCAATCTTTTTTTCCTTTACCCTAAATGACCCAGCCAAGGAGGATAGATTTACTAGGTATATGTGCAATGCAGTTGTCTGATTGCAATATTGAGCTGAGCGTGCATTTTAATCATAAACAATAACCATTTTTATTTATAAACAGCTGAAATCAGATGAATAGTAATAATTTTTATTTTTAATTAAAATGCATTTTTTCCCTGTTTTTCTATTTTACCCCCCTCTTAAATGAAAATATAAAAAAGTGAACATAACAACAATAACTGTACTCTAAAGAGCTTTCCAACGACATGCATCATAAAGGGCATATACCTACTATTTTAACTTTTGTACCCCGTACCCCTGTATACCAATTTGGACCATTTCAGATTTATACCTTCCTGTGGTTGGTCACTATGACCGCGCCGAATTTTGTGCGGATCGGTTCCGTTCAGGAGGAGTATGTGCCCAACCAAATGGTTGGGCACAAAAAAGCGTATTATAAGAATAATACTATTGAATAATATTATTGAAGATAAATAGATTTATATAATCATATTAAATTATTGAAGATAAACAGATTTATAATCATATTAAATTATTGAAGATAAACAGATTTACAATCAAAAATTATTTAGCAGTGTTTGCCATTCAATCATTTTAAATAGTAAATTTGAACGACCAAAAACCAGGAGTCGACTAAATATTTGTAATGTAGAAGGGTTATAATAATGAAACATATAAGTTTATAGTAAGGCATCCAACAAACATACTGAATGAATGATTAAATCCTAATATTCCAACATTGGAGGTCCCCAATATCCAACATCTTCAGCCGCTTCTCCTTAGTTGAACAAGGAAAAATAAAAACAAATGAAAGAAGTAGGCCTGAATGGAGTTGGAGAAACGAGCGAGGCGGAAGAAAAAAAATAATAAAAATTATTTTATTTATTTATTCTTTTTTTTTTTGAACAGCTGAAAGAGTACACGAACCGAGTACACAGTGTGTGAACGGAGCTGCTAGGTGAACCCATGTCCGTCTCAACCTGAGATCATTATCTTGGTCCGGGACAACCTCCTACGGTCCTAGTTATCACCTCGCCATCTACACACGCGTTCTTCTCCATCTTCCGCCCTTAATATTCAATATACACCGATTTTAAAGCACGCTTCTTGACACCCGTGAAAATTAACTTATTAGATGACGAATACAATCGGCAACAAGACAAACTAAATGACATACCATTCTTCTTTACGCAAAATGAGTTATGTAGGTACTACACAATTATATGAAAACATTTTCCAATGAGTCTATTTTAAGTTAGGTCTGAAACATAAAAGATGTGGTAATGCTCTTTTTGATCTCCAGCAGTAGCTTTATATAAGGTGTAGTCCAAAATCGAAGAAGGGTGAATACATTTCTAAATATAACAAAGAAAATAAACGTACTTCACCTATATACACAGCTTACTAATAAGCTGATTTAAAAATTCTATAACAAATTAAAAGAAGATAAGGCATCAGTTAATAAAAGAAGATTGTTCAAATATCATTCGGACATTTGTAGCAAATGGTTTTAACAAGAAATTATAAAATATTCTAAGTTAACTCCATTTATTCTTGCAGGTGAAATTAGCTAACATATTAATCCGTCGTAGTCCAGTTTAATGAAAGGAAAAATTAAACATGGCATATGCAAAATTCACTGCATTTAATTTGCCGTGTTCAATATTCAATATTATTTGTTTACTGGTGATATGCTCTAAGCTTAGGTTTCACAGGAGACTTTAACTCGAAATATTTGGTACTGTTAAACATACAATTAAATTATGTGTAATCCTTTTTTTATCTTCAAGTATTATTTGCAAATAGTATTAAGTTTTCATATTTCTTTTAAGACTGCAGGTAACTGAAGGTTAAGATGGAGGAGTCTATATGATATCTGTACTCATCAGTAGAGGACCTCCTTTTACATGTGGCAAAGTATTTATAGGTAATTTTACACTCTCATGTTATGCTTTAAGAATATCTTCAACTAATAATAAACAAGTTGATTATTGTAAAATCCTATATGCCATTTTTAATGTATAAGCCTGCTAGATTTTTGTTTATCTCTGTTATTGCACTATAGAATTCCCATAAAAGTTAAGTGAATTTGTCGAGCTAATTTGAATTCGAGGGCAGCAAATGTTTTTGTTTTTTTATACTTTCTACACGTACATATCTTTTTGCAGAGCTACAAATTGTTAAAGAGGTGTTAATAAACTTTAAAGCTTGACAGAGCAGCTGGAATTGAAGTGCTAACTACACAAAAATAAAGAGGTCCTAACCTCAAGATCGTCATTAGCACCATTAGAAGACAGACAGTTTTGGCGCTATAAATGTCAAGCAGCATGGACAAATTTTTGATAAACTGTGCGGAAAACGGAGAAAATGAAACGGTATAAAGAACGGTATAGTCCTGTATCAGACACATTGGTTGGCAGATGAAAATTTCAAGTAAGATTACAAATAAAATATTATAACTTTACACCAATATTATCTGTTACACAAAAGTTTATATTTTGATATCCTTTGGTAATCGCTAATGATCTTAAGAGTTGAAAAAAGAAGAAAGCATGCTTAAATTGGAATATTGTTAACTTAACGGTGGAACTTGTATACCGACGATGACACCACTCTAAATGTTGTTTGGCAGATTTTTCTTGTTGTTTATCGGCTAAACAAGTGAAGCATCCTGAAGGTGGGACACGAAAGGTTGCAAACCGGGAGCGGCATTAAGTCGGTGCGAGGGAAGAGCGGGAGGATGTCCGCCCGCATGCCGTAACACGTATTTAACCTTGGCCACCTTGCCTTCCAACCTCGAGCCCCTCCAATAGATATCATTTGCGACCGAATAGCAATCTTAGTTAAGTCTAGGAGAGACCAGTCACCCGTAACAACACCTCAAGCCCTCATTTCTTAAACAAGAAAACAGCTAAAGTTGCCTGCATTCCACGCTATTCCCACGAGTTTCAATAATCAAATGAGACGGAGAAAGATTCCACTCCATCGTTATACAAGTTGTAAAATCTCCATGTTTAACGGTGGTGGCTTTAGTTAACCTTGTTTCACATTTAAAGTGGATATCAACCACTGTTTCGACGACAAAACAAAACTATTCAACCTTTAATCGAGTCAGTTTAAAAGTAGAATACAAATTATTTAAAAACATCAAAATAAATTAAATAATATTATTATCATAAGTTTGGATCCTTGAAGGGTAGGAAGAAGAAGAAAACTAGTGCTGTTTCATGTTAGATGGCAACATGTCTACTATTACCTACTGTGATGTAGTTTATATGTAGTTAGTTTTAGATTGTTATTTTGAATGTTTTAGTATATATCGTGTTATTTTTGTCAATGATATTGGTTGTTATCAATTCTGTGCTAGTCACCTGTTTTTTCACATATGGTAAACTCACACACTTACATTTGTATTATTTTAACTGGCTCAGATGTAATTCCTACTTTATTAATACTTTGCCTGTTTTTTTCTTACAACTGACCATCACGATTACTATCATTGTTTATTATTGATTATATGGACGTGGTGAACAACTAGTTCCCCGATAGAGACCCAGTTTTATAGATACAACTGTTATATCACGCATTTTAAATAGAAACACAAGATTTTAATACATAGGAAATAGGTAATTACTAGTTTTCCGTAACTTCATCAATTAATGAATTATTTGTATGTATGTCATGTTTAAATAAATGAAAATTTTTAGGCTGGAAAATGGCTCGAGTAGCCGAAACGTTGCCATCTAACATGAAACAGCACTAGTTTTCTTCTTCTTCCTACCCTTTAAGCATCCAAACTTATGATAATAATCATTCTACAGGGTACACTTAGGTGTCATACAAATAATATAATATTTGTTAAGATGGGCTTGCATGAGGCCATAACAAACATAAAACATAATTTCTTGTCCAAAGTAATGACATCCCCTCTTTATTGCAATAATAAATTTTAAGAAACTTTGCTATTTAAAGGCTACAATTGAATAATATAACCTAAAGTAAGTTTAAATGCTGGGGTTTACTGTAGGCCATAAGTTAAACACTGAGTATATGTATCTAATACAATGTATCAGTAAATCTAATACAATTATCTAGAATTAATACATCAATGTAATGTATAGTATAATCCTTTAATAATGTATTAGCTTATGATTGTACTAATAGTTTGTAATGTAATATGTACCAGATGGACTATATTAGCCTGAATTTATCTCAAAGTTAGATTCTATTAGTTATAAATAAATTATATGAGTTTTATTCAATTTGTAAAAAAAAAAAAAAAAAAAAAAAAAAAAAAAAAAATTTGCTCGACATTAATTCATAAACATCTGGTGGGGTATTAGAATTTGTGGTACCCTTATTAAGAAGTCGGCTACAGCAGGAGAATTTAACCTATTTACATACTATATTATTATATTATAATGATGAATATATTATAACTATATTATTACATTTTACTTATTCATATCTTCAATACTGTATTAAACCGTGTGATAATACATACATTACAATCACCAAGGATTAGGGAACATCTTTTATACACAACTTCTGCAGTACTCATTAATATCTAATTCTGTATAGTTAAATATACAGCTACAAATTACCTATAATCGTTGTATATCAAGAATATTGAATAAGAAAACAGTACATAACAAAATAATCACACATTTATAATATGTAAAAGGAATAAGTCTATACCTCGTCAAAAATGTGAGCTCATTTAAGGTAAAGAGTCAATGTGTGCGACTGGAACGACGCTTGCCACGCGGCACATAAATTGGCCTTTTTTTAGGTAAATGAATGGAACCATTTCTAAAGACGCAGCTTGAGCCGCGCGACTCGACCAGTCTAGCCTGTAACTGCTGTAGCAGCACTATTAGGAGTTCTTCTTCAGGGAGAGTGATGACAACATCGATGTTTTCCCCATGACGTTACCGAAAATCGTTGCCTGAAAATCGGATTTGAAGTTATACTAGGCATCGCGTTGCTCTATCATTGAAGCTAGCGTATTGCAATAAAATACAGAATATTAAGGAAATTATTAATCGTTAATCATGATGAATGTCTTAGTTGAAGATAAGTGGAAGAGGTTAGTGTGGGGGTACTTGGTACAAAGCTCACCTTCCTAGATAAACCTCTTTTAACAATCTTAACCACCCGCAGTAGCTTTTAAACTATTATTATATAAATCACTTCACTACACAAAATCTCCTGCTGGTATCAGGTTGAAATTTTACATGCATGTTTTAATTGTACTTTTGACAATGTTTATGAAGTTTTATTAAAATCGTTACGATATAGAACATAATATAAAAAAAAAAAAAATCTATTTTAAACACTTAGGTTTCCCTTTAATATAGTTTCAACGATCTTTATCGCTTCATAGCAGTGTCGCTGTTGGTTTAACTAAAATATTATATTTTAGAAAAATATTCGTCTCATCGAATAGATGATGATAGAATCTTTTCCCATCCTGAAATTCCAATTTTGCATTTGAACCTCTCGTTTTTTCGAGCGTTGCGCGCAAACTCTTGGACGGATAACGCTGTCCAATAAACTTAGCCTGAGCATTAGTAAAAGAAACACGAATACTAAATTTCAACCAAATCGTTCAACTTTTACTCAAGTTATCGTCAGACACGCAAACTTACACACAGGCAGACAGACAGACAAGATGCATGTATTGTTGAATGCAAGAAGCTCGCTTAGGCTCAGAATCGTAGTATTACGAGCCGCGTGGCTATAGCCGTACGGCTAAATTCGCTTCGGTCGTCGCATTAACACTCCACCTTTAGGATAAAGTAATCTCTTGAAAATAGAGTGGATTTTTTAAATGCCCAGCTTCTTATCATATCGTTAATAATGCATTATTCAACATTACTGAATTAGTAATTAATACATTTGCAAGAGAATATGTTGACAGGTGGACGAAAAAGAACTTTTAGTTGTTGTGAGATCAGGTAACCGCCTGTAAACGAGTGGCTTATATTAACGTTCTGGAAGCAATGACCGATTATTTAACGTAGGACTTAGTAAATAATATACTCAAATACCATTACTTGATGAACTTTCAGATTGCAATTTGTAAAACTCTCATCTGTAGCTTTAAAAATACGTTTTTGAAAACTGTCATAAAAACAGAAATTACTGCGGCTCCAATCAAAATTATTGTTGGCACGTCATCAAATCACATTTCAGTTTTTTGTTCTAAGTCAAATTATTATGGTGTACTATAAAAATTATATGTTACTCGCTACTTAGCTTTTTTACGATTATTTTCGAATCGTGAGCAAAACAATAAGCTTAGAGCTCTCGAGGGAGAGGATTAGACTGTGAAGTCGCTGTCGTGCCTCGAGCCCGCACCTTCCAGCATTATTGAACATTTTTATATCTCTTTTATAATCTCCTTATGAGATTAAGACATTCTGTTTCGGTTATTCTGAACGGTAATCATTCTTTACAGTTTATGTGGGTGCACTGGAGTCTAAAAGAGAGAAAAGAAACTTTAAGAAGATCAGATAAGAAAAAGAAAATCGAGATATTCGGTGTAATTATACCGGATACATGGCATTCACGACTCCACTCTCTAAAAGACGTAATATTGATCAGATGATTCGGCTATTGAACTGAAACCCTATATACTCAGACTTAAAACTGTGACAATTAAATTTAATTAGTTCAAAACTTCCATTGCAGTCAATAACTCAAAGTCTTCAATTCAACATTTCATTATAAAGATATTTACGGATACTGTCATTAAGTTAATTTGTGTAAGTTTAAGGTTATTAATTCAGTCTAAAATGTAAAACAAAGAAGTTCAGGGATCCCAGCATATCCAGTCAGTTGCATTCACATTTAATTACATCAAAAGTAGAATCGGACGTGGTTTATTTAAAGAATTTTAAGATGCTACCAGAAATTTCTTTAGAGAAATTAGCAGTTTTTAAATACAAGTAGGCAAATGAAAGCGCGAAATTAAACTACATAATTATCATTTTCACAAAAAAATAAAAATAAATAAATAAAAACTGGGAAGATTAAACATTTAAATGAAATACACAATGAAGTAAAAGAGACATGCATTCAAAAATGAATAAACAATGCATCTAAATAATTTAAATTTTGTAAATAATAGGAATGTCAACTGCAGTAAAAGAGAAGTACAGTAACAATTTTTTTTCCTCAAATTTAACATTTTATAAAAAGGAATATTGGAGTTGATGATCCCACAATATTTACGTAGATAAGGTATCAATTTAAGCGAATTTTGTATCAATCAGAAATCAAAAATGTTTCGTCTTAGTCTACTATCTGAAATTTATTTAACTGTATTTACATTTAACCCTTAAAGATACACATAACTTTTTTTGCTGTTGCTTATTAATCGACAAGAGAAACCACAAACTATTCATTCTTTTAGAAAGGGATCCGATGGGAAAACGTAACACACGATTCTAATATTTTCTAATATTATTTATCGATCTTATAATCTATATATCTATATTATATATCTAATATTATTTATTCTAATATTATATTTTCTAATATTTTTAATATTATTTTATTTCACCGGAAACACTAAACTTCCGAATAAACAGAATCATGGGTAGTATAAAGTCATAGTCGTACCATTGAATTCTGTATCAATTAGAAATCAAATATTTTCCGTCTTAGTCTACTGGCTGAAGTTTATTTAACTTTATTTACATTCATCCCTTAAAGATGCAAATATTTTTTTTGCTGGAGCTTATTAATTGACAAGAGAAACCACACACTATTAAATCTTGGCACATCTATAGATTGTTACTCCCCTTATAAAAGAAAACAGAGAGGAGTAACAATCTAAAGAAGGTGTGCGGAATGTTCTTCTGAAGTCTGTTACTCCCCTTATAAAAACAGGAGTGTGATATTCCTTTGTCCCAAAGTATACGACTAAACATTCCTTTGTCTTAATAGTTATATTGTCGGAGTCATTTATATTCTAAAATAAAAACAGGGGAGTAACAATCTAAAAAAGTACCTACCTCATTCATTTAACCCTTGAAGATTCAAATAACTTTTTTACTGTAGCTCATTAATCGAGAAAACCACAAACTATTCATTCTTTTAGAAAGAGATCCGATGGGAAAACGTAACACACGATTCTAATATCTTTCACCGGAAACACTAAACTTGCGAATAAACAGAATCATGGGTAGTCTAGAGTGATATTGGTAGCATTGAAGGCCTGCTCGGATGTTAGGACGGGAAGTTCTCGGAGGCAAGGACAAACAAGAGCGGCTGACTTGCCTGTACAGATGTGGAGATGAGAAATAGGGTTTATTTGATCAGGTGAATGTGGGAGCACAAGTATCGGATTGCCTGGAGGAGGGAAATAGAGACGGCTCCAAGGGCCGCTCTGTAGCTGTTGTCTTAGACCACGCTAGGTTTTTACCCATCCTACTAGCGTCTTCACATCTCAACCGATACTTAAATAACCCATCACCTTACCATGAACTATAACCTCAGTATCAAGATTACACTAAAGAAACCCCCATAAATATTAATTGATAACATACAGAGCTTATGTAAGGGTGGTGGTTCCTTTACAATGCATCCGGCTTCCAGCACAAGAGAGATTAAAGTCATTCCTTATTTATTCGCCAATGTTATTAGGTATTATTTTTTTTTTAAATGGATAATTTAAGTTGAATATTTAAAAGAGCAACAATATAATTAAGAAATAATTAATGCATTTTTTAAAAATTAAATGTATTCAAATATAAAAGCAAAAATGATAAAAATGGTTTAAATTATGTAAAAAAGAAAATTTTAAATTAAAAATTGAATTATATTCTGGGACTTAAAATAAAATTTTCCCTGAATATTTTTTGGTTTGTTATTCACTACTATATTTATGTAAGTAGGTTTATTTAACTAATTATAACTAAAAAATTACTAAAAATAAAATTATAATTATTTAGTTGGAAGAATGCTCGTTTTATAATTATATTCGAACTTATTTATTCACCTTAAAAAACGTTAGCCCCCCTAATAACTAAAAAATTACTAAAAATAAAATTATAATTATTTTATTGGAAGAATGCTCGCTTTATAATTATATTCGAACTTATTTATTCACCTTAAAAAACGTTAGCCCCCCTAATAACTAAAAAATTACTAAAAATAAAATTATAATTATTTTATTGGAAGAATGCTCGCTTTATAATTATATTCGAACTTATTTATTCACCTTAAAAAACGTTAGCCCCCCCCCCCCCCCTTATATATTTATATTAGTGTAGATTGGACGGCCAAGATCATTAAATATTAACTAATTAGTTAATTTAATACTTATATACATAAGTATACAACATAAAGAAACTTTATTTTTTAATCGAAAGTATTAATGTAAAAGTATATGTATTAAAATATGTATGCATTAATCTTAACCTAACACTAATAGCGAAATCCAAAGGTAAGGCGTTCTAGAAACTTCATTACAATATTAAAAGAAATCATTCTATATAAAAAATAATTTAAATAAAACCTTAAATGAAATAAATTTAAGAAAAATATATAATATATATAAATATATTTTTATAATTCAATTTTTACAAGTTATTGGTAGTATTCATACTACGGAACGTTTAAATTTTAATTTAAAACAAATTATAATTACTATTTATAAAGGGAGACAGACAGAGAAACATAGACTTCAGCCCCGGGACTCGAACCACGGACCTCCCCCTCATATCCAGTGTGCGGGAGCTCTAACCAATTAAGCTACACTGAAAAATAATTTCCTCTGACGATATCGATACCTAATCCCGAATTAAGATTATAATTTGATTTAAATTAAAATTTAAACGTTCCGTAGTATGAATACTATCAATAACTTGTGAAAATTGAATTTCTAATTGATTGTACTAAGTACAGGTACTAATTGAGTACTTTATATTTACAAGCGTATTTCTCGGTCTAGTTCTATTATCGTTTGTTGACTTCTAAGACTTGTAGAAACATTTGAAATCTTAATTCGGGGATAGGTATCGATATCGTCAGAGGAAATTATTCTTCAGTGTAGCTTAATTGGTTAGAGCTCCCGCACACTGGATAAGAGGGGGAGGTCCGTGGTTCGAGTCCCGGCGCTGAAGTCTATTTTTCTCTGTCTGTCTCCCTTTATAAATAGTAATTATAATTTGATTTGTATTTTTATATTAAATATAATAAAATAAAAATCAACACTGATTTGCAATCGCTAAACAGCCCATGGAAGGTCTAAGCCTGCCAAAGGGCTTAATAAAACATATTTCTAGTGGATGAAACGGCGTTAGTATGTCTCTCCGTCAGCTGTATAAACTTTATGATTGACATGCGCCGTGTAAAAGCATTTTCACTTAAGCAATTGCCCATTTATATAGCGATGCATGGGGGAATACAGAGCGAGGGGCTCTTTGCCTTGGGAAAAGGGAATGCGATAGCAATGAGCTAACGAGGACTTACAACTAAACTTTGTAATGAGTTTATAAAATATTTTAGTTTACTAGCTATTTAAGGATAAACCCTTAAATTTACTAAAATAAATATGTACGTTTAAATGACCCTTACTAATTTAGAATTCCCTAAAATTGTATGTGTGGAAAAAATTGAGTACCAGGTGTAGAAATTTAGTAACATTAATAAAAATAAAAAATTCTGAAAAGATTTAATAAGTCCATTGTAGATGAAATATATTAAAATTAACACAAATGATTGTTAAAAAAATAAAAATGAAACGACGAAAGATGTTTTAAAAAATGCAATATTCATTAAGACAAGTTCCCTAATCCTTCAAAATTATTTTCGGTTATTTTTATTTAATCTGTTGACGAATTTACATTATAAATAATAAACTCTAAATTCTTATGGCCACCGGAAATTCCATAGCAGTGATCCCAGCAGCAGATAAATGTTTCATTGGTATTAAAAAAAAATTAGACTGCTTATAGTCAAATAATCACAGTTTCTAATGTTTAATAAATTTTAACTCCTTTTGAAAACTACATATTTATTCAGGATAATTTGACAAATATAACTGATCCTGATCAAAAATTTTTACGTTTGAAGATTTCTTGCCATACAATAAAATATCATCAAAATCTTGAGAGAAACAACCATTTTTTTTAATATTTCTTTATTATTTATTTATTAATTAATTAACTTAATTTTTTTATTCAAGTAAATTTTCTTCGACACTAATTCATCATATTTATAACATTATCAATTCAATGTCAAAATAACACAAGGATTAAAATGGAAAAAAGTATATTTTTTTAAATAACACAACAAATAGAAAAGGAATAGTACGCTAATGATAAATGAATATGAATTCATAAGGAAACAATAAAAAGGTATAATAAGATAATTAGAAAGAATGATAATTATATATACCAATAATTAATGGTACGCTAATAAAATAATTTTCAGTAAATAATTTATAAATAAAATATAATTAGCTAATAAAAAAAAGAAAGGTTAATAAATTTCAATAAAAATAATAATGAAGAAAACAAAATGCAGTGAAATAAATAAAATACAACTAATCAACAATGCATTTTGTTGTAAAATAAATATTTCAATAAAGTTATACGAAGGAAAAAAGATATTTCGAGTAAAACACAATTAATTGTATTTATGAATGAGATCAATACATTATTTTTAAAATGTATTCATAATACAGAAATCAAATACATCAGGGTTAATTGGTATGAAGAAAAATCATATTTTAGCTTCAATATAATATTATAAACAGGGTATTCTCGAAGTAAACAGCACCACTTTAGGACCCGATAGAAAATTTGACGCTAAACAAAAAGTTCCTGTGAACATGGACCGGGACAGCTTCGTTTTCAAAATATTTTCTAAGAACATTAAGAAATTTTCAAGTTTTTTATCAAGAAAAAGTTTATCTTCAAAATAAACGATTTTCAGGACTATTTCCAAGTTCAGTGTCTCTGTTATTTGATATATTTAATCTATGAAAATAACATCCATCAACGCATTAATACATCGGGGAATTTAAATTTTAAATAAGGATTTTGTCAAACAGTGCAATAAGATTGGTATGATTCGACGCAGAATTTGATGCTCTATAAGGTTGCTTCAGGGCGTCTTATGGTAAGAAAATTAGTATTTTAGAATTTTAAGGATGAACATAAAATGATTAAGATTTCAAATACTCCTTAGGATTATTTAAAAAACCAAGCTATGTTGCAATCATGTTAATAAGGACTTTTTTTTAGCGTCAAATTTGCTAAAAGATCTCGAATAGATGCGGGGGATGAATGTTCGGGGTCACCTTGTATATTTATCAGTTCAAGAATTAAATTCACTGATAGTAACATTTTTTTTATTTGTTTGTAATTTTTGAGTAGAGTGTCATTTTAAAGGTATTGAAGAGAAGATCACAGAACAAATATATATCGCGTTTAAAAAATGTCGGCAAGTTTACCCCCGAAATTACCAAAATAAAGTCCCCTCCTCCCGCTACTCCATAAGGACAGGTCCTAAAAATGAGGAAAAATGCATATATATACATTTACATCTTTGTGGACCAATGATACGTCCGTGAGTAAATATAAAAAAGATAAATTTTAGATGCTTGTAACCATGGTGACCCAAGATGTTTATTTTTTATAATTTTCGAGTGGGGTATCATTAAAGGTATTGAATAGTAGATCGTAAATATATATAGCTTTTCTAAAATGCCAGCCATTCTACACCTAAAAGAACCAAATAAGTGCCTAACTAAAATGCTAAAGGGCCTTTTATGCACACCTTTTCCATCAAAGAGCGGCACTTCTTTAGACTGTTACTCCCCTAATAAAAAAAACAGAGGGGAGTAACAATCTAAAGAAGAACATTCCGTACACCTAGTGTTACTCACAAATAAAAAATACTGTAGTGTCACTCCCCTTATAAAAATAAGTGTGATATCCCTTTGTCCCAATGTACATTGGACTAAACATATCTTTTCCTTAATAGTTATTTAGTCTGTCATTTATATTCTAAAACAACATAGGGGAGTAACAATCTAAAGAAGTACACAAAGAGCAACATTTTTTTTAGTAAGAAAAAAAAAATGTAGGAAATATGAATTTTTATGACCGAAGAAACCCTTTTATTAGCTTGCTAGCAAGTACTTGACGGGATTTTTTAAATGAAAATTAAAATTTACTATACGACATTAAGATTTATATACAAGGCGGTTTAGTGAGTAAACTAAAAAGGGCGAATATTGTGGCATTATAGAAAACAAATCTGCTTTTTCTTTGCAGAAAATTGGCGATTATTATGTATTATTGTATTATAGATCATTTGAAAATCACTGATATCATTACAATAATAATTTAACAGGTTTTTTGTGGAAATATAATAAGTAGCAAAAATTGACCACTCTTTAGTAAACATATTTAGAGCCCACTGTCCTTATTGGAATCTGTAGCAGAGGTGAAAATGATAAAAGAAATAACTTTAAAGGCTCTCACAGCCTTTGCATTTTAGAATATTTCATTATTTTACTTCATGCAGATTACTACATTTCTATAGATTAAATATTTTTGGTTACTTTTTTTCCTTTTTAAATAAATAAATAATAATAAATACTATTTATGAATTATCTTTCTACATTTTGTTTTTTGTTCGCTGATATATATTTTTTCCATGGTCACAACTACTAAGAATTTCTTTAAAAAATATATATAAAAAGAAAGATTATTTTTATTTTTGTCAAGGATCATGGAACATGTTTAGATAATAAATGATGTACTAACTTAAAAAACATGTGGCTGTGAGAACCCTCAAAATATTGCCAGTGTCGGTCCCACGCCCTTTAAGTAAAAAAAAAAAAAAAAAACCAAATATAAATATTTTTATAATTACATTGTTTTAGCATAGATATGAAACATTAAAAGAATTACAGAAATTGTGTTTGTTGTTTTTGTTTTTTAAACCGATTTTGCTATTGAGGTGCATAAAAATACAATTTTTTTTTTTTATAAAAAATATTTATTAATCATTTTAACAATTATTTGCATGTACAGTGAAACCTCACCGAGCCTTCGAAATGGTTACGCGAAAAAGGGGATAAACGTTATTTTTATTTTTGTCTGGAAGCACAAAAACTTGGTCATATACCAAGAGTTCACATGCCGGGTGGGTTTGCGGCGGTGAGTGAACGCGCAGAGTCCAAGAAAGTGGTGCTCACCAGGTGTGGCCTGTCGTAACCGAGAACAAGGTGAATCGGGAGGCGCATAATCGACAATAAAGAAGAATATATTATGTAAATCCCTCTCCACAAATGCATCAATGGCAATTCTTTAGATTGTTACTCCCGTTATAAAAATAGCAGAGGGGAGTAACAATCTAAAGAAGGTTCACGGAATGTTCTTCTTTAGACTGTTTTACTCCCCTTATAAAAAAAGAAGAGCGATATTCCATTTTCTCAAAGTACATTGGACATCCCTTTGCCTTAATAGATATTTAGTCGATGTCATTTATATTCTAAAACATAACAAAGGGGAATAACAATCTAAATAAGTACCGAATAAATTTATGTATTATGACTATATTTGTATTTTTGCTAATGGATAATCAAGGTGTTTTTTTTATAAATAAATTCACATTTATTAAAAAATATGATTTTCTTTATTCATTTCTATTATTTTTTGTTTTTTGTGACTTTTTTGTGAAAGGTGTATACGTTTTAATAACGTTAATAAAAACTAAAAAATTTATGTATATTATTTTAATAAAATTAAATACAAATATGTATATTAATTTATGTAAGAATCTTCTTTTTAAAAATTTATTTTCTCTAAAATAAAAAAATCTCTTAAACTCTAAGCAGACCGGAAATAAACTGATCAGTTATAGCAACAAAATTAAGCAGACCAGAAATAAACTGATCAGTTTAGCAACAAAATTAAGCAGACCGGAAATAAACTGATCAGTTATGGCAACAAAATTAAGCAGGCCGGAAATAAACTGATCAGTTTAGCAACAAAATTAAACAGGTCGGAAATAAACTGATCAGTTTAGCAACAAAATTAAGCAGACCGGAAATAAACTGATCAGTTATAGCAACAAAATTAAGCAGGCCGGAAATAAACTGATCAGTTTAGCAACAAAATTAAACAGACCGGAAATAAACTGATCAGTTTAGCAACATAATTCCAACAAATGTCAGGTGAAATAACTATTATTAACGATAAATAAAATTTTAGATCAATGTATATATTAATAAAGTAGAATTAGGATAGGATTAATATAACGGGGAAGAGCAGGTAATTTGATTTTTTGACCATCCTGAGTTTGCAATTTATGAAATTCTCGTATAAATTTAAGCGAATCCGTATATATTTTACTTATGATCCAAATATAGGCATAAGTACAATTCCCACAAAACAAGAACACGTAGTGCTTATGTGGTGTTTTAGTATTTATAGGTAGACACATTATTTTAAGTTGTTGGCCGGCCCAAGCTAGGCAAAAAGTTCTTATTAAATTCTATATTATTCTTTACCCTTAAAACTAAAGTCACGATTATAAATAAATTTAGCAATGTCACCATTAAAAATCAATTTCAATTTAATTTTAAATAAATATAAATACCTATTTTTAATAAATTTATAAATAAAATAAAAAAATACTATTCTAAAATATCGTGTCACGTATTAATAAAATCAATAAATTGAATGATATCACTTTCAATAATAAAAATGATAATTGTGCAATTAAAGATATTAAAACATTCTATACTGCATTTCTTTACTTTATTTTCACAATCAGAATAATTATTTTATTTTCTTTTTATATAACTAGTAAAATTCATTATTTTATTTAACTGTATTTGGCATTACTACAGAACTGCTATGTTATTTTATATTTAAATGAGATTTCATATATTTTATTTTATTTGTTCTTAAAGCAGAGTTCGAATGATATATTGTACAAACAAGATATTATTTATTGTATCTAATTTATTTCTGTTCAAGTGAAAAAAAATTGAATTAACAACTATTTTTATAGTTTTATGTAATTAATATTGTAATGAAATAATAAATATGTATTATATTTACATGATCACAATTTTTAACGACATAATTAACTAGATAATTGTTATTAATCATTTATAGCACGTGTAAAATGCAAGCAAGCAACACTCGTATTTTAATTTTACCTAATAAATAACATTTTTAATCACCTGTCTACTATATTTTTTGCATTTATAGAAAGGGACATTTACAATTAAATTGGCATAGTTAATTATAAATTCTATCAACATATAAATGTAAGAATATTTACAATCACTTAAACTTTAGTTAGGACATAAACTACATTATAGATATCATTTAATCGTACATATAACGTGTGCTAATATTATCACTAGAGTACTTATAATATTAGAAAAACGGGATTGACAGAACTGAACAATTTAGCTAACATAGTATTTAACATAATAACATATATGTTATCCTCAGAGTGTAGGACTCTAAAAGAACTAAAATAGTATCAGGAAGAATAGATTTATGTTAGTACCAAAATAGCAATACAATTAAATAGTGTCATGAAATTTACTTAGTTGACATATAGATTAAGAAAGAACCAACAAGTTACACAACTTACATCAACTAAAATTAATTTAACATGTCCTAAAACTAATATAGTTTACATTAGCCAGAATATAACACCGTGTGTAAAAAAAAAATCGAAGTTATATTACATAATTATTGTTAGAAGGAATGTGACTTTTATGAGACTAATATAGTTAACATAGTGTGATGAGACTACAGGACTTACATTAAGAAAAAAATTTACTTGCACAAAAATAACATAGTTAACATAGTGCAAGAAGAAATTAAGATGTCTCAGGTCTAACATTTGTAATAATGTTCCTATAACAAGCCGCTCCCTGACTTGTCGGTACGATATCGGTGCGGTATCGGTAAGCTAGTATGCCGATTCGGTACAGATTCTTTACAGGGCGGTAGGTACTAACGTAGGATAGAGTAAGAAGGAATTGAATGGTTACAGGACATTCATACGTATAAGAATGTTCTAAGAACTAACACACTGTTCAAAAGGAATCGAATGGACAATGGACCTAAAACTAACATAGGATAGAGTAAGAAGGAATTGAGTGGTTACAGGACTTTTATACGTGTAAGAATGTTCTTAGAACTAATAGGTACCTACTTACACTGAGCAAAAGGAATCGAATGGACCTAGAACTAACCTAGCATAGAGTAAGAAGGAATTGAATGGTTACAGGACTTTCATACGTATAAGAATGTTCTAAGAACTAACACACTGTGCAAAAGGAATCGAATGGACAATGGACCTAGAACTAACCTACATAGAATAAGAAGGAATTGAATGGTTACAGGACTTGCATACGTATAAGAATATTCTAAGAACTAACACACTGTGCAAAAGGAATCGAATGGACAATGGACCTAAACCTAGCATAGGATAGAGTAAGAAGGAATTGAGTGGTTACAGGACTTTTATACGTGTAAGAATGTTCTTAGAACTAATAGGTACTTACACTGAGCAAAAGGAATCGAATGGAGCTAGAACTAACCTAGCATAGAGTAAGATAGAATTGAATGGTTACAGGACTTTCATACGTATAAGAATGTTCTAAGAACTAACTCTTACACTGTGCAAAAGAAATTAAATGGACTTAACATAGTTAACACAGTATAAGAAAGAACTGACAGGTACTAGAACTAACGAAGTTACCATAGTGGGGGGAAAAAAAGGAACGACACAGTCAGTACAATATAATTGCAAATAGAATCATCTAGCCACACTCCTACTTTACTGTTGCAAAGAAACAATGCATCTAGTAATAATTGAATTTGTCAGGGGATCGATAAGCCTCCAATACTAATTTAAGAAAGAAAACGATGGGACTTCTCATACTAATATATAGATATATGAAACAAGTGATAGGAGTCAGTACTAAAGTAACATTGCAAGAAGCCCACAACCCCACAGTACAAAATTCATGATAAAAGCAATTGACAGACCACGGTTAGCATCCAATGTAAATAATCAATTAAATAAGGTAAACAAATAAGCACTTGTTCATAATATGAATAAGAGGAGCAAAGAATTCTTAGTAATAAAAAAGCTAATTAATTATTCATAATAAAATGAATAAGAAAACAAAGATTGCCTTATATAAATATTAGTCTTATACTGAAGCATCGAGAATAGTTAATTATTTTTTTATAAAATAAAAAGTGGATTGCTAAAAGTAAAATTACTCAAAGGTAAAATTAATAAGTTAAATTCAATAATAAATTAATATAATATATATTATTAGGTGTAATATTGATGTACTTATTTTACAATAAATTTCAATTAAAATTATGAAGTATAAAAAATGTTCATCTTGTCTTATTTATAATAAAAGCATATTATTCAAGGAAGAATATTTAATAACTTTATACAAGTATAAAGTCTTACTTAAAAAAAGAGGAATTTTTAATTAGTTTATATACAAATAAATAGCCTTACTTAAGAATTAGAGTAATAGTTTATTATTATAAACAAAATTAAATAATAATTAAACAGTTTTTCTTATGGTCAAGGAATTTTCTTTTGGTTCCTAAGTGTGAGTAGTAAAATTTAAATGATAAATAGATACATTTTTAATTTTATTTTGATAACTTAAATTCTTCTATTTTCATATTAACATTATTTTTATTTAAATAGGTATAAAATATCTTAATGTATTCGGATATTAAATACCTCCTATTGTAGGGTGGGTGTTTTGTTGTGGTTGTACTACATTTTAATCGTGAATAAATTCCGTATTAGAACTATGTAAATTAAGTAGATACAAGATCAAATTTATGTAATATCGGTTGTACGGAAACATTTCTGTTTTTTTGGCCGAGAAAACTGTAACGTTGTAAAAATAATTGTTGTAAATAATCGATAGATAATAGTAGTGGCTATAATTATTTTGGGATTTAATATGAAATGCGGACACATTTTTATTTGGTTTTGTGAGAAAACTATATCGTTTTAAAAATAATAATTGCACTTGATATATATTGTTAATATTAGTAGTTATACTTATTATTGGATTCAAGTTATACGTATTAAGGGATTCAAGTTATAAGTATTAAGGGATTCAAGTTATAATTATTAAGGGGTTCAAGTTATACTTATTAAGGGGAGTTATACGTATTAAGGGATTCAAGTTATACTTATTAGGAGATTCAAGTTATAAGTATTAAGGGATTCAAGTTATACGTAACAAGGGATTTAAGTTATACTTATTAAGGGATTCAAGTTTTACGTATTAAGGGATTAAGTAAATAAGATTCAATTCTATTTATAAATTATTTCTAACTAACCAATTCGGTTTCGATTTTGAAAATATAACAAAAAAATTCCTACCGTCGATACTTGCTTGATTCTCAGATCATGCAAGTATCAACTGTTAGTAATTAGTAAATTTTAATATCACAAATAATGAGTCATGTTTATGTCATTATATTATTTATAAATTATTTGATACATACATTTGTTCGATTTCCAACTATAACTTCGATTAGTAATTTATATTATGTTAATAAAAATGGGTTGACTAAAACTGATGTTGATTAAACATCTGCATATTATGTAAAAAATTGGTTTGACAATAACTGATGCTCATTAAACATCTCTATATTATGTAATATTTTACACACATTCAATGGATGGTAAATAGCAAAACAACTAAAGAAATGTTACTATTAAATAATATTTTATTTACAACTTATTTTTATTAGTTACACATAGAAGTTATAATTGTTGTATTATTTTTTTTATTCTTAGTAATTAATTTATTTCGATTTAGATTATGTAAACAATTTAAACATAGAAAAATGAAATTAATATAATAAAAACAAAAGAAAGAATCGAAAATTAATAACTGTTTCATTTATACTTAACTATTAGTAACTAAATTATAGGTTAATAAAAGTTATAACTATAAAATTAAGTATCTAATAATTAAGTAACCATAAAGTGGGTACAAAGTGTAAACAAATATTTTATGTAATATATGCAAACTTTTAATAATTTATCTTTTCATATAATTAATACCCTTATTCCAAAAAAGGAATTTCCCTTTTTAAATTATATATTTATTAAAAAAAATATTTAGGTATATTTTAATTTTATAATTATATAATATATTTGCTTATTTATAACATTGAAAGATAATGAGCGAATATAATTATATTACTAAAAAATATTTCTTTATATATAAGACTTTTTTGCCGACGCTAATTCGGACAGCTTCCACAATTGAACTTCGACATTATAAAGGTAATTAAATTATAAAGGAAAATTATGGAGTCATTTGTTGTTAAAAAAAATTATTATTTAAAGAAAAGATAATTGGCAAAACTTTAAATCGATAAAATTGTATGTTAGGTAAAAATTAGATGTTAAAAAACATCTAAACTAAAACAAACCAGAAGAAGATTTAACGGCAATTACATTTTATTTATAAAATATAATGAAGAAACAATTTTCATAAATTTTATTTTTATAAATATATCATTTTGTTTAGTTGACTGTCATTCTTAATGCACTGGAATTCAGTTGTAATTTATATATTTATCCCGAATTATGAAATACAATGTACAACCGAAACCGAGATTTTTATTCAAAAACGGTAAAAGATTCTATGATTTTATGTCCCATGTATCTACCAATAAAATTAATATTATGTAGAACGAGTGTTTATTAATAAAAAATAAACCAGTCAATTCACATATTAAAAAAAAACTCCGGATATTTGGTATAAGTTTCAATTCAAAAGTGAAAACAACGTGTTATTTGATAAAGTCCCCTAAATTTAAACTAAATAAAGTAAATATGTATATAATGAAATAGTATTACATTTTAATACATGTATTAAAATTTTAGGAAGTTCAATCCCTTGTTATAACAATGAAATGGATTGCACTAAATAATATTACACTTATATTTTATTAGTATTAGTCCAACAATTAATTATTAAATACTTTTATTGTAATTTAATTTTAGAAAATTTAATTCTTTATTAGGACAATGAAATGGATTGCACTAAATAATAGTATACTTAAATTTATTAGTATTAGTCCTATAAATTAATATTAAATATTTTTATTGAAATTTAATTTTAGAAAATTTAATTCTTTATTAGGACAATGAAATGGATTGCACTAAATAATAGTATACTTAAATTTATTAGTATTAGTCCTAAAATTAATATTAAATATTTTTATTGAAATTTAATTTTAGAAAATTTTATTCTTTATTAGGACAATGAAATGGATTGCACTAAATAAGATTATACTTATATTTTATTAGTATTAGTCCTACAATTAATTATTAAATACTTTTATTGTAATTTAATTTTAGGAAGTTCAATCCCTTGTTATAACAATGAAATGGATTGCACTAAATATTATACTTAAATTTATTACTATTAGCCCTACAAATTAATATTAAATATTTTAATTGAAATTTAATTTTATAAAATTTAATTCTTTATTAGGACAATGAAATGGATTGCACTAAATTAGATTATACTTATATTTATAAGTATTAGTTCTAATATAAATGATTTAATATTGGTATTAAATTTAAATTTTAGGAAGCCTACTAATATAATATTAAATTAATTGCGATCCGCTGAATAAGATGATCATTTTTTTGTATTATTAGGTAGTTTAATCCTTGATTAAAGAAATATACAAATAAATAAACATAATTGTAGAAAACGTCTTTTATGTTGCCCGGGTTAGAGAGAGATCTCGAACGTACAAATGTAATAATCTTTTAAATATTTTAAAATTCCATCTCGCGGGAATAAAAAATTAGATTATATATACATAAAAAAAGTTAAATTTAATATCACTGCCATAAAAGATCAAATTGCGGATTAGAGAAGGAAATATTAATTTGTCAAATATACCTTCTAATGGCAGACGCGGTAAGGTTCATTTAGTTAATCCTTATAGAACAAATTTAATATATAAAAATGTGATAATCAAAGAGTGTTGTTTTGAAAGCCACGATAAAATTTAGATATTAGATGTGACAGTGATAAGACAATGATAAAATTTAGATATTAGATGTGACAGTGATAAGACAATGATAAAATTTAGATATTAGATGTGACAGTGATAAGACAATGATAAAATTTAGATATTAGATGTGACAGTCATAAGACAATGATAAAATTTAGATATTAGATGTGACAGTCATAAGACAATGATAAAATTTTGATATTAGATGTGACAGTGATAAGACAATGATAAAATTTAGATATTAGATGTGACAGTGATAAGACAATGATAAAATTTAGATATTAGATGTGACAGTGATAAGACAATGATAAAATTTAGATATTAGATGTGGCAGTGATAAGACAATGATAAAATGTTATAAGAATTCAGTTTATTTTATAGATATCTACACAAGATATATTTTTATCGAGTGTCAGAGTTAGTGATTAAATGAGTTTTAATTTGAGCTAGTAGTTATAAAAGGGATTTTGTGGAATATTAGTATGTACTCATACTAAATGTAGGATAAGGTTAGTTCACATATAATAATGTTGAATGTTTAAATCCTTTGTTAATATTAATCTTGTATCAAAGTTAGTGATCAAATGAGTTATATAATTTGATCTAGTAGTTATGAAAGTGATTTTGTGGAATATAGTAGGTAATCATACTATAGATGTAGGATAAGGTTAATTCACAAATAATAATGTTAAAAACTTTTTTTTTTTTTCAATTTTGTAACAGTATTAATGATCAAATGAGTTTTAATTAGAGCTATTAATTATTATAAAAGTGATTTTGTGGAATATCGTAGTGTTGCATATACAGCAGATATTTATACTAGCTGTCGTAGGATAAGGTTAATTTACAAATATAATGATCAAATAATAACATTTTTAAACATATGCCAGCAAATTTTAACAACGAATGAAAATTCAAAAATAGAGTAATTAATTAACGGATAAGAAACAATAGGTTTTTTTTCTGTTAGTTATTGTTCATTTATGGATGTTAGTAACTGTTCATTTATAGATATTAGTAGAAAAATTAAAGGAAATTTGGATAACTATTCTATACATCTCAATTCATTCATAGAATGATACTTAAATATATTCTTAGAATATATTTAAGTATGGTTTAAAAAAATCCTTATTGCAATTTATTCAGTGATTAAGTTATTTTCAAGCCAGTTAAAATTTAAATAAAAGCAAATATCATTTTCGAATCACTCATTGTATTTTTTATGAAATCCGTTAGTGTGTGATGTCACTATTTTTTGGAAACATATTTAATAATATTTTTTTTCAAACCATCTAAAATAATTTTTTTTGGGAAACATTATCTTAACACAAAGATGTTATTTTAAATTTAATGTTATTGTAACATTTCTTAAAAATGATGAAGTGCATTATTTAACACTTTTTTTTTATAACCAGTTATGTCCCTCAAAATAATTATGATTTTACCTACACAATTTGTTCTCAAAGTTTGCTAGATGTTAAATAAACATGATTGATCATCATGGCCATAGTCGAGTCTTTATGAAATTGTTAGAAACATTTAGATTAGTTATTGTTATAGTTATCTTAGCCTGTCTTTATGAAATTATTAGAAACATTTAGATCGGTGTTAGTTATCTTAGCCTGTCTTTATGAAATTATTAGAAACATTTAGAACGGTTAATGATATAGTTATCTTAGCCTGTCTTTATGAAATTATTAGAAACATTTAGATCGGTTAATGTTAGTTATCTTAGCCTGTCTTTATGAAATTATTATAGAAACATTTAGATCGGTTAATGTTAGTTATCTTAGCCTGTCTTTATGAAATTATTAGAAACATTTAGATCGGTGTTAGTTATCTTAGCCTGTCTTTATGAAATTATTAGAAACATTTAGAACGGTTAATGATATAGTTATCTTAGCCTGTCTTTATGAAATTATTAGAAACATTTAGATCGGTTAATGTTAGTTATCTTAGCCTGTCTTTATGAAATTATTATAGAAACATTTAGATCGGTTAATGATATAGTTATCTTAGCCTGTCTTTATGAAATTATTAGAAACATTTAGATCGGTTAGTGATAGTTATCTTAGCCTGTCTTTATGAAATTATTATAGAAACATTTAGATCGGTTAATGTTAGTTATCTTAGGATGTCTTTATGAAATTATTAGAAACATTTAGAACGGTTAATGATATAATTATCTTAGCCTGTCTTTAGTCTTTATGAAATTATTAGAAACATTTAGATTGGTTAGTGTTAGTTATCTTAGCCTGTCTTTATGAAATTATTAGAAACATATAGATCGGTTAATGTTAGTTATCTTAGGATGTCTTTATGAAATTATTAGACACATTTAGATCGGTTAATGATATATTTATCTTAGCCTGTCTTTAATCGTAATGTAATTATTAAAAACATTTAGATTGGTTAGTATTAGCTATCTTAGCCTGTCTTTATGAAATCATTAGAAACATTTAGATCGGTTAGTGTTAGCTATCTTAGCCTGTCTTTATGAAATTATTAGAAACATTTAGATTGTTTAATGTTAATTGTCTTAGCCTGTCTTTATTATGAAATTAGGTTTTGTCAATATACTACAGTCAAGTTTTCACTGGTTAAGTTATACCAAGCAAGAAGGAGGCCTTAAAACGATTGTTCTTGATCAACTAGATTTTTCACAATTTCCTAGTTTAAGAAGTTTCGTTCGCTGTAACTGAAAGCATTCTTCAGGTACAACTAAGATGTTTATAAAGGAAAGAGCGAGCTAGATAGAAACCATAACATAAAACCATTGCAGTAAGGTCGAAAATTCAACAACACATAAATTAAGTCTATAGGTAAATTAATAACACACCCTCAGGCGTTTATTTTTTTGTGGGATACACATAGTTAGTTCATTCGAATAATCAGAAACGACGTGTCAATAGTAAGACATTTTTTATTATTTTACTCAAATAGGAGATTAAAAACAATTATAAGTAATTTGTATCGCTAGCACAATCTAAAATAACTTAAATATGTTTTTTTAAGAATGCAAGAGGTATCTACTAAACTATGAGTAAATCATTGAACAAACGCTGTAGACTCATTAATAACGCTCTTAATACCAAGATATTTATCACTTTTATGCTAATTTTTTTACTCAAAGTTACTCTGCAACGATAGCAATGTACCTACAGATAATGGAATTACATTGCTTCAAGAATGCATTTTCGTTACAGATTAAGCAAAAACATTCATATTTAACACATAACTTTCCTTATGTTTAAACCTATAAAGTTATTTATCAATGTGGATTGATAATTTTCAATAAAAATCTTTGAGTTTATCATTTTCTATTTACACCCAGCCTAACTGTTGTATTTTCTGAGTATTATAGAAAAGTTGTTTGAGCTTTATATTATATAACATTTGATTGTCTTTCTCAAGTCAGAGAAACAATCAGGATCAAGTAATGATGTTTTGGTGAGTAACACCCGAGGTGGGATGTTGACAACATGGTTTTATTATTTGTTGAAAATCGATATAATAGAAGTGTGATTGGTTGACTTACTGTGGGTATGATCGCCCATTTGATCATGGAGTTCAGGCTTGACGGGAGACACTGCAAGCGCCCGGTGCACAAGGGACGGCAGCAGACGGTGATGCATCGGACACTCTCTTCACTCACAATTTTTCTAACAATATAATACTATTTCTTTTTTTTTAAAATAAAAAAATAATAAATTTTGAAAAAAAAATATAAAATAAAGATTGAATATTAAAAAAAATAAAATCAAATGATTTGACTGATAACGAACGAGGTAAATATGGGAGCGGACATGCAGGTTTTGATTTTGATAACACGATCCCCGGAATTGGCAAGAAAACGATGGGAACACGCGCGGGCGTAAAGTTGGGCCCCGACTGTCGTGCACTTGTACTACTTGACTCCTCCCAAACACTCCGTGACTCCGCCTACATACCCCCTCCTCTTTACTATGACCACGCCCATCTATCCCCCTTCCTCCCCGTCCCCCCTCTTCCTCCCTCCTTCTCTCCAATAATCCCTTTCTAAAAAATACAAATACAACACTAATTCTTCACTAATTTTCCACCTCTGACCCTGTAGCATTAAGAGAGACAAAAAGAAAAAACTAAAAAAAAAAAAAAACACTTTCAGGTAACTGATTTTTCTTTGCTTGATATTTCGTTTATTTTCTGTTTTTAGAAGTTAAAATGTTAAAATGAGGAACAACTGGGAAAGGCTCTGTGTTGAAATCGATCAGGATTCGCTACAAAGCTTGTTTTTTTTTTGTTTTTTTTTGTTTTCCCCCTCATCTTTTCTCTTGTAAAAACTTCCAAAATATTGTTACATATCGACGGTGTAAAACTCTTCTGTCTACATTATAGGTGCAATATAATAAATAAATAAAAAATAAATCGTTTTTCATCCCTATTCTTTACTAAATTGATTAACTAAAAAAAAACCTGTAGCAACCTTTATTTTCAGGGAGTTTTTAAAAACCATGTCCGACGATAGTATCTCCTAAAATGTAATAGGTATCTGTACACTTAATTCAATATTATACTTGTATACCAACTAAGTAAATTAGTACTCGTAGGTGAAACAAAATCACCAAGTTTATATTCAATTAATCGAAAAGCTTTATATCGCATCTAAAAATATATCAAAAATAGATTTTGTTTAATATATTTTACAATATGGTATATTTTTCTCACTCTCAAAAAATCGCTCGCAGCCCTAGCACCACGAGCGGAGAGATGATAACAAGTGAACTGACTAAACATTCGCCTCGCTACTCGCCTCTGTACATTCACGCGATTGTGAAGATGTGGCAATACAATTACCAGAAAGATATTTCCCTCCCCCCCTTTCTAAAAAACTATATATAGACTTATATAATACTCTCTGGGCATCTAGACAGTGTGCAAACCCATATTTAGATCTATATGACACAGGAAACCCAAAAATACTAGTACTTATAGGTTATAATAAAACAAACAATAAACAAAATTTAATATTCATAAATTTTGACCATGTATTCTTATTTGAGATTTATTTAAATATGTTCCTTTTCATTATTAATAACAAAACAAAAACCCTTTAAATAATACACTATAGCTGGATACCCGTCCATTTTTTTTAATTTTTTAGGTCTATAAACTACCGTCAAGAAATATTAAATTCGTTTCAGCTAAGCAAGAAGATATAGATGCCATAAAGAGTTTTTTATTATGAGTGAAGTGTAGTTGGGAAAATGCTTTGATTCGACATGTAAAAGCTTCGAAAATTGAATAAAACAATCACTTGTACTTTGAAACATCTTGATATCTTAAAGATTCTTTTATTAAAAGTGTTATCAGTGGCGTAGGAACGGGGGGGGGGCTATCGGGCTTGAGCCCCCCCCCCCCCCCCCCCCCCCCCCGTCAGATTTGAAGGGGCTATAAAATTACAAATAAAATAAAAATTAGTGCATGGGTTTATGTCTAAAACTGCTTAAAATGCTGTTTTTGATAGTTTATTTTCCAAAATTTTTCCAAAATTTTTCCAAAAAGTTTATTTTCCAGGGAGGACCCCCCTCCTATAGCAGGGGGGGGGGGTAGAGAGAGAGTAGGTTGTAGTCTGGCATCTTAATTTCTAGAAATCGAGCACTGATGAAGAGTATGTAACCCCCCCCCCCCCCTTAGCGGAGGTGCCGAGCCACCCCCGTCAAAAATGAATTCCTACGCCGCTGAGTGTTATCTATAATAATCGAGTCATGGGAGTGAGATTTAGGCCCGGCGCGGCGCTTATTGAACCCACGCCACGCACAGCCCACGCCCAGCCCACGCCCAGCCCACGCGTGGGGGGTTTTGTAAACTATAGGTTCTTAACATTGCCGTCACCCATGCGTGGATAGGTTTGTGCCAGTCGCATAGATTTCGTGGGTCGTGGGTCAGACTTTTGCAATAGATACAAGGAACTAATTTGCCTAGTTCTACAGAATCCAGTATTATATAAATATACCAGCCATCAAGATTACATGCACATCAAGCTTAAAGATGAAATAAGTTAATTTGTTTTTATTATAAAATACTGTATTTCTATAAATATTATTCATGGAGTTAAGTTAGGTAAATAATACAGTTAATTTAACATGATTATATAATTAATCAACAATTAAATAAAAACAAAACTAACCAAGTAATAAAAATAAATATACAAAACAGCGAAAATTTTAATTTTGTTTTAACAAATATAAAAGAAGTCAAAATAAATAGAAAAAATATATTATTAATACTAGATCATAATTATTAAACACTTCTTTTAACACACACTTAACACTTCTTTTTTTCAACCCAGTATCCTAATTAATTAATCATTGCTAATATTGTATAAGCTAAGAATTTGTTAAACATAATAAGATAAAATAATATACATGTAGCTTCTATTTAATTACCTTCCGCATATATTATATCTATATTTTTAATAATATTAAATCTAGTTTAATACATAAACCTTTTAATTATTTTATTTTTACTTTGTATCATGGGAGCCTATATGGATGGACAAATATTTCATGAATTTTTGTGAACTAGTCCCTCTTCAGCCGGAAAGTTTTTCTTAACACCTTTTGAGGATTTTCCTGACACAATTTAAATTCTCCATAGGTACCTCTCTTACGTAAATATTTGTTTTGTTCTATCTACCTCTGTTATTTGTTTTAATTAATAAATGAATAATATCTATTTATATATATATATATATATTTTTATATATATTATATATATATATATATATATATATATATATATATATATATATATATATATATATATATATAATAGTATCTCTTCCTCAGTTTCTGAATCGAGATCGAGAAGAAGAAATGTAGGAGAGACATGGTTGGGCGTGGGCTGGGTATCAATATGCGGTGCCTAGCCCATGCGTGGACGTGGGGCTTGCGTGGGTTGACGTGGCCTGTGCGTGGGCTGTGCATGGCGTGGGTTCAATATGCGCCGGGCCATTAAAGTTATAATTGTCAAAAAAAGAAATTAAAATAAAATAATTATTGCTTTTTACTTTCTCATACCAAGAGAAAGTATTGTGACAGGGAGAAAATTTGATATTGAAATTTTGATGGATTTACACGTTTTGAGGTCCTCCGAGTCTAAAAAAGTGGTTTTTAAAAAAATTTAAGTCTGTCGTCTGTGCAGACGCGTGGGGTTAAACTAATGGACCGATTTTGACGAAATTTGGCACACTTGTTCAAAAACAATCATACCCTGAGACTAAATCGAGAAATGAATTTTAGCTTCAAATTTGGGGGGGCCTCACCAAAAGTATGAAAAAACGTGTAAAAAATGTATTTTTTTATCGGAAAACGTCCGACGATTTTGATTAAAAAATCTAAAATGTAGTCCATTTAAATACGAATCTACCAATATAAGTTGTTTTCCCGGGAACAATCTAGTTCTTGAGAAAATAGCTTTAAACGCGGACGAAGAAAGGGCGGATTCGATTCCCAAGAGAAGATATTTCATGATACATTTTGTTGTATTGTTCAATATTAATTAAAATGTACCTACGAAAATTCGAAAACTAATAAATGAAAAACACTTGGCTATAAGTAATTATGAACTCGTATATGAGAAAGTTTGAGTTGTCTAGGACCGATTTTTTGTTTTTATTGAAATAAAAGATGAATGTAAATTAATAATAACTTATAAAATAAGTAAACTTATATATGTACTTACTTGTGTATTTTATAAACCACGCTATGTCCAGCGGCACCAAGTTACAGTTAATTTTCCCTAAAATTCATCTCAACACTTTATCGCTCCCTCAGACACTCTCAAAATCATTTTGGAGACCTATAGGTTAAATATTTATAATTATTATTGACTTGCATTCTTTTTTTTTTCACTAGACCATCAATTTACGAGTTAACTGATTTTATAATTGTATTAAGTAGAGTATGTACCTAGAAACCGTTGTTTCGCTATAAACGAACATTTAATTTTACCTTTACATAAGGTCAAATAAGTTGGGATTAGTGTGTTTGGTTGGTGCTTTCTCTGGCATCTATTGTATTAGAATACAAAGTTCATTACTATACATATATAATTATGTTGGGTTTAGAGTGCTTGTCAGACTAAGGTCGTTCTCTCTCTGGAACCCAATTGCATTGCAAAATTCATTACGCGATCAAATAAGTTGGGACTAGTGTGCTTAAGAGACTAACTTGGTACACTCTCTGGAACCTTTTGTATTACTAAGTTCATTATTATGTATATAATTACGTTGTGTTTAGTGCGCCTGCATGAGGGACTAAGGCAGTTCTTTCTCTGGAACCTATGGCATTGCAAAGTTCAATAAGGTTTATTGTGCTTGAGAGACTAAGGTGGTGCTCTCTCTGAAACCTTTTGTATTACTAAGTTCATTTCATTACTATGTATATTGTATATGTATATAATTATTTTGGGTTTAGTGTGCCTGAGAGACTAAGGCAGTTCTCTCTATGGAACCTATGGCATTACAAAGTTCAATACTAACTAATTATGTAAGGTTTAATGTGCTTGAGAGACTTAGGTGATGCACTCTCTAGAATCTAACAAAGTAAGGGGATATTGCCTTATCATGGACAGTTAAGTACCTTGAACACTTGCCCCTAGCACAGTTCCAGGGAGAAAGGTAATTTTTCAGTGATTATGAGCCTTTACTAGCCAATGTAATGTCAATGTTTTGAGCGATATTTGATTCTTGTTAATAATCCAAGGTGAGGGAACCTCCCCTACATTTGAAATCTTTAATTTAGATTCCACGGCTGAAGACATGATGATTCCTACAACTAACACAGCAGTCAGCTATCAGTGCAGTCTACACTGCAGTCAGCTATCAGTGCAGTCTACACTGCAGTCAGCTGTGAGTGCAGTCTACTAATAGACTACACAGCAGTCAGCTATCAGTGCAGTCTACTAATAGACCACACAGCCGTCAGCTATCAGTGCAGTCTACTAATAGACTACACTGCAGTCAGCTATCAGTGCAGTCTACAAATAGACTGCTCGGATAGTTTTTCAAAGTGGCTAATATGACCATCGAGACATACTTAACTTAGTAATTATATATATATAGGGTCAAACACAATGTATAAAGTCAATGTTTTTAGTATACAAGCAATGGAAGCTGACAGCTATTATTAACCTAACCTTTTCCGTTTTGTATAAGTACATAAATAAAAATGTACAATTAATAACAAATAAATGTACTTTTCTTAATTCAAGTATCCAAAGTTCAGCTAATTCTTGCATAAGGTATAAAATACAAAGCGAGGGAGGTCTATGAAGGTAGTAGCTTAGAGTCTTCTATAAATTGGCGTTTCCAACTCTTCAAAAAAAGCTTTTAGTTCTAAAGAACCACTATATGCTTAGAATTAGTCTTTTTTTTTTAAATGTATGTTTACAAAGAAGAGACCCCCCGATGCAAATGCGAAGAGATGCGGGAGACTGGGAGAGCTTAGTCCCACGAGGGATGTCGTAACTCGGTACGTATAATATTTTAATAGTTGATAAGGCTCGTCTAGTGTTGCGGCAAGGAAAGAGGCATCTGTGGCCGATCCTCTAAGCCATGAATTATAGATGTTGGAGAGGGAAGTGTACTCGGACCAGCCACTTTCCCTGGGGATGTTCAATCATCGGATATAATAGAGTAATGCGGCCCAAACGCCTCCCTTCCTTTATATCTCGTCTCGAGGGAACCTAAACTTTGCCTATTATATATTTTATCAAATCTGCTTCCGTCTAAAAGATGCAGCGTCTAGACATTCCCGCCAAAAAAAAAATCAGGTTGCAGTGATCCTAAAAACCGTGTTTTTGCTCCGGTAATGGTAAAAAGCTTTCTTTGGAAAGAATTTTTCAACAGATCCCTTACCTTAATTTCATCCACAACAAAACCTCAAAAAATGAGATTAATGACCAGTGCCGGTTTTAGGACTTTTGAGGCCCTAGGCCAAATTTTACTAGCGGCCCCTCCCCTACATTGTTTATTCATCCTAGTTTTTATGAACTATAGAAGTTTTATAATTGGGTTTTCTTTGAATTTTTTACAAAACCGTAATGGTAAGTTAATATTCGTAGGCCTAACTTAACTTAACTAATGTCAACTCAACTAATTTCAAGTTCAACATAACTAATTTTTAATTCTTGAAACACTATTTAATTTGGTTTTACGTACTACAGAATATGTGGTTAGGTTATATTAAATAGGCCGATAAAACTCACACTTTTTATTGAATTTTATTTAATTGTAGAACCTTTTAAAGACTTATAAATATAAATGTATAGTTCAGGAGATAGCATGCAAAAGAGGGTTTGACTAACATCAAGTTAATCTTTTGGCGCCTGTAAAAAATATGTGGTCGGCTAAGTTCGTCTGCGAAACATAAACTCGTCAGCTTGGCAATAGGCATTTGAAAAAAGAAACGATAGAAAGTGGCCATGTCCCGGCCATTTTGGTAAACCATGTGATTTTCATGATCCTGATCTCAAAATTAGTTATTAGACCAAAAATCAAGTTGATGTTAGCTTGTCACTTGATAGGTGACACCTTTATTTGGAGTAGTAATTGAATAACTAACCTATCAATAAGAAATATTCCTTAGAATATACTGTGTCGAAGGCGCTGAGCGGCAATTCATATCAATGTATTGCCCATATCTGCGGCCCCCCTAAGACCGCGGCCCTAGGCTACGGCCTAGTCGGCCTAGTGGTAAATCCGGCACTGTTAATGACCCAAATTTTAGTGATACAACTAAATAAGATAAAATTGTATCACACAGAAAAATCAAACACCACTCTTACATAACTTAAGTTAGTTATTATGACTAGAGAGGATAAAAAAAAGAAACATAACAATATTGTCACCACAATATTTTTATAATTAAATAGACTCGTTTCGACTTACAATGTCATCTTCAGTATGCGTGTTAATTTAGTTAAAGTGAATGCTGTACTGTACTCATTCACTCGCACTCTTACTAAGTTAACAAGCATACTGAAGATGACATTGTAAGTCGAAACGCGTCTATTTAATTATAAAAAAAAAAAAAAAATGTGGTGACAATATTGTTGTGTTTCTTTTTTTTAACCTCTCTAGTCATAATTATTATGAAGTTGTACCAGAAAATCTTAGTCAAAACAATCAACTTTTTGTTAAGTTAGTTACGTTAGAAAACTAGTTTTTTCGTTATTTACAATAAAACAAATGATATACTTAAAGAGTGTTTCGGCAAATACAAGCAAATACCAAATGATGAACACTGCAAAAAGATTTAAAAAAAAAAAATAATAATAATTTTGGTTGAAATGTATTTAATTTCTTCTTTTTGTGTCAATATTTCAATAAAAAGTCAATTTAAATTAAAAGAATGAACTGCTTCATTTAGGTTCTTATTATTAAAAAAATGGTTACATTTCATCCCTCTTTTTTGGGACATTTTCAAACATTTTTGGATGAAATTTGTAAAAAATAAATAAAAATGATGGAGTTATACAAAAAGTCAATAACAATTTAAAAAAATAAAAAATAAAAAATACAATTACATATCACTAAATAATTAGTCAAGAACAACTCTAAAACTCTGAATCAAAATATAATATGTAAAGTGAGTCACTTCACCCGTTGGGATCTGATCCATTGTTCATTCAAGTTGGAATAATTGGTTAAGAGAATTGTGTAAAATCTACATCTTTGATGACCAAACCATTTGGTTCTCCTCATCACGTTACTGTTGATGAAGACAGACTGATTAAGTAAGTAAGAAAACATTGGGCTATTGTGACAGTAAAAGTGAAATAAATAAGTAATTATGTAATAATATTTAAAACACATTAACTAAAGAAGTAAGTAGGTAACAAATATCAAAGCAAATAGATCATTTTTAATACATGGAAGAAAAATATAGACTAGGTATAATTACAAAGAAATATATTATATAGATAAATGATCAAGAAGTAGATTTATTATTAATCTAAGATGATCAACTAAATTGAGGCAGCTCTGTTATTTTAATGAAGCCATAAGAATATAAGATTTGTTTTAGCTACACAGTCGCAACAAATGAAGGATCAAAATCTAAAAAAATAAGAGTAAATTATAATTTATCAACTGAATTGACGAACGATAATAAAATTAGTGTATGGTAAATAATGCTCAAAAGATTTTTTTAAAAAAATAAAGAAATAAGACATGATAAGAATTACAGGTAAATAATGATTTAATTGTTATAATTATTATTTTGATCAAAAATACAAATAATATTTAAATGCATTTCAAAGCAATTCGTATTTGCTACTTACGATCGTTTAAGCGTAAATTGATCAGATTTACTTTTGGAGATTTGATTTATTACTCCATTTAGTTTTAGAAATCACGGACCCGGTGATTTATTTTGTAATTCCTCTTATCTGAAAACTAATTTATCATTTTATATTCAAACGACAGGTTAAGTGACAACCTTGTACTTCTAAGCATGTGTTAGTAAAAAAATAATAAGAAATCGGAAATACGATGATATAGTCTTAGAATAACTTATAATAAAAAAAAAAACATAATACAAAAGGAGACCGCCCCATGTTATTCTGACTGTGGAAAACACATTTTGTCACGTGTAACTTCTTCTTTGTAATAAGAAGAATACATGGGTATTCTTCTTATTACAAAAAGAATACATTGGTATTATTCTTATTACAAAGAAGAAGTTAGTAGTTAGGAAGTTGCAGCAATTAGGTAGTTGGAGGAAGAATTGTTGAGTGTCTTGAGAAACTGGTCTCTGGTGTACTGTGCTGACAAGATCAAATCATAAAAATCAAATGACTTGTCCTGCCAGTATATGAGCCGATCCCATGTGGTAACATGCTCCAGTTAATTAGCCACTGTTGTCTTCGCGCGTTCCCATGTTTCTCCAACTTCACATGTCTGTTCTACGTCCAGAGGTTGACAAGGTTTTTTTTGTTGAGTCGTATTTTTATTTTGGATTCTCTTTTTTTCTTCTCCGGTTAGGATAAGGACGGCGTGAAGGTGTTAGACTGGCGCCACACCCACACCGTCCCGGGCCACCTTCCTACTCGGACCCTGTCATTTACATATCTCGACACTCTCCTCTTTAACCGATCCGCAGACCGACACCGGTTCTCGTATCCGCCCCCGAGACCAATTACCTCGAGGCTTCTGATTAATCGTTCTACCTTACCGGAGAGGTTGAAAAAGGTCTGACGGCGTTTCCGGCCGTGGTCGAAAAGAACAAGCCGACTCGGGTCGTTTTATAAATTTTATTATCGTTACCCTTACGGGCTCTTGCCTTCAGGACTACGATTAGCAAACTGAATCGGGGCTTTTAGTTTTATGCTGAGAAAGAATCGTAGTGGAAGAGCAAAGAGTGACCTTTATAAAGTCGACAGGAGCAGGGGAGCTAAGGGAGACAGGGGTCAAAAAGTAATGAGGCACAAGGTACTAGTATAGACCTCCGAATATTAATAGGCATTTGTGCCTCTCTTATATTTGATATACGTATACAACTTAAGGAACTTTAAACAAAATTCTTACAAACATGGCACATTTGGTGTTACCTCTGAATCTAGTACCGAAACAACTTGTATTCTTGCATATCAATTATTGCAAATGATTTCGGCGTCATTCAAGTGTGACTATGAACTTCTACTGGTTGCATTCTTACGAATGGTAAGCGAAGCGTTATAATATTAACTTTTAAATTTAGTTCCATCCTTTATATGTGACTTTTCCTTATCGGACTGATGGCTTAAATAATATCCAATAACAATGTTTGTTGCAAAATAGGTACTTTACTCGTTAAGACAACTATTTATTGCTAAATCAAACGCGCTTTAATTTCTGGTTGGACCAGCCTATATGGCGCATCATGTATAGAAATGCAAAAACTAACAAATATAATGCATACATAATTAAAGTGTTTCTTGTATATTGATATAAATTGCATTATTTATGTATTATTTTTCATTTCGTACTCTCTTGAAAAACCAGATACGCTACATCAAAGCCCAGGCAATCTACAACGGATACATACGCCCAAAATCGACCTGAATAATACAGCTGTGTCTCAAAATAGAGGACTGAAGATGGACATTTTTGTTAAGAGAAAACTTATGAAATGAAGAAGAATCCATAATTGGTGAATTTTTTTATCAATATATAGAAAAGACTTTAATTATATGTGCCAGTGTTTTTGCATTTCTATACATGATCCCCCGTATTGGCTAGTTCAACCTAATTTCTTTACAATTTTGTATTCACTTGTCTATCAAATCTATAGACATAAATGTGATGAATATCCTTACATACATTGAGGTGTAAGGCTTCAGGGCCAATAACTCTGGATCAACTAAACTCGCTTTCATAATAAAGCTGAGTTTATATCGGCTAGCTTTTATATCTAGTTAAGTAGTATCAGTTTTCCGTATGAGATTCAATTCTTAGACAGAATTTTAAGTTTAAAAAATTGAATCTTTAGACAATAAATGTTAGTATGTAAAATTAGTTGCAATGAGTAGAAGGTATAAGGTAGTTAAACGACTAAATTATTTATGTTGGAAAGGAAGGAACTGCATATAAATAAAAACATGTTTGCTTTAATTGAGTTGTGACATTTGTGACCGCAGAGTGTATAGTTGTTGAGGTATCCGACCTGTAATTACTCAAGCTGTAGATCCGGAACAACAACTAAAAAAAGGAAAAAAAACTTGTGACAGTTCAAACTCGTTATTGAACCTTTTTCTTAAGGAAATTGGCTCCATTCTGAGATGTGCGAAATACTTCAACGTCTGGTTCGAAAAGCGACTTTCGACTAATAAATCAATTGGGTTCTTTACCTCGAGCACGACCCAAATTTGTCTGTTTTTGTGTGAGGGATAGGGGGTTGGAAGCTGCATGTCGGGCGTAACGTTTCCAGTCCGGGGGTTCTTGCTAATTGATTTGGTTTGACTGACAGCCCCCGAGGATCAGACGTCAGACGAAACTCGGACAGACGGTCGCTCCCTTGCCACAGTTCACGTCCATCCAACCCCTCTTTCAACTAGTTTTCCCTTTATTCCGTATCAAAACTGCCGATAATAAAAGCAACTTTGCATCCACCGCTTTAAACTTTAAAATACAACATCCTTATTATTTTTTTCACAGGTTTCTTATTTTCAAAAGCTATCATAATAAAGTGTCCAACAGAGTTGAATGATTCTAGTATACATTTAATATCAACTGTACCTATATAATTACTCCAGCCTTCACATATTTAATTGATTTGTCAAAAAATTGAACACTATAGAAAATCTTAGCTGGATCGATAATTTGAAAGTATACAAAGGAAATACATAGGTAGATTTATAAAGGCACAGAGAATTCGATGGCTTGGGCATGTCGGGATGCAGGAGATAGAATCCCGAAGCATATGCTACACGAGGAGAAGTAGAGGGCGCCCCAGGATTGGAGTTCATAACGACCCGGCAGGTGGCAATGGGTAAATGTGGTTGGTGCTCTAGGACAGTTGGCCGAAATCGTTGGAAATACATGGTACAGTCGGCTAAATTGTAATGCCACATAGAATAAGCAGAATCAACACTACAATTTGGTTAGATTTCGTCGCCCAATGAACTTAAAACCTGCATATTGATAATAGTAAATTCAGCCAATTCAACCAACTAACTCCTCGTACAAATAGCAGTATTCCTCCAATCCTAAACAATCCAATCCTTAAACTCAAATCATGAGTACAAAAATTTCATTCAGACGAAAAATGGATGACGCTGTCCATCAAGCTAAACTTGATTACTAATAAATGGAACGTATATTTCATATTGCTGTCAAAATTTTAAATGGAAATTGAAAAAGTACAATTCTTCATACTATTTTATTATAAAATAAATCTGTATTATTGAATCTTTTTTGGGGTCTTTTTTTTGGAACGCGTTGGTTTTTGGTGGTAACTTGTTTTTACTTAAATTAAGAGGGCATAGGAAGACAGTACTTAATAACTTTTCAGTGGTGTAAAACATGTATTAAAAACATATTTTTGTCTATTTTGGCTGTCTTTTATTGGTAGTTATTTTTTTACTACTACTCGTGCTTCACTGAATTATTCTATGGGCGGTATTGGTGAATTGTAGAGTAGTATTAAAGAAAAACTAATCCAACTCTCCCTGGAATTGGCCTAGGGGCAAGTGCCCAAGAAACATATCTGTCCATATCATTTATACGTCATTCCTTCGATTAACAACTTAAAACTGTTAAATCCATACAAGAACCCTTTAAATGTTGATCCAAGTTTCCCTCAACTGCTGTAATGGAGCAGATTGCCAATTTTAGTTCCTCAGGTTGCCGCGGTAATGTCATAAAGTCTAGTAGCGATGGCCGCGTCTTATTGTGTGTAGGACCCTGGGACCTAGAACTTGACGAGGCTTTAGATTGAGATCTTAGTCAACTGTAACTAGTTAACTTGTAACTAGGATATAGATTTTCGTCCAAAAAGAAGCTGCTATAAACAAATCTTAGCAGTGAATTGTAGGAATGATGGTTAGGTAGATATAGATGAAATACTTGTTTCAATAACTACTAGGTCGTGAATTTCTTAAAATTATTATCCATAAACTTTCTTTTGACTTCAAGATATAAGAATTTTGACCTCAAGTGAAACTTAAGATTTAACTACACTACAGTTATAATACCTTACTTCGTCTAAGGGACATTTACTAAACCCCGTAGGGATTTACCTATTAAGCAGGCTTAAGGATTTTCCCTAGAAGAAGTAGCCAAGGATCGAGTGAATCTGCCTATTGTCTACAGGTCTCGACTTTCTACCTGCTCCAGACTTGTTTTAGGTAAAGCCTACAATCCTTGCAGTGACAGAAAAGAAGATACACTAGAGTTTGACAGTCAATTTTTTTTACCAGCGTTGGATTATCGTCTTCTTTTTAGGGATCAGGGCTTTTGAATTTTTTTCTTCTTCGTTTTTAGAGTATTTTTATACGTAAAAAATACCTTAAAATAGCGTTACACTATTATAGTAGGGAGCATTAAAGAAAAATGTATTAGTTTAAACAATTTGTCGAAGTCCTAATGCTAGAACCCCAAGTAAAGGGCAGTAATGCAATGATAAATAAACGATATTCGCATGATAAATACATAAAAATATACATTTAAATAAAAAATCATGAGTTAATTCGTAACTAGAGACCGACGTGACAGGTCGATTATTTGACAGGATATAATAGCTAAAAGTGGTCCATTATTATGAATACATTTTAGCTGGAAAACGCCAATGATTTCATATTTTACATCATTGCGTCAACTTATAAACAAAATATCAGATATGGAAACAAAGATAGTTTATGACTATTAACCATAATAAACCTACTATGGTTAAATTTTACGACATTAACGACTAATGCTAATGTCAATACTATTATTGTTGTAATTAGATCACTACCGCTTGTTAGATGTCAGCTAATGTACGATGTACGAATATTTGCCCATTTATTTCCAGTAGTTGAATCTTAATAGCATAAACAAATCGATCATTTAATTAATTCAACAAAAGAAGAAAAAACATAAAAATAACACATTTATCATTATTGAAAAGGGGATATTAGAAGAGTGTTATTGGTTGTATAGTTACGTGAGCTGGGGTGGAAATGAACTTCACCGGGACCATGAGATACGTAAAGGGGTCATAGGGTGGAACAGTTTGAAAAGCACACATCAGGAGAATAGATCGAGTCCAGTCTAGAATAGCCGAGCTCAAAGTCAGGACGGACTCTAGCAGCCGGACGAAAACCAGTTTAGGGTTGTTCACCGATAACGATAAGACGGGGCAAGGGAGGTAGAGGCTGGATGACGAGGCTAGGGAGACAGGTCGGAGGGGCGGCTCTACTGGATTAGGGAGCCGACCTGTGCATAGTAGTCGGCAGTGCTCGCTCTACCGTGAAGACGACACCAAATGTCGTACCAGGCTACTGTCATCTGGCTACAGATGGGCTCCCAGTTCTTTCCTCCTCCTACTTTTTTTAATCTCTATTCATTGCCTTCCGACTTTTCGTACGACAAATAATTACTATAACTGCCGGCTTCCCCTATAGATCCACCTACTACTCGCCGATTGTTTTTCCGCTTTTTTCAAAACGACAAGCGGAAGATACCGAGGGTATAAGGGGAGAAATGAAAAACTGTTGATTCACTCGTGTCCTAGGTCTGTTGTACGTTGTATACAACTCTTAACTCCCCCTTACTTATATCATTTAGTATTCCTTCTATGACCTGGACAAATATAACTTTTTCATCAACAACAGATGACTTTTTCCCTTAAAATAATCCACTTTTATCAGACATCTGAAAGTCGAAGCAAACATTTATCTTTAATTTTACTTTGGTAAGAGCTTTTGGTTATAAAGCTTTCTCTTCATTTACATTTGTATGCTTTGTAGGGAATATTGTAGAAAGACGAGTAATGGCATATTTACAAGTAACCACTCTTAAGTTGTTGGCTTGCCAACAAAAATTATCAGATTACTCTATAAACCTCCTTAATACAATAACTTTATTCTTACTAAAAAATACTTGAATAAAAAGGAAAAAAGTTTAAAATTTAATGGTCCCAACATAAATAAAACTTAAAAAATTCTTCTTCTTGTTTAGTGGACGTACCTACAGTTTAAAAATATCATGTAACTCAGATTTAGACACCTACATTAATTAAAATTAGATTTAATGATGTAATTTGTTATTTGCCTAATAATGAGGGAGAAAACTAGATTATGCACTCCACCACTGATAACAAATTAATCAGTATCATACGTTTACCACTGATTTACACAAGATCAACATTCCGCATGGATCGAATCAGCAGTTTACCTGACATTATACTGTCTTTTAAAATTTAGAGTTAATGATTATTTAAACATTTTTTTTTAGTTATTAATATCTGATTCATATTATTATCTTATATTCACACAAAACTAATTAAGCATGTTTCACAAAAATAATTTAAAGTTTGTGCGTCAATTTGGAAATCAAGTATCAAAATGTTTAGTCAGGCACGAAGTCAGCTTTAACGTATTGGAGTTTATAAAGGTCATACAACCCGAAAGCCTTGAAAAACAAATTATTGAGGAACATTAATTAATAAGTATCATCACATTACAAGTAAAGTAATTACCCAATACAGACTTACGTAATAAGTGGGACCGCGAAGCATAACGTAAGTCGAGGAATGTACATATAGATTAATTCTTAACTGGGTACTTAATACTAATGAAAAAATGAAGTATGTAAGTAATAACTTTTATTGGAAAACCTTTATAAATAATCGCATTTGTATTTGTATGTACGTACACTAAAAGTTATTTCAGACCGAAAAATGTTTTCAAATTTTAATAAATAATCACATGAAAAGGGGTGTTTCAAAGTTACAGAATTGACCCCCACATCATTTTCAGCAGCAGTGTCGGGTGTTATGAAACTCCCACTCCCAATTTATGTATACTACATACATAATACTTTATCTACATGTTAAATTATCATCAGCCTTTCTTCTCCGGTCATGGCTTTGATTCGGAAGAAGCGGAATTCCCTTAATAAGCTTTACCAAGATAGGGGGATTCTCTTGCCGAAATTAGGTAACATCGGCTTAATTATAAACACCGTTTCTAAGAGTAAATAAGGCATAAGTTACTTTACAGTTGGTAGACCACAAGGAAATGGAACGCATCCTACATCGAGTTATACACAGGACGACATCACAGGACAAGTTGTACTGTAGTTAAAACGACGTTGTTTAACTCCGGTGTTAAGACAATGGGAATTAGGGTGGAGAACTTGTTGCAGGACGGTGACGATGTTACCTATGTACAGAGGAACCCGTGAGAAAGGAAACAGGTGGCTCCGGCCAAGTCTTACATATGCGGGCGACACCTGAGACCGTCTCTTCTAAACAATCAGTTCAACTCAGCGAAACAAGTTGGACAACAGAGCAATGTCCTTCCTATATTGTAACGACTCAAGGAAAAACTCTTCTTCTTTTGCTTAACTACCTCCTTGATCTTTAATTGTTTTTGTGTTTTCTAGGATAAAACGTGTGTAACAGATTTATATTAAAATTTAATAAACAATATATGAACATGTTTATTTGTTATTATTTTGCCTACTACTCTTTAGGTCTATGGTAGTGTAAATGTTAATATACAAACTAAATCTATTGGACTCGATTTGATTAGTTTTCTATTATTGATGATTTATGTGAAAAGTTTGTCTGGTTGTACAGGTACAGTCACAGCTTAGTTTCCAAAAATATCGTTCAAGGGTATCTACTCCATAAATTTGAATAAACTATGCTTAATTTTTTAAATCATATAAAAGCATGAGGATTCCGCCACAAGAGGTGCTAAATCGTGATCTTCCCAGAGAGACCGTGTTTCAGATTGTACAAATCTTAAAGTTTCAATTTCATTGCAGAGACAATTCTAAAGGAAATTGCTGATTGTGTGAATCTTCAAGATCCTCCAATGGAATAATGCAGTGATTGCAAAAATATATGAAATTTAGATAAACACGTCACAAGTATCTAAAACCTTATACGTCAAATGGAAAATATCAGAATGAAAGTTCGCATCTTGTATTCCACAAACATTTTGTTTAATATAAATTAATTTAATAATTTATTTTGAGTTTTTAAGGTCTCCTGTAATATTGCATTATTTGCAATTACATCATTAAATCACCAGAGTACTTCAACATATCAGTCGCTTTAAATCGTTTGTCATTATCATCATGAAGTTTTTATTGTGATAATCTTATGACTTAAGTCATGTGAAATTCTCTTGAGAATGAACCTTGCTTAGAGCATAAAACGTGGGGATTTACGCATTTTCACGTGAGGATTCGCTCATTTTTACGTGGGTATTCACTCATTTTCACGTTGGGATTCACTCATTATCACGTTAGGATTCACTCATTTGCGCGTGGGGATTCACTCATACTCATCTTCTCATGGGAAATCATTCATTTTTACGTATCCTTCTCTGAAAGACCTAGCCTATTTGATTTATAATTTCCATTAATAATTATTTATTTAAAATCAATGAAAACAAAATTATATATAAAAAATTGTTCAACCTGCAATTTTCTGACATTGTTAATAATTCATGTTTTCAATTTTGTACAGGACAGATAAACGCATAGATGTTGCTTAGTTCTATCTCTGAGGAAATTCGCTGGAGATGTAATTGATAAACAAATGGACCAGTTCTATTACTGACAATATAGAACAAAGAAAGGTAATAAGTTGCGATGAAATTAGAAAACAATCACAGGGACCTGCATCTAAGTTCTTTAAGGGTTTCGTGGATTATTATAAGCATATAAGTTATTAAATTATGAAATAAAATTTCATTATTTCCCCATCCTGCTCTATATCAAAATAAAAAATATAAACAAATCTAGGCGGAAGGCCCCAAAACTCAAACAAAAAATTAAAGGGTCCCTGGTTCGATCCCCCAGGAGGTCACAATGTTTTTATCGGTAATGACAACGAGGTAAATAACAATTTTTCGGGAAATTTTCATCGCCCTATAATTAGGTATTTGCATAAATTATTTCAAAATTGTAGGACTAACTATTATAGGGTAGTTGGGAGGGGGAATTTTTGGGGGTATATTTTAACTCATAAAACCGCAATATAGGAATGCAACATATAAAAAATTATATATATATATATATATATATATATATATATATATATATATATATATATATATATATATATATATATATATATATATAATTTTAGGGTCCAGGGGAAAAAGGGTTTATGTCACATTTTGATGGATTTCGAGATTTTAGCGCCATCTGTTAGCCACCCAAGAGTACTACAAAATGGTGTATCAAGTTTGGCTAAAAATGACTTGAGTCATGTAAAAATTAAAGAGGAAAAAAATCGAATGCTGCTGAAGATAGGTAGTTGACCTAAAGATTGTAGAGAAGAACGGTTGATGTCCAAGATTCTCACCCTTCGTCACATACAACTTGTGAAAAAGGATTGATAATAACAAAAATACTTATTTATATCATACAACAATGAGTTTATAAACCTATAAATTGTAGAGTTAATTATAACATCTAGATCTAGTTTTGCAAGAAATGATTTAACAGAATAGATATTGCTATATTATTGTGAGATTAATTACTAATAAAATTAATAGTAAAAATAAATTAAAATAAGCTTTCGTGGTCTGAGTCAGCGAAATAACTAGTCCGCCACCTTGGGCTGTCCGCCATATTGGATTTAGAATGACGTCACTTAGCTAACCATTAAAACCATGCATTTTTTCATCCAAACTAAATGTATATGTATTCAAAATTTCATATCAATCGGTTGAGGATGACTGCTTTAAAATTCAGTTGGCAGGATTTGACCCAAACATACTCGTATACGTACAATCATTGCAAGTTAAATAATAGCTTGTACAAAAAAAAAAACGATTGATGGCATAGTTAAGAAAAGAAGGAGTTAATAGAAAGACAAAGACTATCAAGATAAAGTTAATTAATAAATGAGTAGCTGATGATGATAATAGTCTTCTGATAAAATAGAATAATTGTCTGGGAGTGGAATGATTGTCAAGTTAGATAAATAGGTTTTCAATTGATTCAAAGAAATTATTTAGAAAGATAGGGTCCTGTTCCTAGACTGTAGTAGATCTGTACCTGACCAGGTCTTAAGCAAGTCTAATTATGTATAAGACGGATAAAGAATAATCTCACAGGAGGATAAGGATAATGAAATTTAGCTGAGTGTACATGACTCGTGTTCCAGTCTAGATACTTCCTTCAATCCAAGCATGGTTAAATTCGATTTAGGAGGCTAAACACCATTTCTTAAAGCTTCTATTTTCTTTCTAAAATTTAGTTCCTTAAGTGCTATCTTATTATTTATTTATACTTAATAGTGTTTTAAAATCTATTGGAAGGTTGATTGTATGAAAACTTTTACAGATAAGAGTCTCTTTAATTTAGTGAGGGGAAATTTTCAAACAATATGTTCAATCATCTAGGGATATTCTCTCCTTTTATAAATGTTTTATTTTTAACGACGTTAACGCCTTTAATAATGCTTTTTCCATTTCTTAAAAGTAACTCATTTATAATTAAAATTTTAAGTATTGTTTTTATTTTAAGAAATATAAATTGTTGTCGAATCCACCATTAAATCCTTATTTGCACTTAAGTTTGACAACTAACATTTTTGAATAATTGAAGAAGGGATTTTAATAAAGGTTTATATATATATTCATCTATAAAATATAACTTGAGATAAAATAATAATTTATTTCTCTTTTGTCAAAGCTAAGTTGAACTTAAGATATTAAATTTACACTAAAAGTGACGAGGAGTGGTAAAATATTAACTAACAAATTGTATTCCCATTAGCGTTGTAAATGAAGGGACAAAAATATTTCATTTATAATTTCTATCCGTTAATTCAGAAGTTTCATGGTTTGAGGTGATAAGTAAATGAACAATACCTTCTTTATCTCGGTAATTAAAAAATCAATAACTAATAACTCGGTAAAATGAAATAATAAACGTTAGTTAGAGCTTCTTTTAAGGTTATGATATTTTAAGGTTAGCTTTTATTAAGGTTATTTTGTCTTCATCAACCCTGGGCCTTAACCGAGCCAAATCTTTGCCTCCTCTATATTTATAGCCGCTTTTTACTACAATTGTAAACATTTGCGTTAGACTGACCTTAAATACCTTCACATCTTTCCAGGGTTCGCAGGAGATTCAATTTTAGAGTATATTTAAATAAGAAGTGGTTTGATCTTAGACCATGATTTTATACTAGGGCAAATTAATATTGTACTATTCTTATATATTACTCCAGTAAATAGGAGGGTAAACTGTAGTAAGATTATTGATTTTGGATAGTAGTAATGATAATTTACTAAAACACATATTTATGTACTTTAAGATTTTGTAAAAATTTTACAATAAATATTTTATTCATATTTGTTAATTCGCTTAAATAAATATTTTAATGTTGTTGATGTTAACTCGCTGTTATTTAACTTTATACTTGTTTGTAAGGTACACATTGTGCAATGAATTTGCAATCAATTTTTCGACTACCTAGAAAGCTGTCCCCACCTCCTCTGGTAATGAATTCATTCCTGCGCCATTGAGTAAGCCAAAAAGCATCTTGCTGAATTGAAACATCGAATTTCACAGTGAAGTTTTTCAGGGTTTGAGTTAAAACCTAGAAATCTTGCTTAGTTCCTCAAGGTTCAATTTTAGAGCATCTTTTATTCTATTTATTATACGAAGTAGTGGGTGAACTGAGTAATTTTACAGAAATATACATATATGAAAGCTCAATTCATTAACGTTCTATTGTCTACAAAAATTGTTTTGTAGACAACAGATAGTTAAGATAGTCAGAACAGAAAGCTAACGTAAGTTAAATCTAGTACATAAAAATCAATTGACTCTTTTTAGGTTAACATTTTGGCGCTAAAAACGTAATATTTGTGGTACAATGCACAATTCTCATAAAATGCGTTATATACATGTATATGCTTGTAATCTACTCTTCAGTAGCTTTTATTTGATACCCTCTCGAAAATTAAAAAAATTGAGCTTAGCACATTTATGCGCATTTTGAGCATATTAATTATTGTTTAACTTCTCTATATTTTTTTTCTATGTGTGAGTCAAAAACTTCATATAAAGTATTTCAAATTCAACTCTCTAGCGTGAACGGTTCAGGGTATGAACCAAAATACGACGGACAGACAGACACATCACCCTCGGCATAAGGGTTGAAAGGATCATATACGAAACTCTAAAAATTGTCAAAGTTAATAGAGGAGTTTTGGAATAGCTCAATATTACAATAGAGCACCCAGAGAAAGAACTAAAGTCAATTATACAGTTATAACATAAATTATAATGTTGCCGATGCATGTGGGTATTTAAAGATGTAATAAACAAACTCTCCTACAAAAATTTTGTTATATTTCAGCTCTGCTTTGAGTCATTACAGCTCTAATATTAGACAAAACTTCCACATTTAAGGACTAACTTAACTTAACCATAAATGTGGAAGTTTGTGCCTGTACAATGTAATAATATAGAGCTGTGATGTAGTTTTTTAATTTGTTTTAATCCAATTAGAGAGATTCGTATCGTTATTATGTAGTTTTTATTATGGAAAGTAGTATTATGAAAATATGTTTACATTGTATATTTGGAAATTCAATTAATTTGAAATTTTGGATTTGGGAATATTTTCCTATTTTTTTATTTTTTTATTTTTCCCGAGGGACTTCTATTTTTTATAAAAAAAAAAAGCCTGAAGCAATAAGACCTCATGTGTGGAATCAAGGAACAAACCCGGTTTAATAATCCATTCTATATTACTCTATCCTCTTAGCAAGCTGAAAGACCCACAGAAAGTGAGCACCTTGTTTAGGGGAAGTAACCTTAGTTCTTCAAATGGCAGGATGGCTAAGCCAAAGATTCTCCACTTCAAGCGTGTTAATGCAGGACAGCTACTAATAAGATGAGAAGGGGTTTCATCCTCTTCCTCGCACAGCCTGCACACTGGGCTTTCTGCTAGGCCAAGCAGATGTAGATGTCGATTTAGCCTACAGTGTCCAGTAAGAAAGCCTGTCAAAAGATGACAGGATTGTTTTTTGATCGAGAGCAGCGATCTGGTAAGATGCTGAGGCTGAGATGGTTCCCGGATCATCATTTTAGATTGTCCCATACCTGAAGCACAGTTCCATATTCTGTTCATATCTAACCTCATGAATGTCCTTATGGAATGTTTCACTCCACAACGTGGTAAGCCAACAACTGGTTCTGGTGTAATTGGGATTGAATTGGAACCCGTTTTAGCTAACTGGTCAGCAATCCTATTTTAACTGGTCCATTTCCCTATTTTCCTCCTTAGGGAAGATGATATAAGTAGCTGTGTAGCACTTAAACTTTTTAACTGACGGTTTTGATGTAATAACAAAAGATTAAATCTTAGCTCATGAAATATTGCTTGAAAACGACTCAAAGCAGAGTCGAAATATAGCAAAAATGGTGTAAGATAGTTTGTTTATATTACATCCCTAAATACCCACAAGCAACAACAATTTTAATTATCGACTGATCACCACTCATCTACAATTATAAATTATAATTATAAAATAACTCATTCAATGTATGAATGATAAAAAAGTAAGTTTGCCTGTGTAAATGGAGATTCGATGGTAAAAACTGTTATTACTCCCGGAATAACAATCTGGCTCTACATTTAAATAAAAATACATAGTTTACAATTATTGTCACGACACTTGTTTTCGTCACGAATAAAATCATCCAATTTTTAATTGCAAAATTGAAGTAAAGACCGGGATCTGTTGAAACAGGGTACAGTTGAAACAACGCAATTAATGGCCATGGAGAAATTAGCGATGTTGAGGAACAATCAAGGAAAAGGGACGCGGCTTCCGTGGCGGAATCTGAACTTCAGTGTTCGGTGTGGCTTCGAGTTTTTCATTCGTTTCAGAGAGGGGTTTTTGTGTTTTCGCGTCTAAAAGTAAGTATTTTTGATGCTATTCTTTTGCTTTTTAATCCAAAACTAAAATAGTTATGGTCATGATAGTTTTTAACGTAAGAACTTGGGTTATGGGAGTTCAACAGGTGTAATTCTTTTTTGAAAACTTTAGATGCCGAAAAAACTATTAAGAATAACATTTAAACGACTAAAGGATATTATGTCACAGTATTTAGAAGCGTATGAAAGACATAAAAAATGGTATGTCTAAACGAAACTCAGTTAAAAACACAATGGAAATCACGTGTCCCTACTTAGCGTTAAGAAAACGTGAGGCCAATGAGGATGCAAGTGGGGCATCAACTTATAGGCTAGGTGGCACATACTAAAGTGTTGACAGATTCACAAGAGAAGAGCTTAGCCAAGTATTTAATGTGGTGTGCTAATATTTATTTTGAGCTACCCCCCAAAAGAGGTAGGCAAATTAAGTTACGAGCTGTTTTTTCAAAAACACGTCAACTCTCAAAAATAGATTTAAATAAAATCTATTATTTATTTATTTATTTTTTTTTCTTTCGTCAAATTTTATTAGTTTTCAATGTTAATTAACCTTGAGTACTAAATGTATGATAAGAATTACTTCTAGAATATTTATTATTGTTTCACTTATCTTTAACACCAATTATTCAATTATTCTATTATTTTGCTCCATATTCTGTGATTTTGACTCAATAAATAAGTATTTCTAACATAAATCTCTTTATTCTGTTAGTGTTACAACTAACCCCAATCAGTGTTACAACCGCCCCTGGTATTTGTCGGTTGAAACATCTTTCATGAATTTTTAAAATGCCAATAAATATGTCTGTAATGCAGATAATCTTACTATAACCTCATCCATGTTTAGTCTGATAACTGAAGTTCAATTAAGGCCCGCATTGTCAAATACACTGAGGTTAAAATGTTTTTGCAGAAAGCAATTTTGTAAAACATGATCAACCGTTCCCGGTCTACCCTATATAAGAATTATTTCGACCGGGATTGAACATGCGTCTTCTGCGTATGAAGCTCATAAGGATAATCACTAATTTGTAATGTTGATGTGGAATGCTGTATAAATCATTTAGCAAAATTTTTTTTAAAAAAATAAATAGTTTAGCGTTAAACTTTTTTGAGTAAAATGTTTTCTCAGTTAATAAAGGGATGCACAGTTTACACAGGAACCCTGTCACAGGCAAATAAAGGTATGGGGCGTAAATCTTGTGCAGTGATTGAATAGCAGGTGTGCAATTTTATGTCTTCTCTCTTTTTCGTCAATAACCATATTTTAAATTGACGCTTATAATTACCGGTTTTTAATAGGTAATAAATAGGCCGGTTTTTCCCCCCAAGATTTATGTTTTAACTTAATATTACTTTTTGTCTAAGATCGATAATCTGAACTTCACGTGTGGAGTTCATATACTAAATTGCTTCAGCTGAGGTAACCTGTCGTCGTAACGCTGATGCAACAGTAAAATCTTCAATGTTATTTAAGGTAAAATAATATGAACTAGGACACACTACGAAAACTGTCCTTGAGTAACTTCCAATTATTTTCATCCTTAACCGTGTCGCGTCGACGGTTTTAAGTTAAAAAAAAAGTGATAAGATATAAGGATGAATTATTACTCCGAGAAAATTACCATTATGAAATACGTCAAAGAAGGTTGAAAAAAAACTCGGTTCAGGTAGTGAAAAACGACGGTAGCCATGGGGCGGGAGCTGAGGGAGCCTGGGAATTACGTATTTATAGAGGTAGATAATGTATCCGTGTTGGAGGCTCAGGTGGGAAAATACATGGGAAGCGGGACCGTATCCCCACCAGGTATGCTGTGCAAGCCTAATGGAAGGAGGAGGAGCCTTTTAAAGTCGAAGATGGAGATAGCGTCTGGTGCCCTGTGATTACCTCGGCACCCGCTAATGCCAAGGCCCCAAATACGGTTCCTCCGTCACGACGGGACCACCTCCCTCCTTCACCACTCCCGTCCACCGGACCCCCCATTATAATTTACTCGAGATGCCGATGCGACGTTTTGACTGGAGCCTTCTCGGAAAGACGGGAGGAGTGTTCGCCGATAACTTGTTTCAGGTGTCTGGCCACGTCGCTCACAACTGGAACTGATATGAAATAATAAAGCAAGGTTAAAATTGTTTAACTTGACAGTCTATTTCTTAGAGCAACCTTCGAGTTAATAAACCGAATGAAGAATCTGCATTGTTAATGAAGAGTTCAGTTTTTTCCTTACCAGAACATATGTGTCAAAGAGCCTCTTTAGAATACCAATGTAGTGGAGAAGTTGCATTGATATTTGGTAAAAGAGTTCAGGTGTTCCTCTTTAGACTTATTCTGATCTCAAAGAAAAAAGAGGCTATCATCAATCTAGAAGGCAAGCTTGAGCTCACTTCCTGAGGGAGTTATTGAATATTATAAAAATTACAATTCACTTTTCCTTAAAACATCCTTGAAACTTTATTGTTATGTCTGACCAGGGCAAGGAATTATAAAAAGTATTACATATTGAAGCAGCACTATTTATATTGTTGCCCACATATATAGTGAACATGGCCCATAGTAAATACAACTAATAATAAATTATCGTGTTCTTAGACTTTAGTTCTCCGTAGGATTAAAAAAGGGGTGGTAAATGTACCCAGGAAAGATAGAAACTGAAGGAAAGAAATAAATGCTTTTTTATTCCAAAAATTTAATTTTCATGTGATTCATTGACGTCTGCATTCGAAATAATAAATTTGATTTATTTGCATTTCATTTCTAATGTTATATTTTAGAGCTCGAGGAAAACGTTTTAACTAATAATGGAATAAAAATAAATTTCTTTTAGGCTGTCATATGATGTCGATGAAATTGATTAATTATCTTGATCGATCATATATATGAATTTAGTATTAAAAGTATTTTTTTCATATAAGCAAAGCTTTATTTAATACAGGGTGGAGCACGGCAGACGTATGAATTTGAAAATGTAATAAAACACAGAATGTTACAAAATAATTTTTTTTTTTTTTTTTTTCTGATTTAATAACATGGGAAATTTAAATTTACCTAGATTTAAACAAAGTATCAGATAAGTGGTTCCCCTCACACTCCAAACACTGATTAAGCCTTTTTTCGAAGTTTTGGTGCACTCTTTCAAGCATTTCCACAGGAATTTCGGCAATTTTGGCTTGAATATTGTTCTTGAGGCCTTCCAGGGTTCTGGGACGATCGCTGTACACCAAGGATTTAAGGTATCCCCACAGAAAAAAATCACATGGAGCCAAATCAGGCGATCTTGCTGGCCAGTTTAAATCGCCTCTTAAAGAGATGAGACGCCCAGGAAATCTGTCTTGCAAAACGTTTACGCAAACCCTTGGTATGTGGGCTGTGGCCCCGTCCTGCTGAAACGTGGAACATAAACTTCCCGTCCCCCTCTTTCAAACGACTCTACTCTCAACCGTCTAGGACTAATAGGAAGGGAGCAATCCCCTCTTCAAATTCATACGTCTGCCGCGCTCCACCCTGTATTACACAAACGCGGTTATTATAAAGTCGTATATTATATCAGCCGTATTATCTAGTTTACGAAACCGGTTATTAGTAATTTCAGCAATCAGAAATATTTACAGAGGTAGGCTTGCTAAACGAGAAAATACGAGAAAGAGGTGTTTTTAGCCCATCTGTTTATAACTTAAATATAATTGCCAAAAGAAGATAATAATTGTACCTCGTTTTGTTTTACACAATTGTCTACCAACAACAAGACATTTATCAGAACGGAACGTGGACGCTCACCGAGGTGAAGTGTAACAAGGTGGACAGTTTTGAGTGGAAGAAGAATATTCAGAAGTGTGGAAGAAGATGGACAATGGAGACGCAGAAAGAACCGTCAACTTCTAAAAGTTTAATAAAGGTAATAAGAAATAAAATTTCAAGAGCTGAAATAAGAGGACTCAGAATCATACTGAAAGATTTTAAGAATGACGGCTCTGAAATTTCAAGAATTGTTAGGATTAGTTGAACCTTTGATTAAAAAATAAGATGCCGAATTGAGGCAGGTGACCACGTGTTTATTAACTCGCTGCTGCCTAGTGTGACCCAGGCTTAAAGCGGCGGTCACAATGCGCTGGTATACCAGCCCCTAGCTGCTGCTGGCTGTTATCAACCGTGTTAACAGCAAATTGGGAATCCTCGGGCTCACTACTACCAGCACCAGCTAATCCATTTTAGTAGCGGCTGATAAACTTGGGTAGGTTCAACTTTACCAGCGCTGCTAGCCAACAACAACTAGCGTAGTGTGACCGCCGCTTAAATCTCATTCAACCTATATGATACAAGATTTTTTTTTTTTATCAATCTTGTATAGGCTTTTCTTTGTTATTTTTTGTTATCTCTAATATATTTTTCTTTATTAAATGCAGGCAATGTTTTTATCTGCACAGTGCAGATCAGTTTAAGCTCATATAGTGTTAATATCACATTACTGGGGTGCAGATGCAGCTTACATTATATTATGTTCCTTAATTATTAATGTTCAGTTTATGTGCGCTTTCTTGGGGCCCCGTGGTTATTATATTCATCCGAACTCCAAAAGTAGTGCAGTCTCCCTGTGACACATATGTGAGTTTAGGTGCAGAGTTTTAAGCTACGCGAGGATATCCCCCCAGTCTTCCTCATTGATTATTGCATCAGCTGGGTGAGATTGTTTAAGTTTAAAATGCATCTATAGGGCTCTCCATAGTTTTGGAACCCGACTATTTATCCAGTATACACCTCTACTCTCCATTGAACTCCTGATGTTTTGTTCTTTTGGACTTATTCTTTCACAGGCCTAAATATGTATACTTTTTTTTCAGATTTACTTTGAGGACATATTTAATTTAATTGTATATCTAAAAGAAAATTAGTTTTTTAATTAATTTACATTATAATATATGTTTACATTCTTATAATTATATTAATAGAAATAGAATTTCTGTTTTCATGTGTACCAGCTTCCTTTTTTCCTATTCTGATCAAGGCCCTTAACTCTAGATCCCATTAGTTGCAAACAGAATGTTGTAAGTTGTGTTGTTTTGTGATTTAAATACAGGGGGATTCAAAAAGAATGAACCATTTTCAAAATTAATTTATACAAATTGTTGAAGTGTGCTCAACATGTTTAGAGCAATTAAATTATAAGCTACAAGTTAAGCAGTTAAGTTGAACGTATAGCTTAATTTCTCTAAACATGTTAAGTACACTGCAAAGATTTTTATTAATTAATTTTGAAAATGGTACATTCTTTTTTAATCACCCTGTATGTTGTTTTTAACTGTCATTGATCATTAATATTTTTATGTTTTATCTACATTTTTATATTAATATTAATTCTAATTATCTTACACATTAGAATTATCCTGTAAGCTTATTATTATTATAATTATTCACAAGCTGTCTACTCCTTACAGACCGTTTACATCATATCAAAATAATATATAGTAATATGCACCTATACAATTTTTAATGCTTAACTATCTTTGTAAAGCTTTCTGTTATTAGCTTCTGTTCGCTTTCTTGTTTAGCTTTTAGTTATATATATATATATATATATATATATATATTTAATTATTGTATTCTTGTTATTCATTATCAGTTGTATACAAATTATTGTTTATAATTTATTATGCAGTTATTGACTTATTATTATACCATTATTTACTTGCAATTATAGAAAAAATTTTAAAATTAGAAGGTGCCACTACTCTATGCTGAAGACCTCTGTACCATAGCCATGAATATGTTAATATTGTAGAAAAATTATTTATGCAGTCATAATTTATATGTATAAATGTAATAGGGCATTATGTGAGACGTATGAAACGCGAAAAGAGACTTGGACTATTAGCATATATAAACCAAACTTCAGGGCAACCACGTAGTCGGTTGTAAGGCTGATTAAATAGACAATATATCATAAAGTATAAGCATATGTCATAAAGACAGATAAGACTGGAGAAATAATATCAGTGAGGCTAATGGGTCCTTATAGCGCCACAAAGTAAATAAGTAAGACAATCAAAATCTGGTCAGTATTTAATACTACCCAATCAAAGATTTGGATAAACCAAGCGGAGTTCGTATTCACAACTGATAAACTGGACATTTTTTGGGATGTTACCATCCGTAGCATGTCTCTCTGTGATCCTTATAGTGCCACAAAGTAAATAAGTAAGACAATCAAAATCTGGTCAGTATTTAATACTATTCCCAATCAAAGATTTGGATAAACCAATGGAGCTCCGTATTCACAACTAATAAACTGGAAATTTTTGGGATGTTACCGTCCGTAGCATGTCTCTCTGTGGTTGGTATAAACACATCAGATAGTATGAGGGGAGACCAGCTGTTGAGAAGGTTTACCTAGAGCTATATATAAGAACACTTCAGTCTGTTGTACTTTTCGCTTTAACAGGCGTATTTATAAAAAGCCTACAGGGCTGTAGAAGGGTGTAGTTAACATATATGTCAAACATTGGCCTTTCACCTCATGACTTAACCTGGTTGCTGGATGCCTTGTTAAGAAGACGGCTGTGGATTGACTAGGGTACATTATGATATGTACTCTTCCAAATGTCTCATCCCTTCAGCTTCCCCTTTTTCTCTAAACACGGAACACACGGCCTCATCCCAAAAAATAAACATTACTTTACTTTTAGCATTTTAAACACTAAGTTAGCAAATGTAACCGTGAATAAAACTTATAAAGTTATAAAACTTTAAGCAACAGCACAGCAACATTGGTGGATATAAATCTTTATTATAGCACTTCCAATTCTTGTCATATTTGGTATTTATCCTTTTTCAATTCCACAATATTATATTTCAGCAACACAATCTAATATTTAAGTATTTTTTTCGACCGAGGATTTGGTGAATTTACTGCTCGTGTTCGTGTTTTTAATTAAAACAATTAATTTTAAACTTAAACTGCAATATAAAGTATTAAATTAAATTTAAGAATCTTGATTGCTTTTTGCAAAGCTTACTCCCTAGATCCTAGCAAATATGGTATAAAAGGTTATGCTTAATAATTGATTGTCTCTTGCAGTTTTAAGTTTTGAATAGTTAGGTGTTAATTATAGTATCAGGGTCACTTTAGCGATGTATTGAACCATCTTTGGGACATACTATAGTACATTACGCGTCTAGTGCGGAAATGCAGTTCTCGCACGACTTACGTTACCGTACTTTATCTACGTTTGTGGATTTTAATAATAAATACAGGAAAAAAATATTCAATAAACTTCTTGTATGTAAGTTCGTACTTCTCTTTTGGTAAAGATGAAATTAATTCATTTGTTGTATTTTGTGCCGAATTAATTATTTCAGAAGGCGTATAATTATTCTCATTTTCTTCATAATCACTTAAATCACTTATTGTTTCTCTAAAAACTCGATATTAACAGTTACTTTAATTAAACAAACAGCAAATTAGAATGTAAACAAACTCGCTAATCGTGCGTTAAGATGAAGAATTCCTCTTTTTTTCCTACCTAGGGCGGAAAAAAAGAGGAATTCATCACCTCATTATGAACGCGCATGCGCAATGATAACAGCTACAAAAAGAATCACTTTCTATGCATCTAACAGAGGATATAATGTTTATATTTCGTATCAATCGTAGATAAAAGTATTTTTAAGTAATGTTGGTTTAACACTTTCATTCGTACAATACATACATTTACTATTTTTGATAGATAAATATACTTCTGTTTCTCTATACAGTTATTCCATTTTAGATAAACCATTTCTTCTATTTTTTTAGATTAGGCTTGTTAGTTGGGAATGTGTTATAAATGAAAATCTTTATTCTTTTCACAAACCTTGCTCTCTGGTTCATAAAAAAGCATGTATATATCATATATATTTATATATGTGTGCGAGTATATATATATATATATATATATATATATATATATATATATATATATATATAGATATTATGAACAATGATTCTAGTTGAGAACAAGTCATGGAGGGTAGAGTATAAAAGAAAGACAAGCGAGGTAAGGACGCGACGGCAGGATGAGGTTGCGGTATTGAGAGCCCATACTCGTACGTGGAGGACTCAGAGAAAAGGGTAAAGGTACGTTTCTCACGTGGAAGGTAGCGACAGCAGACGTGATGATTCAGCTTCAATTAAGCAATTATCATGTATCGGGCGGACGACATGCAGGGGTGAAGGCACGCGTTCCTCCGCCCCTGAAAATAATGGAAAGCCTTGTATCCGTGCAACAATAGACTGGACGAAAACTCGGCACATGGGCCGCCTCCCGAACCATTCATTCCGCACGCCTCCCTTGTTTCTAATCCAACTTTATACCTATCCGCTACGCACTTCGTACAGTCTTTACACCATTAAACCTTACTTTCCACGTTAAATATTTATATACCGACACCGTGAGATGTTTTTCCCCCCTTCTCTTCTGTAGAAAACTGCTTCTTAATGTAACCTTTTATAAAAAGATTTCCAATTCTAGATCAATTATTAATCTGGAATCGACAATAGTGCTTGTTTGGAAATAATTAATTAGTTAAATGATACTTTATGCATGTCTAAATATAAAATATTTTAAGCTGTTATGTCATGTTGGTTGAGTAACGATAATAAGAAATTAGAGGAGGCTAGAATCAAAGACAATAGACAAATTTTTAATTTTTCAGACATTGGTTGTTTCTTTCTGGCTGTTGCATCAGATTCTGCTCCATTTGTACCAGAAAAGCAGTAAAAATGAAATAATATGTATTGTTTTGTTTCAAATACGGACACCATCGACCAGGGGTTTGCTTCTAATGTGAATATAACCTACAACAGCTAATCAAAAGGATGTATTCCAGCTAAATCATTCCCATGTTGCTAAAATTTAGAGTGTAATTTGGCTTCAAAAGCAAACAACTTGACATTCTAGATGGCATCGTTTTGGTTCAAAATCCTGCATTTCGTGTAAAAAGTGGAAACTCGAAAATATCAAATGAATTCAAGTTTTCAGAACATCTAACTAGTTTTGAGCCAATTAAGAAGCAGCACAACAATTTTCACAGCTCTGGCACCTGTAGGGTTTGAGCTACAGTTTTTCGGCCTTCTTGTAAAAAGTGGTTATGTCCATCTTTGACGCGAAGCTCCTCAATTATAATCAAATTGACTACACTGCTCATCGAGGGGATTTTACCGTGGAAATCCGTCCTACAGTTTTTGTAAGGAATATTTTATTCACTGTAAGAACGAGATTATCAATTTCTATCACATAATTAACTGTATCAAAATCTTCAAGTCGAATATTTGTGGTATCACAATTGTTCTCTCGAGAAACTAAACAGTAATGAGTAAAATCGATTTTAAACTGTTGTTATAACACGTGGGAAAATTAAGTCATTCGTCATTTAACGACATTTAGTGCGACCTAGTAGGTAAAGCCCTTCTATAAGTAGTTGCATATTGATAAATAAATCGATTTTAGTACAATTTTTTAAGCCATTGCATTGTATTGCATATGAGAAAAAGACGTGACGCTGCTTTTACTATAAGCAAAATAAACGTAGGTAATGATTAAGCTAACAAGAGTATGTTCTGACAAGTTTACAGTTTATATAATATAATAACTAATGATGGGGTCAGTCACAGCGGGTTAACCGTAGACCAATCGTTTCGATACGCTACCTTTATTGCTCGACAAACAATCCATTAGTGACGTGGTGTCGAGTCCTATTCCGTTCGACGCCCTTAAGTGTGGGTGCGTAACACCTTAACATCGAGTGCATTTCACCGTGGCAATCCCTTCCCAAAGCTACGCACTAATGCACATCGGAAACAAACAAGCCGAACCGAGCTCGCACAATGAGACGCTCCAACTGTTTTTTTTTTTTTAATATCAGTGAGGGTTAGATCTGTTGATTGTTGGCAGTAAGTATAGCCTGTTCCTTAACTAATTACATATTTCTAAGCAGCAAAAATTCTTTTAATTGTTAATAATAACAATATTATGTTTTTTAAATTGTTCTTATATTATTCATATTCAAATCTTATTACAGTATAATGGCATAAAAGATGCAGTTCAACAGACTGAATAAGATACAAAATAAAACTCAAAGAGAAAAGTAGTCACACTCAAGGTAAGTATTAGCTATTTTAACATTTTCTCCATCCTTCTCTTCTTAACTTTGAGCTCTGTAAAAATGAAACGTTGCCTTTTACTTATTAATGAAATACAACAATTGAAAATATTCAATTATTATAACTATTATGAATAATACTTAAAGAATTAGTAGTGTAATAATCAGATTGCTGGGCAACCACAATGAAAACCAAACAATAACTTTCATTACCACGAATTGAACATAGAATTTGACGTTTTATACGCTGCTAGGATCTTTAGAGGGATGTGCAATTAGCACATTTAAATAACTCCTTTCCAGCAGTGGAAAAACTAAATTATATTGTAGCTACAATTGTAAAAAAAAAAAAAAAAAAAAAAACCAAGATTTTTTTAAACTATACATTGTTGTTTTATATGTGTTTTTAAGATGATAATAAAGAATATAACGTGATAAAACTCTTTATTGCTCAAACTGGACTAAGAGAATATAACCACTTTGGTATTCTGAATATTCTAGTAACAAAGGTGTTTTGAAAGATACACAGATTGTCTATTCAATTTCGTTCCTTCTTTCACTTTCAAGTTTGTTTATCTTGGTTCAATAGGACTAGGATAAGATGTTTGGGTTAGCATTATTCACTCTAATGGTACGGACCATTAAAAAAAGGGGAGAAAGCTAGTTTTAGAAGACGACTCAGGGTACTTTGTTATCGGGAGTAAAAGAATCATGGAATGAACGCCCTCTGTGACAGAGGATAAAGACTCTTTCTGCAATACTTATCCGTTCGTTTTTATTGTTCCTTCATGGTTTTGAAAAAAATAGAGTGGTGCTGAATACATAAGCCGTCAGATGTAAGCTTGCGACCTTATGCCTTGGTAATGAAAGTACTGCGGTCAAGAAAATCTATCTAAACGAAAGTATGGCGTAATATCTTAGGGCTTTAATCCTTTATTAGCAAGATCCTACGCAATATAAGCGGCTCTTGCGTCGAGTTTAAAGAACCCTTAAAGTAACAATTTGCGGCTTCATCGCAAACAGAAACTCGGAAAAGATACCTTTTGTTGTATTACTATCCCAGAAAACTTTGGGTTGTTGAAGAAAAAAAACTGTTAAGAGTAACTTTTCAGTTTTGAACTCCTTCACAAATATATTCGGTAGAAATGTAAAGAGTTTCTGGTGAAACATTTAGTCTATGATACCTATATAGGCCAAGTTTGTAACTAACCACTTCAAGATTTAACAATAAACAACAAATAAACCGCTGTTTTCCAACTTCTCATAAAGACTTGAAATTTATAAAAAGCGTTAAAGAAAATAATTACAAAAATAAAAATGTTAACGAACGAAACCCATTTTAAACTTTATAGGCATTCATATAACATTATGTGGGTATAATTATACAATATATATTAGATTTGACAGATAATTTAATATATATTGTTTTTACTGGACATTATGTTTTATGCATAAGATTGTTACTTATAATAACAATAAATACAACGAAAATATTGCCCTAGTTATAAGCAACGCATGGCTCTCTTCTGGGTTTTGTTATAAGGTAAGAGATATGTCATTCGATAAATTGCTGCTTTCAAAGCTATCAAATATTCTTCAAAATTACTTAATATAACAGATCTACAATCTGTAAAGTAACAAGCAGAACGTAGACCTCTACATGAAACCAAAAACTCCTGTAGAAGACGCCCATTTCTTGAAGATTTGCTGAGACTCAAGGTAAGAAGAGATAGCATCTACGTCCTAAGCCTTATCTTGTCTTAGTCGCCCTGCCCATCTCTGGGAACTTCTTAGGTTGTAGATTTTTAATCTGAAAGGCGCCACTTTTTACTATTTTTTGTGACAAAACCATGACCTTCTTCATAGTAACACCATCAAGATTAAAAAATAATCAGACAATCTATCCAGTTAATGACGATGATTAACAGAAATTCAATAATCAGAGGTGTTCTATTGAGATTTGGAGAATGTTACTGTTTTTAATTAAAATTACGTTATTGTTAAAAGTTAAATATGAAAATTGTTATTGTTAATATTGTTATTGAACAGAGGTTCTGGAAGTAAGTGGAAAAGTAGAAAATTTGTAAAAAAAACGACGATACCAAAGAAAATGGTGGATACAAACTTACTAAAACTTACTATACTGACAAACATACAAGGTATGCCATTTCTTTTATATAAAAAAACTTACATGTAATTACTGTAAAAACGATAAATAAAAATCATAATTATAAAGCATATATTTTGTAAACGTAATTTTAAATGTTAACAATGTTTTTAATGATGTTTTAGGCATGAATATGCCCCGGAGAGGGGCGAAATATAGCCAATTTTAAAACAATTTAGTTTGTTTATAATATTCAACCCTCTACGACCCACACAAAAGAAGACTTTATTCAAAATAATTACAAGATAAAAAGAACTTTTTATATACTACGTTTTTAAATTTTCTGTTGAATCATATGTGATGTTGATAATATAATTGTCATTGTTATATATAATGTTTGTGAAAAAAAAAAACATAGTTCCGAATTTATTTACTTCACATAATAATGACAACCATCTAGAGAGCTGATGTTAAAACCTATAAAAGGTAAAATCTTTGTACAACGGATCTTACCTACACCTAATCTAAACCGTGCCATTGATATGCCCCTGTGTAGGGACAGTAAGAGAAGAAAAATGTGTACAAGTAAAGAAGTACAGATGCTAAAAAATTAAACCTATACCTAGGATACATGTGTAAACTAACCTGGGTGTCACACGTCAATTAATTTATTTCTTTGTTTACTTTTCGCTGTCATTCAATGTTTACCTCTTAATAAAAAATCACAAATTTGAGACCCGTCAAAATGAAGATTCCGTAAATATGGGATATGGCAAAACAAATAAAATAACTTGCGGATTTTTCCCGACCTAACTTTTCATACAGCAAAATTTGCTGAAAACTAATTACATTCTGCTGAAAGATGGCTAAAAGTATTAAAATAATGCATTGTCATCGTGTTCTGAGCTATGCTAAAAGTTTCAAATGTCTAGCTATTCGGGAAGTTAGTTAGAAATCGATTGCCAGATTTGTACCGGACAAACAAACAAACAAACAAGAAAACAAGCTAATAAAAACGTAGTAAAAAGAGGGACACACGGAAAGTTTTTAAAGTTATTTAAAAACACAAGTAAAATCAGTAACATTCTCCAAATCTCAATAGAACACCTCTGATTATAGAATTTCTGTTAATCATCGTCATTAACTGGTCAGATTGTCTGCATTCCAATAAAACACCTCTCATGATACTCAGATGGAACTTTTGAATAAAAAAAAAAAAAAAAATGATTAGTCTGTAGAAACTCTGGCTTCTGTAGATAACATGATGAAACCCAAATAAGGAATTATTAATGACCTTCTCCAAAATTCGGATGGATTTTCGGTTGGACTAGCAATGCGAGTACAAAGGGATGCCAGGTCACGGTGCTCTGATTTGCACCTGTAAGTCGAGGGGGGTACAGTGTCATGGGTTTGATTCACGCCTTGGTCCTCCGATTTACATGGCTCATTAATAATCTTACCCACACCGTACTCGCTTCGGCGTTACATTGTACAGAGGTATATGATGTGTTACTCTCTCTACCAGGGGCTAGTTAAAAGGGCCGAATTCAGGAATAGGTGTCCGCCTTGGGCCTAGGGGCCCGCACGACAAACGAAGATATTACTGAAGCGAGCTTCTTACATTTAACGAAATATGCATCTTGTCTGTCTGTCTGTCTGTCTGTGTGTAACGTTTACGTGTCCGACGATAACTTGAGTAAAAGTTGACCGATTTAGTTGAAATTTGGTATACGTCTTTCTTTTACTAATACTCAGGCTAAGCTCGTTGGACAGCGTGATCCATCCAAGAGTTCGCGCGCAATGCTCGCGTAAACGTGAGCCTTAAATGTAAAATTGAAATATCAGGACGGGAAAAGATTCTATTATCACCTATTCGATGAGACAAACATTTTTTACAAATAACATTTTTTAGTAAAACTAACAACGACACTGCTATGAATTAATAAAGATCGCTATAACTATTAAAGCGGACCTAAACGTTTAAAATAGAGAAAACAACCTTTTTACCGATATCTTACGTTCTAACGTAACGATATTAATAAAACTTCATGTACAACGTCTAAAGTACAATTAAAACAAGTATGTAAGATTTCAACTTGATACAAGCAGTAGTATTTGAGTAATGAAGTGATACATTTATAATATTAGTTTAAATGCTATTATGGGTGGTTAAGATTCTTATAGTCGTGCTGTGTGCAGGTTTGTTTAGGAAGTAAAGCTTTGTACCGAGTACCCCCACTCTACCTCACACTACCCTCTTCCACTTATCTTCAACTATGACATTCATCATGATTAACAAATTTCAATATTCAGTATTTTATTGCAATACGCTCGCTTCAATAATAGAGCCACGCGATGCCTAGTTATATTTTTATCTACGATTGATACGAAATATAAACATTATATCTCTGTTTAGATGCGTAGAAAGTGATTATTTACGTACTTGTATTCATTGCGTATGCGCGTCTCATAGTTCTGAAGAATTCCTCTACTTTACCACGCTAGCGCGGTAAAGAAGAGGAATTCTACAGCTTTACGCACGATTAGCGAGTTTGTTTACATTTAACAAAACTAATTTCCTATTCTTTTGTTAAAGTAACTGTTTATATCGAGTTTATAGTGAAAAACAATGAATGAATGAATGGCTTTGACGAAAATGTAGAGAATAATACTCCTCCAGAAATAATTTATTCGGCAAAAAATACAACTCAAGATTAATGCCATCTCTATCAAGAGAAGAGATACGAACTTACATACAGCAAGTTTATTTTTTTCTGTATTTATTATTTAAATCTAACAATCGTAGATAAAGTACGGTACGCAACTCGTGCGAAAACGGCATTTTGCATTGCTCGTGTGGTTTTACTACCCTCGCTGTCGCTCGGTTGCAAACTCCACACTCGCATGCAAGATGCTACTTTTCTGCACTCGGCGCGTAATGTACTATTAAAGAATGCTAACTTAGATAAGCTTGGAACTTGGAAGCAAAACCCTCTTATTCATAGAGGACAGACATGACGCAAACACCTGCACTATTTTATAAAAATGTTCAATTTGATACATGAATTTACGATTTGATTTTGATTAACGCTATTCACAATGGCACACTCAAAACTGGCAAGACGTGTGCCGGAGCACTGTGTAAAGTGTAAAATATATTTAGGTAATAACGTATTTTTATTTATATAATCCTAAATGTTCTTTTGTTTTAAAGTACAAATTATATTCAATCTTTGTTCATTTTACGAAAGACAAATTGCGGAACTAAATCTGAAAGTTTTGATAAATGGCATAGTTGTTCATCGATGTTCTGAGGGAAGCAATGGCCTAATCTTATAAAATAGGTCCAAGTTATATGTTTTCCACAAGTTTAAGTTGACCTAAAATATCATTATATGCACAATAAAAGGTTATTCAATTGTCTACAAGAAAGGTTTATGATTGTGTAAAGGTCCACGGATATGATTTTCTTGATACCTCGGAGGCTTAAAATCATAAATTTTTATAAGTACAAGTTAAAACTATTTTCCAAACAAAGACTAAAAATCAAGATCAAATAAAGACAAAACAAAGAAACAATAGTACATTACGCGTCTAGTGCGGAAAGTAGCATTTTGCATGCGAGTGTGGAGTTTGCACCCGAGCGATAGCGAGGGTAGTAAAACCACAAGAGCAAAGCAAAATACAGTTTTCGCACGAGTGGCGTACCGTACTTTATCTACGATTGTTGGATTTCAATAATAAATACAGGAAACAAATATTTAATAAACTTCCTGTATGTAAGTTCGTAATTCTCTTTTGATAAAGATGACATTAATTCATTAGTTGTATTTTGTGCCGAATTAATTATTTCGGGAGGCGTATTATTCTCCTCATTTTCTTCATAATCACTTAAATCAAATGACAAAATATTAAATGATCAATTAAGTCATTTCCATTCTTTTGTGGACGTTATCTTGCTTCGAGACGAAATCATCATTAAATCGCACAGAATATTTTATTGGAAAGACGACGTCGACAAAAAGCTAAAATCCCTACCACATGTTATCAGCAGATAAAACTGGCTTGATATCTCAAACCAATCACATTTACCGTTTTAAGTGGGCGACCTTTTTTGTCCGTATAATATTGACGGCGTGGCAATCCGAGTAGAAAGTTTCCAGAAGGGAAACAAGTGATGAGTGAAATGGTGCGTGGATTTCAGAAACATGTAAATGCGGGAGCCTGATTCTCGACCGAAACAATTTCATGGTCGGGCGAAGGGTCTGGAGCCGTATATATCGACAAGTCGGACCTCACCTCGCCCGTTCAGACCGGGGTTGCAGCTTTCATTTATATTCCCGGCGACCCCATAAACAAATATTTGTTAATCCTCGACTCGACGATATAACCCCTCGCGGATTTTCTCCTTTATTCGTTTTTACTCGGAAAAACGTGGCCGGAAAAAAAGAATCCCCCCATAAATATTTACAGAAAATCTTTCCACGGATATTTTTTTCATTAACCGGGTTTTCGTCTTTACTTATATATTTCCCACGATGCCGAGGCCAAACCTTCTCGTCTCTTTATTTCACTTGGCGGCGATAGCGCGTAGACTTTATTGTTTCCGAATTTCGATTAAAAACTGATTTGAACTAAGTTTGCACTCGCTCACACTGCACACATCTTCTAACACTATACCCGATCCTACCCTTATACCCGACCTATGTTTATTCGAAGGATGGAAATGGATTTATTCTAGTACGGTAGAACGATACCGCGTCAGGAGCCTAGGAAATCGGTATATTGTTTGCCTCGTCTAAGCTTCATACTTATTTTTACATATAGGCCAAATTTTAAGTTTCGGGAGAAACAAATTTCCTGAGCAATGCAAGTGTAATCCGAATTTTTCTTATTTATTTTAAGATGCTAAAACGCCGCTCCTATAATAATAACTAATTTAAATAAATCAAACGTCAACGAATAGAATAACATCCCAGACAAAATATTCGTTTACCTTTGAGAATATTTAAAGCTGTTAAATAATCGACAGGAAGAATCGTAGGGGAGACTCTAAAAGCAAAGTCGTAAGTCTGGGGAGAGTGCGTGATGCGTGAGGGCGACCCTTCCTACATCACGCACGTAAGACAAACAGCATCTACTTGCACAAAGACCAACTGCTTCGTGGCAAACAGCAAGGAGACCTCTGTCTCAATAAGGGAAAATAAATGCAAATGAAGAAAACATTAGGATTCTGAAGAAAACCTTCTCGTATTCTCACATACCCTTGGATACTGAGTTTACCCTTGGACAACTAACTGCATTTCCCACCATTCTCAATACATAAAAATCCAGCATTTTAAAAAATATTCAAACAAACAGTTGTTGTTTATTATCGATAAGTAGTCAAAGAGTTTAATTCTCTAGATATCGGCCACAATATCTATAACTGTTTAAAAAATTATGTTATATGTTTGAAATAGGAAAACGTTGTGCTTACAATTAACTGTATTTATGTCTGATCAAACTGATGTTTGCACATCGATTGAACATTGAACATGCAGAACTCATGTCTGGGTCAGATAGTTTCCTTTAGAAAGGTAAATGAAGAACTTCTTGATGATTCACTGCTTACTTGATTGATTAACTCCTTATAATATTCTGTACCTCAGAAATAGTCATATTTTAGCAATAAAAAGAGAGCTATTTTTTTACTTGTTAAATACGAATAATTGAGCAGCCTTTCCTCAAAATATTGCAATGTAATGTTGAAATAGGAATAGAAATAAATGTACTTGTATAAACTGCTAATTATTTCCCTTATTATGTATAATTTAACCTAAAGGAGTTAAAAGAACTCTAAACCTGATTTTTAATTATAAATCACGATCAGTTCACAATGATGTGGAACGATGAAAAGGCGGAGGACATTTGTGGTAAGGGTAGCAAGCCTATTGTTAGAATAGTGGCGCCATAGATGTCGAGATAAGACTACGACTCTACTCTTCCAGTGTCGTAAGAGGTATTAAGTAAGTAAAGAGTGTTAGATCTGTAACTGGGCTAGCTATTTGTATCGGTCTGCTTTGTACACCTTTTGTAGTAGGATAACAAGGTGGTATTACACAAAGGTAATTCCGCCGAATCCTTGTCATTACCGACTGTTACAGTAAGAGTCTTAAGAGCGGTGCCGGGTTTGTTGTTTAAGGGCGCGTGTTATTTTTAGCAGACAAGAGGGAGTTTTAAGAGGTAGCGTTTAGGGAAAGATGTTATTGTAAGTGCCGAGGGATTAGAGAGAGAAGAGTTGACATAAGGTGGAGAGTGGAGAGTAGAGTTAATAGAGGAGCTGGGGGACGTACCTAGTATTGTCCTCTGTCAGGCACAATAGATCCGTCTTGCACCGATACGCTTTCGTCTCTCGTATCGCTTTCACACCATCCCCGCTATCCGCAGCACCGTTCTATTATTCTTCAAGTAGTTCCGAGTGCCGACCTGGTAGAAACTCAGATATTCGCATGTGTCACAACAGAAGCCGTCAACAGTTGTGTCCTCCAGCCCAGTTATGTTCTTGAAATCAAACAATATTAAGCATTTTCAAAGATTCTTTACCTCGACTCTCAAAACTTCAACGATCTCTTAGGTCGCATTCATTTCCAGATAAAAGTTACCAACAAATAGAAATGCTGTAACTGTTTAATTACCCACTCTTATTATTATGTATCGACGATATGAAACAGAACATAATATCACCAGTAATTATACTACTCGTGTATCGACCATTTTAAATAATTCCTATGTATTAAATCTTTTCGACTAATTTACCATCGAGCTATTTTAGTCGGTCTTCCGAAATAATAAGGGCTATATCACCGTGCAGGATGGGAGTTTCGCGGAGAGGGTGTTAGATCTTCCATTTGGTTAAGACAAATTGATGTCATCATTCCGTTGAAGTGGTCCCATTCTCCTCTCTCAGTGCCTAGCTGCCTGTCCGACACTAAATGGGCGCCATTCCCGACCCCATTGTCCTGAAACTGCGAGGAAGAAACCTTTTACCGCTTCGCTCTTATCCCGTCGGCAGTGTAGTACGTCAGTGATTCTTCACTGTCCCGCGATTTAACCCCTTAACGATTATTGCTCTCGGCAACCCGTAAATGCGTTGAGAATAGCCTAATATTTCATTGATTTTACTCGACGCGATTTAATAGCCAACACTTTAAATTAAAAGTAATTGTGGTTTATATTGTATTTCAACAGCTGCAAATATTAACTCGAACCCTCACTCCTAGATTAAAAGAACAATTAATTTAAAGTTATGAATTATCAAAAAATATAAATATAAAACTCTATACTTATAAGAATTCAAATAAAAAGAAAGGAAAAAACTCTTTTAAGCTAAAAATCTTGAGCAGTACTCTCAATAGTTGGTAGCACGTTGTGAGTACCAAATATTAATTACTTACTGTACTTTTTACCGAACTTTGTACCGAAACTTTTATATTTAGTCGAAGTAAACTAAGAATTAGATCTATTAAATTTATTAAAACATTGTGAAACAAAAATTATTCTTTATATTTAAAAAAAAAAAAAAAAAAAAAAAAAAAATCCATAATTTCGGATATCATTCACCAAATTATTTCAATTATGGTTATAAAAGTATTTTCATTTCGAAACGGATTTTTTTAAATTTATTTTTCCCGCTGCAATATTGTATATTGTTACGCCGCCTTTTTAAAAACTCTTAGGGATACATTGTTGTTACCGACTTCCTGCATGCTGTTTTGTATACAAGAACTCAAGTGACATAGGTAAGACTAATTATAATTTAGAAAATTGGTCATTTTTGATGAATAAGTATACCTGAGATGATTGGTGTCAGTCTGGTAATGTAACAGTAACAAGTCTCTTGCTATTATATTTAGAGAGTTTACGAATATTCTGATGCGTTTGTCTTCTGAGATGAATTCTCTTGGCTTAATTATTAATATACATAAAATTTAAAGATATTTCCTTTGTTTACACATACTGAAATATCTAGTTAGTAAAAAAAATGTTTGATTTCTTGTTGAATGCCCCGTTCCGCTAGTGAACTATGGAAAGGTTATTCTTTTTACAAGGTTACTGAAAACCCCTTTTTCCGTGACAGTTGCTTAGTATAAAAGAACTTTTCATATTCATTGACGAAATTTAACAGAGGCGAGTCAATGGGTTAGCGAAGTGGATCGGGTATAGGGTCGGTTCGACATGGACTTGGCACACATATGCGTGCTGGGTGGAACGTGGACCGTGCAGTCACCTCGCCAAGGGACCATATGCCCTCCTCCCTCGCAACTCATCCTCTTGCTTCAATGATCACCCCATCATCTCCCCTACTCTCCAGTACTTTACCCACCCCACATTAGTTACCTAAACTACACAATGCTTATTATTATTTATTCTAGCTGAATTATCATCTGCTACAGTCTAATTATTATTCATACGATTCAATCGGAGCCCTCACCCTTCGGCCCATCTTAACCCTAAACAAGATGCACTCCATTTCGCTTGGCTTCACCTTAAGCCACTTTATTTGATTCGCACCACTTAAGCATTCAATTACACCGAGTTTATAAACTTCTCGCCATGTTTGCATTCCAAAAAAAAGGTAATTTTTCTTGGTGGCAACGCAATTAATAAAATTAGAATGAGATTAATTAAGAAAATAATTATTATAATAATCACCTATATTTTTACCAAAAATTTACTTCCTTACGCAGTTAATACAAAATTATAATTTTTAAAATGCTGCATTTGAAAAAACATATATTACCACTA